>CAMRHE010000560.1:0-600000 GCA_947044405.1 Leptodactylus fallax | reverse complement strand
TAGATAGATAGATAGATAGATAGATAGATAGATAGACCAGGTTCTCTGATTTCCCCCCACACTCCAAAAAAAGACTGTTATCACTTAATAAGCTTCCAATGCAATTGGAATCGGATGTATTGTAACATTTTCGTAAAGGTTAATCTCCAATTTGTGTAATTTGTGGCTAAACAGTCAAAAAGTACCATTTCAGGATCCCTTATCCCTCAAATTGGATGGAAAACTGTTATTATTTTGTCTCGATCTGCCTCACGTCTCCTTTTGGATTCAAATAACTGATCAGATGTAAAAAAAAATCTATACGAGTGTAATAGATATTAAACTCTAGATATTAGATAATATCTGGAAGAAGGTGGGCACATTTTTGTACTAGTGTATTTGACTTAGACACGTGTAAGTGGACAAATGTGTCCATCGATAGTAATGAAGACATCAGTCAACATCCTGTCCCATTAAAGGGCTCCCACCACTCTCCACTCCTAAATGTACTACCTGTTCTCTTTCTTTCATTATTGAGAACTGGTTGTAAATCACTTTCCGCTGGTAATGGGCAATGATGTGGCCATTACACTAAAAGCACTCATTTTACAAGCAAATTTAACAAAATATCTGTAATGTATCCACAATGGCCATAAATGTTGCACTATGGACCAGGGGCACATGTGGGTCAGATTAGATCCTGCTAATTACCTAAAGTGGACAACCCCTTTAACCTGGCTATGTGCAGTGTCTTCTTCATCCTGACATAAAAGTTGAACTCAATGAGTTCGAAAAATCAAGTGATTCTTATATGTTAATGGGAAGGAGCATACCAGAATTGGACTTCATTTATTTGAGTCCACCACAGCAGATGGTTCTGAGGGTCTACCCTCTTATAATCTTGGTTATTGTCATTGTACACAAAGGGCATCATCAATAAGGTATAATAAGTTAGTTGTGATTAACCCCGAAGAAAGAGACCCTAGTGGTGAGTGATTGGCTCCAAAGTCACCTTCAAATGGGATTGTCTTCGTCTAGCTCTTTGGTCTTCCTCATTGTATCAGAGCCTGGACCCACTTGAGGATCCTCTAGTACTTTGATGGGCCATTCTGGCCCTGAATTGGACTAACTCTAAGATTAAGCCTATATATAACACTTTTTTTTAAGTTAGCAAAAATTAGCAAAATGAAAAACAGGATTTTTTGGGTAGTGGTGTCCTGTCTCCATGTATTGGTTTTCTGAGCAATAATGGAACTGCTCATGAAATATGGAAGAAAAGAGTTTTATAGTAACAGGAGCCGTGTCCACTGGAGAGTCTATACTTCGATGCCAGGAGTCAAGTGATCTATAAATTGATCTGTGTGTTACATAACATGGACACCACTGACGTACACAACCTTGATAGGAAGACAAGATCAATTCCAAATATCTCACCTCCCCTCCAACATACATTTGAGATCTTAGTAGGTGGTTTCTTCTTTGGTCTAGATGTTTAGTGTAGGGTAAGGCAAACATTTATTTGCTCATGGTCCAAAAATTTGGGACTATTGTATTCTAAATGGGTTTACTCAATAAGACAATTAATTTCCATATAAGCTATTAGGATGCATGGATATTATAAAGACCAGAGTAAAGGGTTCTGAAGGACTTGGTCCACATGGTAAACCATTCCTGGTATAATGGTATCAGCTGATCATTGGGGGATTTCAGAAGCTGGATTTGCATCATTCAGCTAATTGTAGGGTTGACTTCATTGTAAAATGGAGTTGTCGAGATGAGACAATCCACTTATAGGGTATGCCATTAATAACAAATTATTACCTACTCACTTGATAGTTGATAACCACTAAATTAGTTGGAATCTGACCACTAGGACCTCAACAAACGCCATACCTGGGAACCCATGTCCCCCATTTGAACATGGTGGCGACTATGAATTCATGGTGCCACACCAGTCAGTCCTGTAGACCGTGAATGGAGCGGAAATGTGCATGTATGACCATAGCTCCATTCAAATAAGGGAGACAGGACCCTGTTCTCATGATCAGAGAGGATCCCAACAATGAGACCCCCAACAATCAGTTACTTATCACCGATTCTTCACATCTGTGACAATTTGTGATTGGTGGCTTATAGATCTGTGATGGTCCACTTCATTTAGAAAGCAAACCCATATCAAGTAATAAGAAAAAATAGCTTTGCCAAAATTACACAACATTTAAGCACAAATCCTGTTAATAGTCTCAAAAAGACGTTTGTAATATTTTTTGATTATAATAGAAAATAAGGAAACTGACTTTAATTCTTCGACTGAACTTCCTTGAACTTGGGCAACTCTTGTGACACGTCTGAGTGTTGGTTGATTAAAGTTCATTTATCTGGAAACCACTTATATACAATTATTACACTAGAATATAAGTGACCTACCAAAACCTAGACAATTCATGAAAAACAACAAATTTCCAAAATTTCCCAAACCTACATATATGTTTTTGTGTTTACAAGAAGGGTTTGTCCAGTTTCACTGGGTTAAACATTAACATCTGATTTGCATGTCAACTAAGAGCAGCCGTGGCCCATTATTGTGTATAAGGGATGAGTTTCAGCGATGTCTCCCACTTGAACAAAATAACTTTTTGAATGGTGGATTCTCCAGGGCGGCCCCTGGGTCTCCTGATAACATTGTTAGTGACACTAAATGTTATATAACAATAGGCTGGTACAAGTTTTCACATGCCCCATCTGTAGGGTCAGCTCCATAGCAGGTCCCAGGACACTGGACAACTTGACATAACATTTACGATGCCAAACCCTGTCCATTTGACCTGTCAGGGTATACGGTCTACATAAAAACAGGTCCACTGCTCCACATTGCTCTCAGGGTGGAGAACTGCTGAACATTTTAAAAAGCACCATGTCATACTAGGCCCATTGAGGCCATTTTAGGGAAAATGTGTTGTCAGCCACAACTAACCCCAGCAGTATCACTCATCTAATGGGTTCTTTGACAAAAACAGCTGCTTGACTCCTAAACTCCACCCAGCTAGCCTTCAGAGTTATCAAGCCAAAAATTTTAATAGTGACCGGGGGCAAATTGCCCAAGTGTTCCTTTTGCTCACCCTTTCACAGATAATTTCGCATCATGTTATTTTGACATATTGTTTTGTTGCTCTGTTCACATATTGTCAGAAATGGAAACCGTGATGTGGTGCCAGATCGGTTGCACAATGGTCATCGGCAGCACCTAAAAGACCCAATTGAATTACAAAAAGATCTGCCAGGTTCTACCAAGGTGTCCAGTCTTGGACTGGCCCACCAGAGCAACAGGGGATCTTCCAGTGGGCTTCGAACATAATAATGATCCAGTAGAAAACACCCACATTTGAAGGGTATTATGGTCTATTTCATATGGGTTCTTGCAGGGTGGGCCCAGAATCATTTTATCTGGTGGGTCCAAGAAGCTTCAGTCCGGCACTGGTGATGTCATTTTAGTTCGAAGAATGGCATTGCACGCTGTGTCAGCCTTACTTTAAAATGGCAAACCGCCTCCTATAATTCCCAAAAGAACAAAAAAAAGTCATCTTCACATATTTTCCAAATCATTTATTTCTAAAGGTCTCTCCTTAGCGCAGCCTGTGTATGGGGATGTGCAATCTCATGAGGTCCGAGGCTTCTCTATATAAAGGTCATGTCTCACATTGTGAAGGCTGTAAGGAAATTTCAGTCTATTACACAGAAATATTGCAATCGTGTCTTTCCTATCTCTGGTCCTAGCAGCGGACGGCAAAAAGATGCTAAAAAAAAATATCTGACTTTCCCAAATGGTTCACTATTGTGAATGTGGTGGGCCTGGTGTATGAGCAACTTTTGGTAACACAGAGTATGGTTATCCCGATTGCCAATGGCTGGCTCAGGTTTGCCTAATGCTGAAACCAAACCTGGTACATAAAAAAAGAGAAACTTCTTCAGCAAAAATAGTTTCACTGGGGACAGTAGTGAGTCCTTAAGGGCCCACAGAAACAACAGCGGACCTTGTACACATACTGATAGTCCAGCGGCCATTGCTGCCCCTGCATTTGACATGTAGTCTAGTGTTACATTGTAATGTGTTATTGTTACTCCATTAATGGTTTACTCAGAGGATTAAAGTTTACAATGTTTTTTTCCGATTAATCTGGGTTTACGCAGCAGGACAAATACATTGGTGGAGTCGTTAACCAATGAAAACAATTTTGAGCAATCACAATATTGTGTCTCCACCGATTGTATAAGCCTAGGGCAATAGGGCCCTGGTTTTTTACCTGTCATTGTCATCACCTAATTGGGTTGAAAAATTTCTGAACCGAAACTTTAAAATCCCAGAAGTCTTTTAATGCTGTTTGTATCAGCTATAATCAGTTTATAGTAATATAATATAATATAATATAATATAATATAATATAATATGATAATACATATCAGGTATTGTATAGTAATATAACACAATATAGTAATACATATCAGGTATTATTAGTGTATAGTAATATAACACAATATAACAATATATCAGGTATTATTAGTTTATAGTAATATAATACAATATAATGATAAATATCTATTGTGTATAGTAATATAATATGATATAATAATAGATATCAGCTATTATCAGTGTATAGTAATATAATATGATATAATAACATATATCAGATATTATCAGTGTATAATAACAGAATATGATATAATAATACATATCAGCTATTACCAGTGTATAGCAATATAATATGATATAATAATGTATTACATGGCAGCTATTATCAGTATATAATAATATAATATGATATAATAATACATATTAGCTATTGGTGTATAGTAATGTAATAAGATATAATAATAATAATTATTATTATTATTATTATTATTATTATTATTATAAAAATATCAGCTATTATGAGTGTATAGTAATATCATATGACATAATATATATAAGCTATTATCAATGTATAGTAATACAACATGATATAATAATACATATCAGCTATTATCAGTATATAATAATAGAATATGATATACATCAGCTATAATCAGTGTATAAACCAATAGAGCAAAATGTAATATACTAAAAATTATATATAGTCCAGAAAATACTCAAGCAAATGAAATAATTTAAAAAATATAAAAAACACATATACAAAATAATAAAATAAATTGAAAAAACACACACAAAATAAAAATAAAATGAAAAAAGGTGTGGGGGGACATAAAAGCAAGAAAATGATTTCAAGTGAATGTTTTGTCGCCCCAAACCCTCCCTCCCCCCATCAAACCATATCTCTATACCGTAAATCAGAGACAATTGGACTACAAGCAGAATGAAATGAATGTCATTACATAGTACACGGAGACATGGTGCCTCGTAATGAGATGCGCCCTGCAGCTTCCAGCTCATGTATAAATTTACCTCATTATGGGACATGAATTATTCATCGCCTGCCTATTACCAGGAATGGTTATACTATAACTTTTTACCTGAAGATGTGGCCGACGTCTGGAAAGCTAATATTTGTTAGAAGAAATAATGTTAATTTTCATAAGAGACAAATGTGGTGTGTACGGCAGTATTCCTGTGTATGGTACGAGCCTGGGGGTGTATATGACAGGTGGATTGCCAGGCTGCATTCTTCACATAGTGGCAGCACATTGCTGGTTGTGTCACCTTACACGGATGTAATGTTACACCAGTGTGTATTAGCACTGACAATACTGATTTGTGAACAGGCCATATCACTGAGCAGGTCTGGGTAACAACCAAGAAGACCGTCAAAACAGCTTCCTTGAAAGGTGGGACATCTTGTATTACAGTTCTGCATTGCTTTGTTCCTCTGTTCTTCCTCCTGGAAGGATATAAATAAACTGATAATTGAGTGTTACCATTAGAGATGAGTTCACTGGTTTGGACCAAACCGAATTTGATCCAAATTTTCCAAAAGTTCAGGCTCGACCGAAACCCAAAACCTTTGAGGTTCACAATACACAAATCACTATTATACTTTGGGGTCTTATTTGATCAAGAGGTCAGGGTGGCGGTGCAAGGGAGCCCAGGAAAGGTGAGGGAAGGTGAGTATAAGGCCTCATACCTACTACCGTCTGCATGTGCCAGGTCCATGGCTGAACGTCACAGACGGCAACATGGATGACGTGTGCATGAGGCCTAAGGCTAGGTTCACACCTGCGCCTACATTCCGTTCAGGGATTCCGTCCCTGAACCCACTTAAAAAATGTGGAGAGAAAAGTCCACCAAGAAGGACTTTTCTTTCTGCATTTTTCCAGCGGAAACCTAGCGGATCCCATTATAGTCTATGGGGTCCGAGGGTTTCCACGGGTAACCGCTTTTTAAGCGGGTTAGATTTCCGTTCTTCGGGTCCCCAAGCGGACACGAAGAACATAAACGCAGGTGTTAACCTAGCGTAAGTGATTGTTTCCAGACCTCCCTTGGGCCTCTGAAGAGATAACAGAGTATAATAATAGCACTTCCAGTTCAGGTTGACAACAAAACAGGTGGAGAAACATATTAAAAAATATTTGGCGAGAACAATCTCATGAGGTACGCCTATTTCTAGTAAAAATGACCCTGTATGCCAAAAAGTGTCAGCATTGTGATATTACTGGGATTGTCCCACACTATCTATATAGAAAATATAGTGACATCCCTTTTGGGCGCCATTTTACCAAGTTCATTACCCAGACAAGAAAACATAATGCTGCGTGATCTGAACCACAAAATCTTCCTCAGATCTTATGATGTCTGAGTGACCTTGCGCTTTAGAACCGAATGGCTTCAAGGGTTAAAGATTTTATGAGCCGTTTGGTAAATGTGTATGTTGTTGACCTCTAGACACTGGGTGGGCATATTGAATGCATGGGTGACTTCATGATTTGTTCATTTCATGGACGTCAGCATCTGACATAGGAATATCGGGAATAGTCGGATTACCTCAGGGATCCATTTTGGTTTATATACATATATGTCATTCTGAGGTGAGGTGTAATTTCCCATGGCAACCAATTGGATCACCCCTTTAATTTTCCTAAGGGTCTCCTGTCAGACTGCGATATGGTGTTATATTAGGATAGTGGTACTGTTGCCCATGGCAACTAATAAGTTTGTTGCTTTCATTTTCCAAAATGGCCTCCAGAACTGAAATTTGATGGACTGCTCCATGTTTACATGCATCATATTTGGTAAACTGAGACACCAAGAGACCATTGGATTCACATGCAGATTACAGGCCAAAATCGCAAAAATCGTTGTTTCTTCCACAAGATGATAGGAATGACTGGAGTATTCTTCTGTAATCTGACCTGAAATTTCAGTGTGAGTAAGCCCTACTAAAAAAAAAAAAAATGCAGCCAAAACACGGCTTTTCCACTACATTTACATTTTTGCCCCCCCCATATAAGTTTACGGTCAAAACTGAGCATTTCTGCAAGTAAAATTACCATACTGTGTTTCTGAAAACTCAGCTTTCCCGCAGCATTTTTTTCCACAATGGATGAGATTAAACAAAACCCACTTTGCTGGTACTGTAAAACGCAGCAAAGGCCAAAAACGCTGCATTTCCACAATGAGTGACCTCGGCCTTAATATTGATGGTGGGATCGATTGTACAAACAATCCCAGTATCAATGAAATGGCCGCATCAGACGGGCGAATTCACATATTGGGGCAGATTTATTTAAAATGGTCTAAAAGCAGAACTGTCTTCATTGCCCAAAACAACCAATTACAGCACAGCTTCCATTTTGTATTCTGCTCCTGAAAAATGAAAGCTGTGCTGTAATTGGTTGCTATTGGCAATAAAGACGGATTTGCTTTTAGACCATTTTATTAAATTTGTCTCAGAGTCGTTCGGTTCTGTTTTTTTTTTTTTACTGCTGCGCAGAGGAAAACACAGCATTTGTGTAAAACTTCTGAAAAGGTGGATTTCACTAAAATGTGTGAATTTACCCCCTTTGGGGCTGTGCATTGTGTATGTTGTGATAGCTATACAACATGGTTACCAGCAGTCCTATGTAAGGCTAGGTTCACACCTGCGCCTGTATTCTGTTCAGGGATTCTGTCCCTGAATCCGCTTGAAAAATGTGAAGCGAAAAGTCCTGCTCTCTGCATTTTTCATGTGGAAACCCGGCGGACCCCATTATAGTCTATGGGGTCCGCGGGTTTCCATGGGTAGCTGCTTTTTAGCGGATTGGGTTTACGTTTTTCGGGTCCCCAAGCGGGCAACCCATCAAATGGGCAGAAATTTTCTCTCAGTTTGGGAATCCCTGCAAATTCCGCACATTGGAAACAACAAAAAAAAAATCACTTTTCACCCCAAAAGACAGCAGTCCATACAGATGTGTATTTTCAACTCCATTGATTTCTGTGGAGACAATAAAGATGTGACAAACTCATCTCTGCTTCTTGCTCTCTAAATGCATCTGCTCCATTTGGTGCCCTCCTAATGCATTTATTTGCTGTTTGTCTAATTTTTTTTTCACCCCTGCAGGTGATTATTGGGTTTTCAGGACCCTCATCATTTCCAAGGCAGTCACTTGACACCAGGAAAATGAATTCACTTAGATAAGTTATCTTATGACTAATGCAGGAAATTGACTCAATCAGACAAAGGCCGAGTCCAGCAGTGACTGAAATGAGGCGGCAGATGATGCTATCATCACAGGAGAATGGCTCCATGATTGGAGGACTGATTAACGTAAGCACCGCAGACAATGGCGGCTGCTCGGCCACTGAGAGCTTAGTAAAAAAAATTAAGAAATATACATGGCTATATCTGGTTAATTTTTGCAAGTGTAGGAAACCTCTCACCATGAGCTGGAGTATCTAAATCTTTCAGGTGTAAGGCTTTAGTCACACGACCATTCCGTCTTTGACGTAACAAGCAGACGTACACATCCGTTTTTAGTGGCCGGTGTGCATCTTTTTTTAATAGACTGTAAAAAAAGAACACGGATATATTTAATTGGTCTTTGTTTTCTGACCCAATCCAATGTAACTCGGACGTCAATCTCTTTTATACTCGTTAAAAAGGGATCCGCCGCAAAATCCGCTGTGTGAATCTAGCCTTACAGTGAGGTCCATCAGGATTCTATTGTGATATATGTTTTCATGGAAAGAATGGAATCGTATGCAGCCCTATTTTTCTCATGAAATCTGACAACATTTGTAACAGCGGATCCACGTGAAGCCTCCATTGCAAGTGTGAACAAAGCCTAAGGCTGTATTCACACCAGTGTTCGCACTCCGTTCGGGAAATCTGTCCCCAAATGCGCATTTTTTTAGGCGGAAACCCGAGAGACACCATTATAGTTTATGGGGTCCACTGGTTTCCGCAGGCAAGCACCTTTTAAACGGATTTAAGCAGACCCGAAGAATAGAAAGACGAGCGATAATGTGAACCTAGTGTAAGCCTATGATGTGTGATGCTGTGCTGCTAAGCCATAGGGGGTATTTATTAAGACTGGCATTTTGTAGTCAATTCTCCCACTGGTGCATACATGGCCTTTTAATAATTCTGAACTAGTGAGGTAGTAAGGATAGTAAATCTATCAGGCTGAGGCGTCCCAGTCCCAGCCTACCTTGGTCTCCATCCTGCTCTGCTTGCTTTCATAAAAAGTGTACAGCAGGAGGACTGAAGAGGTGCAAAAAAGATCTGTGTATACCCATATACCCCAGTTTCCCTGCATAGAGAAAATAGTAAATTTCCTTTATCATATCTAAGAGGCAAGGGATTGAAATGCAAAGCATCTTAGAAAGTGTTGAGCACAGTGCAGGGCTGCATTCACACCTTTTCACAGTACCCTACATAAGCTCTTTTCAGTCCATTAGGCCTCATTTAAAGGGATGGTGTTGGTCATTGTGTGCTAATGCCAGTGAGTTTAGTAAACAGAATCCCCCAGCTTCCCTGTTTTCCTGTAGTGATTCCATGTCTGGGATAGTTAATAGATTTATCGGATATAAACCAGAATCGTTGTCACACCGCACTTATCAAATTAGTCTGGATCTAAAGACTGTCATGTTCATTAGTGGTAAGTGATGTAAATTCAGAGGCTGCACAGACACTGAGAGCTGGAAAATTCTGTATAATGTGATATGTCATAGAATAAATCCCCTTAAAGGGACAGTCACATCTAAAGCATGCATGGTAACTACACAAGATAGGCCATAAAGGAATAAGTTCCGGAAAACCCCTTTAATAGAGAGGAGTCCCCATTCATTAGCTGTTGCAGAGACTGGTTATAGAGTTTCCCTCTCTTTGGAGGACCAGGCATAGATCAATGCTAGTCTTGTTGAGCTGTGAAACTACAAGTCCAAGCATGTGGTTCTGCAAAAACATACATGTTCAACATCAAAAAGGCAGTCCAGAGGTGAAATCTGCTACCCAAGCTACAGGACAAGAGGCCAAATTACCATTTTGTGTATGAATAAGGGGCTATTTACCGGGTTTATATGTGTATAATTAGATTAAATAAGTGAGATGTAAACTGTGCTGTGACAATGTGTTAATGCAACCCAAATTTGCAACTTTGCCTGCTGTACCGCTCCCATCTTTACCATTGTATATTTGACTTATTTCACACAGTAACATTATACGTCTTCCTGATGTGACATTTAAGGGGTTTTCTGGGGTGTACAAGTAAAGTTATTTTGCTAAAAATATGAAAAAAATAATATAGTAATATCATTGTTTGAGATCATTACCATTTACAAGCTGTATACCATATCATGATGTCTCCTAATGCTGCAAGTACGGGACAGAAGACCCGAACTATCTATGAAGCTCACAGTTTCATCAATCACTGTAATGCTATGAGTTCAGTTCAGAGGGGTAATATGTTCAGTAATATAATAAATAGAAAGCATAAAAAATAAATATAATTTATTTTTAAATATTTTATAAAATAACGTTTTATAAAAAGTTCAGTCGGGCCGGGTAATATGGCCAACACACAGACTCCATTTCTTGGCCCAAATACAGTCATGTGAAAGGGCCTTTAATCTACAACAATTTTTTTTTGTTTTTCACATTGAAAACATAAAAAAAAGTATATATAAATTCTGATAACACCTCCCCTGACAGCCCATCTGAGATATGTGATATAAATAGGACTATAGTATTGATCTGCTGTCATCTTACAACCACTTTGATCACTATGATTGATTGATTTTACTTGCATTATGTCCACACACAGGTTTGCAGAATTTTTCCAGAAGCTTATGGTATTGACGGCCTGTCCTTAGGATAGGTCATCAGTATGAGATAGGCGGGGGTCCCACACTCAGCACCCCAACCGATCACCCACTACAGCCACCAGATCTCCCCAGTATAAGAATCCAGTGGTAGACCACTCCATACACTGTGTAGGGGCCTCTCCAGGGTACTGGCGCTCAGAGCCCTTTGGAGTGAATGGAGCTGAGCACCAATAGTGTGGCATGTCCATTACACAGTGTTCTTCAGTCACTGTACACTGTACAAATCCATTGGCTGCCATGGCTGATCTGTTGGGATGTTGCAAGTCAGACCCTACAGATCTGATATTGATGACCTATCCTAAGGACAGGCCATCAATTTCAAGTCTTGGACAAACCCTGTAAGGCTGCCTTAGACATTACATGGAGGTCAACACCAACTATTAAGTCTATGGGTCCTCTGCAACCCTGTAGTTCCTTAGTATCAGGTCAGAGGTTCCCCAAAAAGTGGCAGCACCAATGCCTGTTCATATTCTGGTTATAGGGTGGACACCGAATATAGATCTACGTGGATCTACGCAGTGTATGGATATGGAAATAAGTGAATGGGAACTAAGCAGCAATAGCAAGACACCTCTACAGTGTATAGAGCTGTTCTGGATCGGTATACTGTGCAGATATGGTGGCCACAGCAGCTGAACAGGGTAAATTCTGGGTTTCAGGTCGCCGCAGATCTGATATTGATGACCCATCCTGAGGACAGGCCATCAATATGAAGTCTTGGACAACCCCTGTAAGGCAGCCATAGACACTAGATGGAGGCCAACAGCATCTATTGAATCTATGGGTTCTCTGCAGTTCCCTGGCATCTGGTCAGGGGTTCCCAAAAGATAGCAGCACCAATGCCTGTTCTTATTCTGTTAATAGGGTTTTATGGCAATAGAAATATTTTTTAGGGTTGGGAATCACTGATCTGTGGTGTCAGCCAGTAATGTTGTCTAATACTATATGTTTATAGGGTCATCTTGACAATTTACCAAGTTCTTTAGCCTGAAAAATAGAGGAAAGTCTTCTAGAGATCCAAAACAAGTCTAAGCTTGTGGTCCTGCAGGAACAGACATGTTCAACACCAACCAGGCAGCCTAGGAGCCGACTCTACTGCCCAAACTACAGGACAAGAAGCCGAATTACCATTTTGTGCATGGACCATGGGCTATTTTGCCCTCAGGACAGTTACTGGGTTTATGCACGTATCATAGGATTAAATAAGTAAGATGCAAACTGTGCTGTATATACAATGTGTTACAACCGAAATAAGCAACTTTGCCCCCAGTATTGCCCCCATCTTTACCCTTAGGCTAAGTCCCCACGTTGCAGAAACACAGCGTTCTACAGTACAAGCAAAGTGAATGAGATTTTGGCTAATCCCATCCACACATTGCAGGGGAAAAATACTCAGCGGAAAAGTTACATTTTGAAAAACGTAGCATGTTTATTTTACCTGCGGAAATGCTCGCTTTTACCTATAGAGTTAATAAGGCAAGAAAAACACCCCCCCATGACAGCCTGTCTGTGATATGTGATATAAATAGGACTATAGTATTGATCTGCTGTTATCTTACAACCACATTGATCACTATGATTGATTTACTTTACTTGCATTATGTTCACACACAGGGGTTGTCCAAGACTTGATATTGATGGCCTGTCCGTAGGATGGGTCACCAATATCAGATCTGTAGGGTCTGACTTGCAACACCCCAACGGATCAGCCATGGCAGCCAATGGATTTGTACAGTGTACAGTGACTGAAGCACACTGTGTAATGGACATGCCACCATATTGGTGGTCATCTCCCATTCACTCCAAAGGGCTCTAAGTGCCAGTACCCTAGAGAGGCCCCTACACAGTGTATGGAGTGGTCTACCACTGGATTCTTATATTTTTATATATTTTTATATTGCCACAGTAGTTAAGCACCTGTTCACATTGGGATGTGCAGTCCAAATTTTCTTTTGTCAATATCAGATTGGTGAGGGTCTGACATGCAGCATTCGCACCAATCAGCTACTGTGGACACCGAATATAGATCTAAGTGGATCTACGTAGTGTATGGATATGGAAACGGACACACTGTCTTGTGGCGGTGCCAGGGTACTGGCGCTCAGTGCCCATTCATGGAATGGGAGCTGTGCAGCAAGAGCAAGGCACCTCTACAGTGTATAGAGCTGTTCTGGATCGGTATGCTGTGCAGATATGGTGGCCACAGCAGCTGAACAGGGTGAATGCTGGGTGTCAGGTCCCCACAGATCAGATATTGATGACCCATCCTAAGGACAGGCCATCAACTTCAAGTCTTGGACAACCCCTGTAAGGCAGCCAGCCATAAACATTACAAGGAGGTCAACACCAACTATTAAGTCTATGGGCCCTCTGCAACCCTGCAGTTCCTTAGTATCAGGTCAGGGGTTCCCCAAAAGGTGGCAACACCAATTCCTGTTCATATTCTGGTTATCATTTTTCTTCTGGGAATAGAACCATTTTTTACTGGTTTGGAATCTCTGATCTGTTGTGTGAACCAGCATTGCCATCTAATACTATATGTTTATAGGGTCATCTTTATCAAGTTATTGAGCTTGATACATAGACCAATGCAAGTCTTCTGGAGCTCCAAAACTACAAGTCCAAGCATGTAGTCCTGCAAGAACAGACATGTTCGGCACCATTCGGGAGCCAACTCTCATGTTAAAGCTAAAGGACAAAAGACAGAATTACCATTTGTGAGAATGCATGGACTCCAATAAACATATGCATATAGTGTCTAGCAGCAGTGGTGGGCCCTTGTTAAGCCTGGAGCCCTGACAGCAGTGACATCTATAGTGCAGTAATGGCAGGCCTGGATAGGGGCCTTCGTTGTCCTACAAGTCATAAGATGTAGACCATAGACGTAATACTTTACTAAGCAACGCTAATCTTCCAGGGCTATATGTACGTTGTTTGATCTAGATGGAAGAGCGTTAAATGTCTTCAACTTCACGCGACTTTGGTATGTTTGGGTCTGTACAATAGCAAATGCCTAACCTGGAGATGTCTGTCAGGACTCGGTCAATAGAAGTGTTTAAACAGCAGACATGGAGTAGTCTGGGGCAGGGATGGAGGGGCTCTTTCCAGGGATGGGGTAACGGCACAGTTCAGGGTTAGGAGTCAGACAAGTAGGATCTCCCCACATAACGTAAAATGCAACCCCTGATGATGAGGAAATGGAGTCAAAATGAAAGACGTGGAAATTATATCTCATAATACTGGATCAAAATATTACATAAAATATAATTATTGAGAAACTATTGAAATATTCATGATGGGCAAAGCTGCCCCCATAAACAGTGGATGAACCAGGGAAGAATGTGTACCATAAAAACTGGTAGTGCTAAGTAATAATGTTACCCTGAATAACAGGAAGAACTGGATCTGTAACCTTAATACATCCCAAATGCTGGAAATGACAAGTAGGGCAGTTACTGGAACTCTGACTGTGGGGAATAATAGCAAGGACTTGAAACTGTTGAAAGTGTACCCCCAAGGATTGGAATATCACGTTATACTGTTACTCCAAGCACTGGAAGGACCCAATGAGACTCTTACCCCAAAAACTGGAATAACCAAGTGAGACTACAACCCCAAGGACAGGAAGTACGAGGTCAGAATGTTACTCTAAGGATTTGAAGAACTAGGTCAGGCTGTTACCCTAAGGACTGGCAGGACCAAAAGGGTCTGTCACCTCAAGTATTGCAAGTACTAGGTCAATCTGTTACTCCAAAGATTATTAGTAGCAAGTGAGTCTGTTACCCCAACAGGGAATGGTGGCTGAGGCTGCTGCCTTAAAAATTGGAACAAAGACAAGCAAAAATTGTGGAGTTATCCTGCAGACGGACAATACAAAGGTGTGGTTAAAAGCCCACTGTACTGTACAATAAACCTGCTTCATTGTGTCCACCTTGTAAACCTAAATCCAGACCTACAAGTGTCTTTGTGTATTATGAATATCTATGAAAAGTGCTAGAGATCCTGTACCCTCCCTTCCTGACAGAAGATATTGTCTAATTTACATCCCAATGCCACCCAGGTTCCCTGGCACAAGCCCTGCCTGCATTGTCATTACTCGCCCTCTTTACATACAATAGTTCACTCAGCAGAAACTCAGATGAAATACACATAGAACAAATACTACAGGGCTGCCCCCATATCTACAGGACCATAATGTATCTGTAATGGTGTAATATCCTCAGTGTTACCGGTTATATCAGTTCTCCCCCATGAACTATTACAACAGAGAAGACAAGAGAGATTTCTCTATAGTCAGTGATCAGATACAAGCTCCTACCATTACTCAGTGTGAACTGGGGGAGGGGAGGCTCACGGATAATAGGCACAAATGGATGATTTTTTTTTTTTTTTTTTTTTTACCTACAATCATCTATGTCACCGTACACAGCTCATCTCACTAGAATAGGTGCAAATATCTCTGCATGTTTTATTACTATTGCAATATATTTCTATTGTGCATGAAGATATTTATTTCTAGAATAATGAAATAAAATATAAATAAATATAAATAATAAAATATTAATATTAGTTACATACATTACAACAGTTGGTGTTATCATTTTACATTATCTATATATGTATTTATTTTTTTAACCTATTGTGTTCCAAATTATTTGAGACAATATTTCCCCGTTACTATGCAATTTAAGGCTGGACTCACATTGTCTTTAGGTTTTCTGCTCTGACATAGCAACGGAAAACCCAAATAATAGCAGGGCCAGATCCATCACATTATAGACATGATGACCCCATTAACTTATAATGGGACTCATCAGGTTTCTATGATGTCTGTAATTTTATCACGTACAGATAATGCACTGCCTGCAAGTCTGAACCTAGTCTAAATCAACATATAATAACACAGTCATTATTAACTGTTTGGATGGTGACAGCTTTTTAGTGAACATTGATAATGATGCTTATTATGAGCAGTAATATCATTATTAGAGTTTATGGGCATAATCCAGAGCCGGAGTGCTTACCAGTCCATGGCATGAAACTGTACACACTCTGTATATGCCCCATGCACTTAGCTCCTTATTATTGTTATAATACAACACTATGGCTAAATTCATACCTGTGTCCTAGGTTTTATTTAGAGCTTCTGTCGCCAAATCTATTAAAAATTGCAGAAAATGACATGCAGGACTTTTTCATTTGGCAAAATGATGGACCCCGGAATGAAGCCCAATGGACCCCATTATAGAAAACTTGATGCTTTGGGCTCTGCTAGTGTCCGTCATTTTAAGCATCTTAAAAAGCAGAACAATAAAAGACATCGCTGATGTGAACGCAGCTTTAGGGCTTATTCACACTTCCATATTTCATGTATGGTGTGGTGTATGATGTCCGTGTTTTTCAAGTACAGTATATGTATCTCTTCATTTCAATGTCTTAGGTCCGATTTTATCATGGACTGTGGGTCCATAAGAGTAAAACCTACACCTGTCCATTTTGTATTACGGATGTATCACACCAAAGCGAGTCTAT
The DNA here is from genome assembly GCA_947044405.1 of Leptodactylus fallax. Classification (NCBI taxonomy): domain Eukaryota; kingdom Metazoa; phylum Chordata; class Amphibia; order Anura; family Leptodactylidae; genus Leptodactylus; species Leptodactylus fallax. The sequence continues at coordinate 583,199 of CAMRHE010000560.1, read as the reverse complement.
GGGTTTACGAAAAAACAGATGGCATTCTTGTGAACAAAAAACATATATGCTGAAATTTTGTCTCAATAAATACATTGCAATAAATGAACATTTATGCCCTCCGTAAAAAAATGTGGATGTCATAAATATGTGAAATGGAGATGTGTGAAGACTTTATATCATTATAATAGTAATAGATATGCAGTAAATGATCCTTCCTAATAATATTACAATCATATTTTATTATTTCCACATTTGGACCATGCGCATATACCCAGCTCTGCACCTAGACATGAAGCTGCCTCCATTCCCCTATAGTTATACAATAATCTAAGTATTAAGCTACCTATATACAAGGTAGATCATATCTGACCCTGACACAGCTCTCCTCCATAGCTAGCCCCTGTGTGTATGAGCCCCTATGACAGTGCCATAGCTTGTGCTGCCGCTGCAGGCTTGTTTTGCAGCTGATGTTTTTTACAGATGCTTATCTGAGACACAAAGCCCCTGCCAGCTGCAGGATAAACAACAGGAGGTCCTGGAGCACAAGCAGCAGCTATTGTCAGTGCACAGAGGGCTGAGGGCATTGGATGGGCGGCCCAGGGGTGGGCACTTATATATAACTGTGCATCCTGCAACCTACAGCCAATTCATTCTGTTCTCTGCGCTGTGTGAGTGTTCACTACAGTCCCTGGAGCAAGGACTCGCTGAGAGAGTGCACACAGTCTCTGCAGCAGTCACCAGCCAGTCTGCACCCTGGAAACTGCGGCTCATTTAGACATGGAGCTGGTAAGTACACAGGATTCTGCTACAGATCAGGGACGCTCATTCAGTTTTGTGCATTTCATCTAAGAAAGTGGAAATCTTCACATTCTATTTACTTTACCTGCAAATATGTACAAAATACAATAATATATGATTATGATATTGCACCGAGCTGCAACTTTGTTGCAAAAGTTGTTGCAAACTTGCTAAGGGGATCGTCGAAGGAATTGTCCTAGAAGGAAATAGTTGCCATTGTAACTTCAGCATATAGGTTGTAGTACTACATGTATCAGCGAGGGCTAGGTTCAGAGCAATTGCAGTAAGAGTTTTTTGCTGGTGATGGTCGGCAGCAGGTACCACGTACTGCTCAGTTTGGTATTTGGGTTCTGCAGCTTTGTATGTGCTTATTTCCAGCAGTTTTGTATTTGGGCACAGTTGTCCTGGCATTTGCTTTTCCCAGTTACTTATAATGTCTTTTGTAAGGTGTTGGCATTGTGATAATAAATGTAGAACTACATGTATCAGCCAGGACTAGTAGTATTATAGCAACTGCAGGGTGGGGTTTTTGCAGGGGTCAGTATACTTGGTTAGGGATGGTGATGGTGGGCATCCGATACCACTTTCTGCCCAGTTTGTTACTAAGGTTCTGCAGCTTTGGTTGTGCCCATTTGCAGCAGTTTTGTCATTGGGTACAGTTGTCCTGGAACTTGCTTTGCCCAGTCACTTATAATGTCCTTTGTAAGTCGGCATCATTGTGCCATAGGAGCACTAAAACATTTTCACTTGGGAAATTGGGTGTGAAATAAGTGTAGAAAGTCCCCAACACGTGCAGCTGGTTGTGATGATCGCTCATCCAATATACAGTGTAGATTTTCTCATACAATATTTGCATTTTTGGAAACTACCAAACGCTTCAGGAACGCAGCTGAGAGATTAGACCTTGTGAAGAGTACCTGCTGGACTTCTAGGGCTGGGTGGTTTATAGGGACCTGCAGGGTCAGATCCCTTATGGAACTGGTCCATATACTATCCAGTGACCATAGCTCTGTAGTTTCCAGTCCCTTCTACTAGTGCTCCCATGTGTTGTTTTTTTGGCCAGTTTGACTCTCATACATGCCGCAACATGCCTTTACTCACCCTTTTAAAAATCCCGCTTATTGACATAAAACCGTTAGTTTGTGCAATCCACTTCCCGTTTTTAGTATCTTACTAACAGGCAGTGCTGGCTGTACACACAGGTGATCATTATCACCCTAGTATGCGACAACCTTATCATGTACAATAACACGTTGATCCTGATCTACCAGCATTTGGGGTCAACCAGAAGCTTCTTATCCCTAAATGGTTATTATCTCTGAATTGTGGCAAGTGACAAATCTGATAATAACTTGGGTCATTCGCTGGTTACTATTGTACATTTAGAGATACCATAAATCTCAGCTAGAGGGCGCCATTACATTCACATTGTCTTTCCTACATTACGTGACTTGTTTCTTTAAAAATGCATCCTTGCTATTACTTACTATAACTTTTAGCTGCTATCTAGTTGCCCATTTGGTCTTTTGGCTCCTAGTGAAGAAGCCACTTCTTAAATCCACAGTAACCTGTTGTTGGAGTAGAACAACCTGACTATTGCACCGTCCCCATTTGCTTCCCAGTCTCAAGTATTGAAGCTGTCAGCACTTGTTCCACAGTTGGGTTTGTGTCCATCAATCGCCATCTGCCAGCTGAACGTTAAATGCTGATGTGTTTGCCTTAGGATTTTTGGAAACAAACCTTGTCAACTGTAGCACGGGAGGAACCTTTTGTGTGTTCCTGAAATACAAATATTGAGCACTTACCGATGACGCGAGACACATTTTGTGGGTTAACGTCTGAGAAGGCATGTAGAGCACAGTACTGGTAGAGATAGTGTGTGACTCTGAACCATCGCTTCTTTCATATGTCTCACGCCACACCCTGTACTCCTAGGGGATTTTGTAGTTGATTCTCAGTATATTTTTTGCCTTGAGTCTTTATACCGAAACTCATAATAACTTATTTTTATCTCTCTTTACAGTTCTCGGGGTCGATAGATATCATAGACGACAATGGTACAGATTTGAATGGCACCGATGACTTTTCAGATTTTCTGGGACCATGCTTCACCCAAGACAACAATGACTTCAACCGAATATTCCTTCCCACCGTCTACTCCTTCATCTTCCTTCTTGGAATTATTGGCAATGGACTGGTGGTGCTAGTCATGGGCTATCAAAAGAAGTCCAGGACCATGACCGATAAGTACAGGTTGCACCTCTCCGTCGCTGACCTGCTGTTTGTGTTCACGCTACCATTCTGGTCTGTGGATGCCGCCATTGGTTGGTACTTTAAAGAATTCTTGTGCAAAGCCGTCCACGTCATTTACACAGTCAACCTGTACAGCAGCGTCTTAATCTTGGCCTTTATCAGCTTGGATCGGTACTTGGCGATTGTCCATGCCACCAATAGCCAAGGATCTAGGAAACTCTTGGCGGAGAAAATTGTGTATGCCGGAGTGTGGCTCCCGGCTGTTCTGTTAACTGTTCCCGACCTTGTATTTGCCAGCGTGTCGGACATAGAAGGCAACTACATATGTGATCGCATTTACCCAGAGGAGAACCGTAACACTTGGACCATTGGATTCCGTTTCCTCCACATTACGGTTGGACTTGTCTTGCCTGGACTCATCATCTTAACCTGCTATTGCGTCATCATTTCTAAGCTGTCTCATTCCAAGGGCCACCAAAAACGCAAAGCCTTGAAGACGACAGTGATTCTCATCCTGGCATTCTTCGCCTGTTGGCTGCCGTACTACATCTGTCTGACCATAGACACCTTCGGCTTACTTGGACTCTTGAAGTTTGATTGTTACATTGATAATATGCTTCACAAGTGGATCTCCATCACCGAAGCCTTGGCCTTCTTCCACTGTTGCCTCAACCCGATCTTATATGCCTTCCTTGGGGCCAAATTCAAGACCTCTGCCCAGAATGCTCTTACATCTGTTAGCAGGGGTTCCAGCTTAAAAATCCTTTCCAAAAAGCGTGCAGGACTTTCATCCGTCTCGACGGAGTCTGAATCCTCCAGTTTCCATTCCAGTTAACAATATCTGAATACCAAGGACTTCACTTTTTGTATTATGTGTAGATATATTTCATATTGACCGAGAGGTATACGCCTTATTTATACAATTTTTTTTTTGTACCTTTATCGTAGGCCGGACCTAAGGACTATTGATTGGTTCACTATAAACTTTTTACATTTGACCATTTCAGTGCCAAATTTATTGTCTCTGTATAGGGACCCTTCCAGCATTTCACAAATGTGACCTCCGCTTTTATAGACTTCAGTATTGAACTGAACAAAGACATACCTGTATGGCTAATGCGTGATACCCCCCTCCATCCCCCAGGACCGTTCCCTCCTATCTGTATATATGTACAGATACAACATTGCTGTCTTGTGTGCTATTTATTCTGTGTGTCAGTAGGATAAGGGCCTAGAGGGATAGATAGAAACAATCACGTAGTAGGGTCATGGTTTAACGGGCCATGGGGATCTGTGTCGGTGTAAGATCTGATTTTATGTTCCGTAGAGTAGAGGACAATGGCCAGTCATGAGGGGTGTACATAAAAGGGGAGGGTTCTATAGCAGAAATCAAATTAGAGCCCCCACCACACCACCATATGTAGGAGCACATAGCCCAACGCTTCTTCCGTCACCTCCATTCCCTTGTAGGAATGAGTTGTGGAGAGGGTAAGCCCAGCTCAGGTTGACCCACCCCAGGTAGTGGATTAGTGGGTGGCATCTGACTTTTTTTGAGTGACAACCCTCCATATTCCATACATTGAGCAAACCTCATAGATCTCAGGAATTGTTTAGAGCATGTAGATGTCGACCTAGTAATAGAATGGTATACTAATGTTACCGCCTCCGATCATTGGTATCCTCTGAACGAATCTGATGTACTGTGCCATGTTATATGTGATTACATTTCTCTAATATATGACTGTTAACCTAGGTGTCCTTATGTTTCCGATTCGGTATTGCCATCCTTACAAGCCATATACTGAATGCTGTACAGAGTGTTTCTTAATAAATTCTTGAAAAATTAAATCACGGTTGTATTGGTTTTCATTGTGATATGATCATATTCACACATGCATGAAAAATGGATCAGTTAAAGGGTTTACATAAAGGGAGAAAAACACAGCTGCTTTCTTCCAGAAACAGCGCCACTCTTATCCAAGGGCTGGGTCAGGTATTGCAGCTCATTCTTAATACCCTGGTTGAGAGTAACACTGTTTTGGGAAGAAGGCAGTCATGTTTCTCTAATGTCATACAACCCCTTTAATCTTACCATTCTCTATAAAGGACAACTGAGAATTCCAGAATTGCCTCATTCCTATTAAGAAGACTAGTGCAGCGCTATCAGTAGTGTGAACAAGAGGCATATACATGGAATATGTCTACATACTAATGTACAACAGCCCGGTAGTTCTCCAGATTTATCAGGCCCAGATTCAGAATTTATGCTACACAGGCGCCGCTTATCTCTTCATACAGGATCTGTCTATTACGTAATAAGTTCCTACTGACATGTAGTGCTCTCCTCACTTTAAGAAGAGGTTCTTCAGCAGCTGTAGTGTGTATTATACACTTCTGTACACCACCATAATACACACCTCACGTGCTGCAGCATATAACACACATCTCAGCTGCTGCAGAACATCGTAATATGCACATCAACTATGGAACATCATAATATACACCTCAGCTGCTGCAGAACATCATACACACCAGATGCTGCAGACGTTTATGATACACATCCCAGATGTGCAGAGCTTCATACACAACTCAGCTGCTGCAGAACATCATACACACCTCAGACGCTTTTGAAAGACGTTTCATATCATGTAATAATACATAGGAATGTCCCCCTTACTCTTCAAAAGAGGTTCTGCAGCATCTGCAGTTGTGTATTACTATGAATAATGTGACCTTTTTGTTACATGACCTGAGACCACCTGCCCATTGTGCTGTCTCTATACAATGTGTGAAAGGAAGTGATCCGTGACCCCTACCAAAAAGAATAGGAAGGTTCACTGAGATTGTTTACACTTCTCCCCCACATAATTTGATTATTGGCCAAATCATTGGATTCTCTATCAGTAATTTCTTTAAGTCTAAATGAGATCATGGATTTACATGTAAGAGTGCTAGATGTGATAATGTGATAATAGGATGGAGGACACCTTCATGTCCTGGTGTAGACCAGATCGCCCTACAGCTGTGGATAGACCTGGAGAGTAATGAATTAACCGTATTTACATGGATTATCTAAGGAAATGCTATACCCTCAACATATGCCAGGAAAGACCAAAGTCCTTTTATTAAAGGGATGTTATTCAGCAAACTTGTATAAATCAAGAGTGTTTGATTTCCCTGCAGCACCCCCACAGGAGAGAAGAGGCAGTACACAGAGTCCACTAATATCAATGGGCTGTCTGCGTCATGTATGGACATGCCAGGTCCTTCAGAGTGGGAGACGCTTTTTGTATAGTTGAGGGTTCTCAATGGGCATTGCTACACCGACCCTTTATTTATCAGGCCATGCACATAAGATACCTGCCAGCTGAATGTTCATTTTGCCATCTCTCCCAACCCCACCATACAAAAGGGGAGAAACACTCTCCCAAACACCTCTGGCAGTGGCTTATCGAAGCAAGAACAAAACCGTCACCATGACCGTGGCCACCAATCAAGGTGGTTGTCACTAAGCTCTTTTTTAGAGTCCTGAATAGTGTATCTGTCTAATTATGTTAAAGGGGTTGTCCATGAATTGTAGCAAATTTAGGGGTGGCCGGGGTAGGTGGAAAACAAAACAAATAAATCATACTTACCTATCCCCTGCTCTGTTGTACAGTCCTGGACCCCATTCCCTCCCGTGCTGGGACTGGCTGGGCCAGAAGCAGAGAGGATCACATGACTGCTGAGATCAATCACTCGTCTCAGCAGTCTTTGGTGAGGGATCGATGACATCACTCAGACACATGAACGGTTCCTTACCAGCGACTGCTGAGGCCACTGATGGGTCTTAGCCATCATGTGATCCTCTCCACTTCTGACCCAGTGAGTCTCACATGGGAGTGATAGGGGACCAGGACTGTACAATGACTTTTTTTGTTTTACATCCCCCCCGACCACCCCTGAGTTTGCTATAATTCATGAACAAAATGATGTTATCAGACATAATGAGGGTTATTAGACATCACCCTCTATGAGCCAGGATGGAGGGTCCTCTATGTGACCCCCATTTTGGCAGATTTGGCCATCTTTAAATGGCCACCATACTATCTCCTCTCGGGCATGGCATGGTTGGCTGCAATATTGTTGCCTACAAGTTTTGAGGCATGGGAATTAGAAAAGCTGAGTGTATTCCCCATGGTAGAAGCCATATTAGTTGTCACCCAGTTTTCCTGGTACTGATATAACTGTTTATTCAGACATCAGGCTTGTCCAGCCATTTGCTATCACACGTCCCCAGTATATAGGAAGCGATCATTTGATCATGGAGGCTGAGATGTTGACTGCGGAATTATCTGTATATCTATGTCTCACACTAAACAGGTTTATCCCACCCTACAATGACTTGCTAATATCCGTTTACATATGTAAATGTACTTGCATATGAAGTTGTCTCATCACAGCCAGGTTAAAGGTCCAAGATTGTGAAACAGGAATTTCCTGAGTCCAGCAATTCTTGTGGTAATCCAACTGCGCCCGATTTTATAGCCATCATGTGGTAGTATAGTGTGTCGCTAGACCAGTATGGCATATGGGTGCAGCATGAAATGACGTCCTGCGGGAAAGAGGATTACCATCCTATCAATGTGCATGCAATCCAGTTGTATCTAAATAACTGTAGGGCCACATGGCAACTTTGCCCACAACTCCTGTCATATGACCAAAGATGGCTGCATCGCCCTGTAACTCCTTCACTAATTTAAGCGAATTGGGTCACATGACAACCTAGGGCAGGGGTCAGCAACCTTCGGCACTCAACCTGCCATGAAACTACGACTCCCAACATGCTGCATTCACTTCCATGGGAGTTCCAAGAACAGCAGAGCAAGTATGCATGCTGGGAGTTGGAATTTTACAACAGCTGGGGTGCCGAAGGTTGCCTACCCCTGACCTAGGGGATGTTGTGGTTGCAAGTTCCAGTTGCAGAAAATAGAGCAGTACTCGATTTTTTGCCGACTCAGAATCGTAGTCACAGAACCCTCAGGTTGCAGTGCGACTCCATTGCCATACATTACTGAAGAAGTCGCAGGGCAACACGTCGGTCTTTGGTCATGAAACAGAAGTTGCAGCCATGTTCGCTGGTAGCCCTAGCCTAAAGTTTGATCATCATCATGGAAGGTTCCACAACTTCCTAACATTCTTCTGGATTTCTTCTCACTGTCTGTGAATGGAAACATCAATAGGCAAAACCCGGCACATTCCTAGTCCTACAGTTCAGCATTAGATACAATTGTATGCACTCTATGCAATCCTCCATGCAGCCTGATCGTTTGTTACAATGTATCGCTTTAGGTAGAATGGGAGGACCAGAACAACGGATAGACATACTGCTAAAATAGCGGTAACACATGGAGCCCAACAGCCTGACCAAAATGGGATCAGTCGCATGCCTGCTGTTTTAAAACAGAAACTGACGGACGAAAAATCTGTGCATGCCAATTTCAGAAAGGACATTGCGACGGAGTCTCCAACGGAGATTACAGTACAGTTGTGAACATAACCTTACATAGCTGTCAGTGAATAGGAATAAAATCTTGTCTACAGATCCTAAAAATGTATACATATCGAATATTTCCCACAGTTGAGAGTTTGCTACATTTGTATCCAGTCTATGCTATTCTCTGTAGCCTGATAGTTTGCTACAATGTATCACTGTAGGTACAATATTTGTGTCAGGCTGGGTTCACACTAGCGCTCGGGTTCTATTCGGGGATTCCGTCCCCAATTCTGCTTGAAAAACGCAGAGAGAAAAGTCATTTTTTGGGGGCAGAAACCCGGCAGACCCCATTATAGTCCATGGGGTGTGCGGGTTTCCGCAGGTAACCGCTTTTTAAGCAGATTGTGTTTCCGTTTTTCGGGTCCCCAAGCAGACATGAAGAATGGAAACCCGAACGCTAGTGTGAACCTAGGGTAAGGCTAAGTTCACATCTGCTCCAGCGTCTCCGTTGGACACTTTGGACACTTTGTCACAGAATGTGTCAAAAATCTGCAGAGCAAAATGTCCTGCACAGATGACTCTTTTCTCTGCCGCTCTACAGCACACATCCACTGGACACCCGGCCGACCCCATTATAGTCAATGGCATCTGCCAGTCTCTGTGAGTAACCCCCGGTGGACCCGAATGACGGAGACCATGGCGCAGATGTGAACTTAGGCCCGGTTCACATCTGCATTCGGGTTTCTGTTTGGGGAGTCCGCTTGGGGACCCCCCCTGAATGGAAACCTATATGCATAAAAAAGCGGTATAGACTATAATGGGGTCTGTGTGGTTTCCGCACGAAGCAAGCGGAGAGGAAAGTGCACATGTTTTGTGTGGAAACCAAGCGGACCCCAACACGGACCCCATTATAGTCTATGGGGTCTGCGGGTTTCCCAGGTAAACCGCTTTTTTATCCATATAGGTTTCCGTTCGGGGGGTCCCCAAGCAGACTCCCCGAACGAAAACCCGAATGCAGATGTGAACCGGGCCTTAGATCAATAATCAGACCTATTACTTCCCACAGCTGAGAGTTTGCTACAATTGTATCCACCTCTGCAGATTCCTTTCCTAATTTTGAGCAATATGTTGCTTTCTTCTATATTCACCAATCAAAATTTCCACTGGTTCTCCCTTGGAATCTGTATGTGGTTTATCTGTAGCTCAGGGGTCAGCAACCTTCAACACTCCAGCTGGTGTAAACTACAACTCCCAGCATGCTCCATTCATTTCTATGGAAGTTCTGACAGCTGAGCAAGTGTGCTTGCTGGGAGTTGTAGTTTCGCAACAGGTGTGGTGCCTACTGATCCTGCTTTAAATATTCATAGAGGAATAATATGTGCATAGGGGGTGCAGATGTTGGGGTGGCACGTGGGGCCCAAATTGAGGAGACCAATACTATAGTTTAGGTATGACGGTTCAAGGCTCCCTTTACACTGGGGTCAAGAAACTTCATGCTAACCCTCCAGGCCCTACAGTTTACCACTGTCATCCCACAAGAACTTGAGAATTTAGCTTTGTGTGTGAATGGAGAATAATATTGTTAAAAATTAGCACAAGATAAATAAAGTATTTGCAGAGATACTGAACACTGTATACAGATTTGCACTGAGGAGGGTTGTAAATACATTGTGCAAATATGGAGTTCCCCTTTAAATGAGACATAATACAGTAATGCAAACGTCTGTGGCCAGGGAAGCTGTGGAAAATTTCTTTAGAGGCGCAGATTTCCAACGTGTCTAAAATGAATGCATTAGTTTAATAAGAATGTACATTGAAGAGTCGGGTGTTGGGGGAGGGGAGGGGGAACTATGTCTGCTCGCATCATTTCCATCAATCATGTGCTGCAACAAAGAGAAGAATCCGTCATCTTCAGGGGCGCAGCGTTATATGGTCAGGGACAGGAATCCGCTGATTTATACGCTGTAATGAAGGAATTCAAGGGCTTTGGTCCCTGACCCGTGGAGTCATCTTTTCTAGGAATGGATCGTGAAACAATTCATTTCAATGCACATCATAGAATTGATTATAATACCGCGCCCACTGCCGCCACCGCCGCTGACACGAGGCTCCAAGGACAATTCATTCTAAAAATCTAAAAGTCCCTTGTAAATATAGGACCTTGAATTGTCCTCGTCTTTGTCACGTTAACAAAAATTACATTCAATCGTTTTTTTAGTTAAATCTGTGTCTGGGAAAGCTGAGTGTCAACCAATATGGCTGCATTACAGCTCCATCTGAGGTTATCACCGACTTTGTATAACTTTATATTAAGATATATAGCTATAAGGCTACATGTATAGGATAGTCCATGGTAAAACGGCACAGATGGCGCATGGATGACATCTGCGTGCTGCCCCTGCCGCCAAAGACCCAGTGATTTGTTTAAGTGAGCCCGGGCCGTAAACTGACGGGTATGGGACCTTTCCTGAGTTTTGTCCCGTGCTCACGGCCTCATACATGGACCTCTGATAATACACGGCGTGTGCATGGGGCCATAGAAAATAATGAAAAACACAGCTAGCAAGCTAAGGCTTGGTTCTTGTGTCTGAGAAAGTTGGATGACATCCAATATGGCTACATTACAGCTCTGTCTTGAGGTTGTCATGGCCTGGTAGTAAATATGAAGATATAGAACTGTATGACTTGATTCTTATGCTATTTGTGTCTGAGAAAGTTGGGTGACAACCAATATGGCTGCATTACAGCTCCCTCTGAGGTTGTCACCGACTTTCCATAACTCTATGTTAGTAAATATCAAGATATATTCCTGTATAAGGCTAAGGCCCCACGTAGCAGTACCGCAGCGAAAAGCTCTGGGGGGAAAAACCACGGGGCAATGCATTGCAGTTTTTCCCGCATCGCTTTCACAGAAAGTCTGCAGAGGTTTCCCCTGCAGACTTTCAGCTTCCATTATACCTATAGGGAGACCGCCAGCATTTCTGTAGGTATAATTGACAACGGTTTTGGAAATCGCAGCGTGCCCGCTGCACTTATTTTTCCGCAGTGTGTGGATGTGATTGTAAAATGCCATGTGGGGCCCCGGCCTAGCTTGGTATTTGTGCCATTTAGGATATCTGGAAAGCTGGGTGGCAGCCCCTATGTGATATAATGGAAGTGATGTTCGATGTGACCAAGCTTTCCCAGAAACAGATACTCATAATGGCTCATTGTTTTAACAGAAGTCGATTCAAGTGGCCATAAATATAGCTAAGAGTCTCTGCCAAAGAAACTTCAATGACTCAAGTTATTTCTGTGGATGGGTGGAGATGAGCGGCCATAATATATCTTCAGGATCCGTCACAAAGAATCGACTATCTGACCAGCTGCAGATTTTCTGGAGATTTTCTGATTTTCTACATATTTCCTAACTAAGGACATGTTCACATGGCAGATTTTTTAACTAAACAAACTGCTTTATATACCGAGCCAGATTTTCGAGGCTGACCCTCATTTTCCTCAGTAGATTTGCCATTTGATATGTCATTGAATTCTGGGTTGGGCCTATTCCCTGGGGTTAATCCACATGTGGCCACGGCTACGTGGAATCCACAGCAGGATTTGTCATGTCGCTTTTATCGGTAATGTGGATTAAAATCTACCATGGAAAAGTCGTTGGACATATTTATTATCATGTGTAAAAAAGAAAAAAAAAAGGTCTTGTTGCCCATAGCAACCAATCACAGTGCAGCTTTCATTTTCTATTTTGCCTTTGATATATAAAAGCTGGGCTGAGATTCGTCGCTACGGGCAACAAAGACCAGTTTTAGACATAACAATAAATCTGTCCAAGCGACTGTGAACGACCACAGACATTACCACGTAGATATCAGCATGTCACCCCGCTGTGTGAATACGTTCTAAGAGGGTCAAAGAAGATAATGTTATTAACCACTCACTAACGCATCCTTTCCATATATGTCTTCTGTATTTGTGCATTTTCAGACAATTTAAAGGGGAATTCCGCCTATATTTTTTTTTCATATAGAAACGTCCTAAATTATATTTCACATTATAAAGAAGAAGAATAACAAGTACTTTGTGCCTTACTCAGAAATTTCCATCACTCACCATACAGTATCATTGAGGTAGATAGATAGATAGATAGATAGATAGATAGATAGATAGATAGATAGATAGATAGTATTGGGAAAAAAATCATACATCTAGATATGTGTAGCTAACTATGTAGAGATAGATGATAGATAGATAGATAGATAGATAGATAGAAATAGATAGATAGATAGATAGATAGATAGATAGATAGATATGAGATATAGATAGATAGATAGATAGATAGATAGATAGATAGATAGATAGATAGATAGATAGATAGATAGATATAGATAGATAGATAGATAGATAGATAGATAGATAGATAGATAGATAGATAGATATTGGGGAAAAAATCATACATCTAGATATGTGTAGCTAACTATGTAGAGATAGATGATAGATAGATAGATAGATAGATAGATAGATAGATAGATAGATAGATAATGAAAATAGATATTGGATGGATAGATAGATAGATAGATAGATAGATAGATAGATAGATAGATAGATAGTAAGATATGAAATTGGAAGAAAGATTATTTATTTTGCTTACTTATATAGCACCAACATATTCCGCAGCACTTTACAGACATTGTCAGTCACTGTCCCATATTGTCCCATGTGTCCTTAAAGTTTGAGAGGAAGCCAACACATACACGAGGAGGACATACAAACTAAGGGTGGGTTCACACCTGCGCTTCAGTCCGTCCGTTGCCAATCCGAGAGAAAATCTCGGTGAACAGGATTGGCATCGGATACAGACAGGTCAGCGACGCATTGGTTAAAAACCCATTCATTTGAATGGGTTTTTAAAGCAATGCGAGGGTGTCCGATTACACCCTCTGCGCTGCGAAGCCGTTTTTTTTCCTCGGAAACAAAGTCGGACAGGCAGGACTTCGTGTCCGAGGAAAAAAAAACGGTTTTGCAGCGCAGAGGGTGCAATCAGACACCCGCGCATTGCTTTAAAAACCCATTCAAATGAATGGGTTTTTAACCAATGCGTCGCTGACCTGTCTGTATCCGATGCCGATCCCGTTCGCCGAGATTTTCACTTGGATTGTCAACGGACGGACTGAAGTGCAGGTGTGAACCCACCCTAAATGTAAACGCTGTCCTTGGGCAGATCCGAAACCTAGGACTTGAGCACTAACCAATGAGTCACTGTGGTAGATAGATAGATAGATAGATAGATAGATAGATAGATAGATAGATAGATAGACCTATTAGTACTCAGGCAATTAGTAAACATGTAGATTGTATTAAAGGATGAACACTCCAATGAATAAATACAGAACTTCCCTTTAATTGTTGGAGGATACGGTGAGGTGGAATTCCCCTTTAAGAAAACAGATAAACACTGAAGGTAAAAGAAACCTCTAAAGATAAGGTGCCAGAGGTACAGCAGCCTCTCACCTCATGCTGCCCCCACTGAGGACTCCCTAGAGTTGCTTTATTTTTCTTCAGGTTACAGTGACCCTAATAATCGCCCGTCCCTTTATTCTTCTCACTCAGAGGGTCATTTTCCACTTGTCCGGTTTCCCCTGATTTTATTTGTCTTTAATTGAAGTTCCTTGGGAGGAAGTTGTCCTGGCAGAAGTCCTGGCCTGCGCTGTCATGATCCGTCTTCCTTATCTGGCTGACTTGTTATTTTATGGGCAGTTTCATTGATTAAATTATAATGTCCTTCTACAAATGGTCAGCGCTGCCCCCATTTGTTACATGGGCCGGTGTAAAGGGTTCTTTGTCCTTGTGGGACATTCATTACATTCAAAGAAAAGCAAATACTATAAAGACAGAGATAAAGATGGGATTTCCCTTCTAGCACATCTTATGAGGCCTGTCCTGCTTGCTATATCTGCAAGGAATGGTGCGTGTCTGTCTATGGTCTACACTCATAGAGAAGTCTTATGGGGCTTGTCCAGGTTTTTAAATTTTAGGTTAATAACACTGAATCAGTGTATAAATGAAAAGTTCTATACTTTTTGGTTCAATTCTTCACCATTTTCAGGATTTCTGCTTGCTCTTGGTTACATTCATAGGCAGTAACCCTGTACGTGGCTAGTCCTGCTCTTATGTGAGAAGTGGAGACAATTGTATCCAGTCTAGACAATGCTCTGTGAGCTCAACACATCAGCAGCTGCACAAATCTATCTGCTAGTTTGCTACAATGTATCAGTTTGGAGTCCAGGATCTTGAGCTCACAGAGCATTGTCTAGACTGGATACAATTGTCTCCACTTCTCAGCTGATACAAGAACTAGCCATGTACAGGGTTACTGCCTCTGAATGGAAACAAGGACATTCTCATTCACTGACAGCAAGCACTGATATAGATTTTATAATTCTGTGCAACCTTCATAACCATAAATGATCTCTATAAAACTCCCCTTTGAGGCTAAGGCCCCACGTGGCGGGCTGCAGCAAAAAAGCACTGTGGGAAAAACTGTGGCAGCAACGCATCGCGTCTTTTCCTGCAACGGTTTTCACAGAAAGTCCGGAGAGGTTAGCTCTGGGGACTTTCTGCTTCCATTATACCTATAGGAAATTATTTATTTTTTATGCTTACTTGTATAGCGCCATCGTATTCCGCAGCGCTTTACAGGCATTGTCAGTCACTGTCATATATAGGGCTCACAATCTACACTCCCTATCAGTATGTCTTTGGAGTGTGGGAGGAAACCGGAGTACCCAGAGAAAACCCACGCAAACACGGGGAGAACATACAAACTCCTTGCAGATGTTGTCCTTGGCAGGATTCGAACCCAGGACTCCAGCGCTGCAAGGCTGCAATGTTTCCGTAGGTATAATTGACAAGCTGCAATTTCCAAAACTGCAATGGCTTTGGACCATAATGGCAGTGTGGCCGCTGCGTGTATTTTACCGCAATGTGTGGATGGGATTCGCTTTGCAGGGACTGTAAAACACCACATGGGGCCCCGGCCTAAAGGTTACTCCTGAAAAACGTCTTGTCTTAGCCTTAAAGGAACACAGCAGGAGTAGTACAGATAGATAGATAGATAGATAGATAGATAGATAGATTATAGTTGATAGAGAGACAGATATAAATATACAGATAAATATGAAAGATAGAGATAAATAAAATTGGTAGCAATAGATAGAAATATTGATAGATATATATGATGTTGATAGATAAATATTAAAATTATACAAATATATATATATATGAGATAGATAGATAGATATGAAATTGGTAGAGATAGATAAATAGATAGATAAGAGATAGATATTAGAGAAATAAATAGATAGATGCTAGATATGAAGTTGAAAGATTAAAAAGATAGATAGATAGATAGATAAGAGCGATCTCTTATAAGCCGGCTGATTGATCTAAGCGTGCCTGTCACTTTAAAACAGCGCAGCAATAATCGGATGTTACAAGCGACCATGTCAGGCAGGCGGCAGAGAACTACCCCCGGGTCTACGTTTCATTGAGTCTCTTTTTATTGGTTTGGGAAAGGAAATAGCCTGAGGAAATATATTCCTGAATGGATATACACAGAATAATACTGTTCAGATACTTTACAATAGTCGCCTTTTGTGCACCACCCTTTCATATCACACAATGGCCACTGAACCTGGGATAGAAAGATATTGTTTACATTTCGGCTTAGGACTCCCCTCCCTTCTCCACTAGGTTCTGTATAGACGTTTAACCCATTCCTTGTTACCAGTGAATGAGAGCTGTCTCTCAACCCTCAGCGATATCGCCCCTGGGGGGTCATTTGTTTTACGGACTTTAAGTACTGCTATTTCTCATTCCCAAAATGCTTTTAAAATCCTTAGTGCCCCATTAAGTGCGGCTTTTATTCAATTCCACGGAGGTCGGACCATGAAAATGTAAAACAAAGATGAGCGCTCATCGGAGGCAAATGGCCCACTTCATTATCTTGTCGGATTATGCGGGAAGAACAGTCATGCGAGGAGAAGCGTTGCACGGAGCCAAAGGGAGCGGATTCTCCATGAAATATCATAGAATTTCTTGTACATCCCTATAGAACCATTACATACAAGGCAAAAGGCTCACAATAAAAGTCACACCCTTCAGTCCGATCCCCTGACAGCAGGGTCCATGGGAAACGTGATAGGGGGGGGTTATTGAGGCAGGGGGCACAGGAACGTTCACATTAAACACATTCCATAATAGTCACAGATATTCCAGATAGTGTGACGGTCTATGAACTCAGGCCCTCCTGGATCCAAAAATAAAAGGGCATAGCAGTTACTATTGAGAGAACCTTTTTGTACTTTCCATTACAAGAAATCTGTCTCACAATTTGTTATTGAGTTGTATTGGGGCTTCCAATGGAACAAAAAAATCTTCATAGGGTTTCAACTGGTAAATCCGAGATCAAGAAACCACTACAATACCATCATCAGAAAAAGTGGACTCCCCCTTTAAGAAACATTGCACCTTGACCATGTATACTGATCATTGGGATGGACCGGATATAAGTGAATCCATCTGCCCAAGTGGTCGGGAAAGACCATTGCTAATTTTCTTTCTACTAGTTTAGGCGAGATTCATATCCACGCTTTTATTTCCGTTTTTCTGGTCCATTATATGTACGGAAAAACAAAATAATGTAGGTGTTGGATCTGTCATGAGGTCAACAGACATCATCGACTATCAGGAAGTCCATTGGGTTTCTGGCACGGTGCTCTATTTTTTATGGATTGTTTGATGGATTCTGTGACATACAGTAGATGTGAACCTAACCTTATAAGGTATGGAGGTTGTCACAGCCACGCCCCTAATATTTACTGCCTAGGATATTAATATGAAATTATTTAGGTTTGGTCTACGCACACCTACTTGAATTAGGTTAGTTGGCACACACTTGTACTGTAGCACCAAAGTGAATGAAATTTGAGCAAATCTTATCCACATGCTGCATAAATTATCCACAGCCCAAACTGACCTGTGGTGCGAGTTTTCGAGCTGGGTCGTGGCTTTGGCTCTTGTATGTGATCTTAATAAAGGTTACATTTTATTATTTTTCATATGTTAGGTGAAAATCTTTACAGCTGTGCATAAAAAGAAGCCGCAAACAATGAAGAATTTGGTGGAGAGGAGAATGCCAGGGATGAAGCAGGTCCAAGATTCCTGCTGTTACTGTGACGGGGATGGAGAGATGGATGTGAAGCCATTTGACTTCCCTGCCTTTTGGCCGCTGAAGCACAGCTGTGTGATGGACAGTACAATGGCGGGAGCCACAAAGGCTGACTGTGACCCTTGGAGGCCATTTAGACCAGGGCTTAGAGCCAGCTTTATATTGGAAACAGCTGCTGCATTACAGTCAAACACTAACACATTAACACGCTGCACTCCAGGACACACACTAACACACATAAACCTGCACGGTACCACCGAGAACCGTAAAAAAATCCACACCACCTTAATTCCTCAATACCTCAATGGAGCTAATTATGGAATAAGATGTAAGTTCAACCTGGACAAACATGGCTGCTATTAAAGGGTTTTCCAGGATAGAAATATTGATGACCTATTCTAAGGATATCAGATCGGTGGAGATCTGACACCCCCATCGATTAGCTCTTCTCACCCCTATCGATCAGCAGACAGTGCTGTTCTCTGTGCAGTGGTGGAACTGAGTCACTGCAGCTTAGTTCACATTGAAGTGAATGGGAATTGATCTGCAGTACCTGGTCTGACCACTACACAGAGAACAGCGCTGTTTGCTTCCTGCTCCATTCTCTATGTATCAGCTGCTGAAAACAGGTGATCGGTGAAGGTGCCAGGTGTCAGGCCTCTACTAATCTGATATTGATGACCTAACCTTAGTAGGTCATCAATGTTTTTAGCCTAAAAAACCCCTTTAAGAAAAAATAAAAGGAAGTAGCTGACAAAGAACCCTGGTAATACTTATCTTCAGAGAGCGGGTCAGAGAATAAATCAAACATGGACAATCCCAACTATTATGAACACCAATATTCAGAATGTAATGTGTGTAAGCAGCTCAAAGGCGTATTCCCATCTTATAAAGTATTGGCATATCACTTCAGGGATCTAGACTTCACAGGATGGGGAAACAACCAGGTTGCTACCTCTTAGACTAGTCTACATTCAGTGACCAGTAAACCAGGTAGATAGAGAGACAAAAGGGACAGGCAGAGATATGGTCAGGAGACAAGCCGAGGTCAGGACATGCAGCACAAAGTCCATACAGAGAGAGGTCAGGACTGGGGTAATATAGATAGAACTATGATGAACACCTTTGCAGGGCACTAAGTAGGGTGCCTTACAAAACAAGAGGTATGTGAAGTTGTTAGCACTTCATGATCATGGAGGTCTGGCCTTTGGGACCCTCACCAATCCTAAAAATGAAAATCTGAATCTCGACTATGGTGTCTTAATCCTCAGGATCAATTGTCAGATTCCCCATCATAATGTGATAGCATGTTCTAGCAATACAAAATAGAAATATCCCTTTAAAGTGGCTGCCCAGGATAAAAAAAAAATCTGTCTATTTTTGCCAGAAGTCCCCGCCGCACTCTCTAAGGAAAGGACTCTGGATATCACAAGTAGCGACGTCCTGTGGCATTTGCTGAGGCTGCTGATTGGCCTCAGCGGTCACTTGTGGCGGGAACTTCTGCCGGAATAAAACACCGGAGCCGCAGGACCGGACAGCGCTAGAGACATGGGAGCACCGGGGACAAATGAGTATTGTTGTTTTTTTTTTTTTTTAATTTAAAAAAATTTCTATCCTGGACAACCCCTTTAAGGAGTGTCAGTGGACCCTGGAGGAGAAATGTGGTATTACACAGCAACTATTTATACAGAGCTGAGGCCATTGATTTTCAGCAACTCTTCACTTGGGATCAGAACCCTCATCAAATATCTCAGAGTGTCTTAATAGGTTACATAAAGTCTCTTTGGATTTGTAAGCGTGTTCCCCTTGAAAGTCAATGACTAAAATGTCATAAGATATAGGAGTCGCTAGGAGAAGATCCGATCAGCACGTGACAAGCGAGAGGATAAAGCACTGAAGCCATCACTATAGTGCAGGGAACTTTGTGATCTCACCACATGAATAAGCACATGGCTTGGTATATCTAGTGTTTTCCAGTGTGGTTCCCATATGCTGAACATGCATAGGAACCACAAGTATGTGAACATGCCCTTATACTGACCACACGTGCACAAGCAGACTTATCATAAAAGAGCCATCCTCCAGTCCTGACCCATTATCACCTCTCTGTTTTGCATCCGGTCACTGTTGTCCGACTGTCAGGATCCAGATAACGGCAGTCACCAGTCGTAGTGGGTTCACCTTCTCCAGATACACATTCCTGCCAAGATGATCAGTAATAAAGGTTTTTTTTAGGACGGACATTGACTTATATTTCAACTCATATTCATTGGGTTTGAGTTGCAATACCATGTACAACCTACGGGCAAGGGTGTCGCTGTTGCTGCTTTTAAAAAGGCCTTTTCTTCTAATCTTGTTCAACAAGACCATTGATCCCGATACCTTGGCCTTCCCATTGGAAACCCATTTCAATAGGCCTACATGTACAACCCCTTTAAAGGGGTCTCATCATGACAACCCCTGACCATATATCTTATTCGAGTCTATGGATATCATACATTGGATCCAATTACGGGGGACTTGAGACCTCTATACATTAGCCATGTACAATATGACTAGTCATTGTCCGGTTCACCATCAACTAGTAAAATCAGCTTGGGGTGTCATGAGCTGAGCCACTATGATATACACACAATATATATTTACTTCTATGCTAATTACATCCAGTTATAAGCATGATTAATATGGAACTGCCCTTAAAGGATTTGTCCGGAATTACACAAAATGGCTACTTTCTTCTTCAAACTGCACCCCACTACTAGGCATGGGTTGTGTCTGGCATTGCAGCTCCATTGAAGTGAATGAGGCTCATCTGCAACGCAACCAGTGCACAAGCTTAGGTCTGTACTTGGAAGAAAGCAGCCATGTTTTTCACAATTTTTGACGACCCCTTTAAACAGCTCTACAAAAGGTAACACAAAACAATACAAGCAAAATTAAAGAAACACTTCAGGAAAATCTGATGCAATATTTTAAGCTTAGTGGAGGGTCAGAGGGGCGGAGCAAGCAACAGAGTCATGCCCCGCCCCCAGTGTATCGGTTATGCCCAGTCCCAGTGTCCCTTCAATATTCTATCAATTATTCCTTTTATTAACCCTATAACTTCTTCCGGGGACTAACTTCACAACCAGATTACATGTAAATGATTCATTGCATGGAAAATGCATTTGACGTTTTGTAATATGTGCGATTCTAACTACGTCCACATTTCCTGGCGCTTCTTACAGGCCCTTTGATGACTCTGATAATATCCTCCTGTTATTCCAGATCCTAAAATACATTGTATAAACTTTCCTTTACAAGTTGTAATATATTTCTAATAGTCCCAGAGGAAAGCGAAAAATTACACAGAGCAGAGTCCGGGGAAATTGTTCAATTTACTGCTCTGACCACTCAGCAGAACTAGACAATTATTTCTCCATTCAGATGCAGATTTAGCCAAGGAAAGTTCATCTTCCCAGACTTTATAGTCAAAAATTCAATCTCCTTCCTTTCTAATGCAGAAAAAAAAATTAACAAACTATGAAGCAGACTGGGCCACCTCCAGATGTATGTCGGCCCTTGGCCACAGAATTACATAGTTCCCATGCTTTTCCCACCCATGTCTTGCACATTTAGAACATGTTTACCCATAGGCCCCCAAACCCAGTGGATCCTGTGGAGTACTGATGCTGGTCCTGAGCACAGTTTCTGGGTCATGCTGTGGTTTCTCCAAATAATTTTTCCACGTCATTCATTGTAATGGCGGAAGCTGTGACCCCCTGTGTCTTACCTCTCCCCTGGTGGGCTTTAGTGCTAGTAGTGTTTCCAGGGCATGCTTCCTGCTTCTTAAAAGGCTGGGGCATGCACCTTGAGCATCAATCCCCACATGCTCCTTACCCTGTTTACTGTATTGACACTGTGCCACCTGCCCTAACCACTGCCTGGATTACTGTTACACACATACTCTGCCTGACCTGACCACAGCAACATGATTGGCTATACAACTGAATAGGTGCCATGTAGTGATGGATATGCCATCCTTTATGATGGGGGGAACACAACTGATCCTAAAAATAAAAGGGGTTATCTGGTTTCTAAAATTAATGGCCTATCCCTAGTATTAGATCTGTGGGTGTCCAACACTTGGGACCCTGCAGATCACCAATACCAAGGAGAGCCATGCTTCTCACTTGCTGTGCAAACTGTATTGGTGAGTGTGGGTACTGCAGCGATGCCCCATAGACTTCAATGGGTCACAGAGCTTACAAATTGAACCCGAGCCTTCCATGTACAGCTAATTATTTGAATATCCTGCATGTTATACTACATTTCACCTGTAGTGGCCACTGTAGGGAAAATGTCTAGCTGAAGCCGGATCATAGCGATCAGTGGATCGCTGGTCCTGCTTCAATTTAAAAAAGATGCTGTTTCTTTATTGGGTTGAAAATATATTTCTTGATAAAAACAGACTGAAACTGTAATTGTATGATAGGCCAAAGTGTAAATCACAGCCAGAAGCCAAAAGCAACGTAACTGTGTGCTGTAAAATGATCTACAAATAGAGCCTGCCGTCTGCACACACTTAACAAACGTCTCCAGATAAAGAGGAGATTGTATTCAGGGACATCTTTGATATTCTCCAGTTTGATCTTTATTCCTGACTTATGCATAAAAGCTTTTAAAAGGAGGCCATTGACAGCACAGCCCGAGGGAGCGGCGGGCAGAACAATGTATCTCAGAGGGCGGGCAGGTTCTCCTGCAGTTTGGGTGAGTGGACTTCTGAGCCTCGCAAGTAAACAGAAGCTTTATTTTTAGCCTCTTGTACTGTATTTATATCTGGGCCTGTTCTATCTTGAAAGTTTATCACAGAAACTTAGTTTTATGTTGTGAAAAGTATAAGCTGGGTGTACTGGGCCATCTACATCTGGTGCAATATGGTGCCCAAATCCTGCACTATAATTATTACAGAAAGGTACTTAACACAAAGCATGGACACATTTACATATTGCTATCAACTTCCCAAATTTGTCAGGCTGTCCACAATTTTTTGGAAACAATTCTGGCAAATTTGGACATGTCCCAGGCCAAGAAAGTATTCAGTCCTACTCAGTATAAGGATGGCCCTGGGACGGTCCTGTACAAGGACGTAACTAAAGGCTCACAGGCCCTGGTGCAAAAGCCCAACTTGGGGCCCCCTTATTGGCAGCCATCAGAAAGGAAATCAAAGAAGTTTAATCAGCCTTAGTATGGAAGGGGGACCTATAGGCCCCGCAGCTTATGGGCCATGTAAGATCTGTGACCACTACGACCCGTAACTTATGGTTCTCTTTATGGCTCCTGGGCCTAGGTGTGACGGCACCCTCTGCCCCTAGTTTCGGAGGTGGGATTTATACATCCCTATCTGACCTATGTAAATGTTGGTAATTCTGAAACAATAAGAAAATATACGGCAAATCAGCAGTTTGCAAATTTCTTGGCAGTGTACAAGGTGCTTGACTGTCGCCAGTATATCGCCTGGAGAAAACAGGGATGTGCTCCCAACTATCAAGGAACCTGTATGGGGGAGGAACCATCTCAGTAATCTGTGTAAAGGGCAAACAAGGAATGATAGGCGTCTTATATTGTCCATTGTCTCTTGTCAGTTCTTGCTTCAGCAGGTGTAAATAAAGCTTTAGAAAGTCTGCAAGAGAGATTCACTCCACCATCTCTAAGATGAGTGCAATGAGTGCAACCTCGCTCACACTGATATTTTGGTTGTTTTTTTATAACATTTTACAAGGGTTTTTCTAAGTTTTTATTACATAGTTTGTGGCATTTAAAGGAATGACTTTTATTTTTACTTTGTATATCGTGACATATATCTGGAATACCCCGGGCACACGTCTGCTTTACTGCACACTTCTGATATTTAAAGGGAATCTGTCAGCAGGTTGGACCATGGCCAAGGGAGAAGCCCTGGAGAGCTGCTTAAGCATAGTGCACTGTTGTGTATGTTGTTAGTAACAGCACAACTGTAAAAAATGAACAATAAGTTGCAGGTCCTGCAAGTGCTCTGAGGGCGGTCCTTCACTCAGAAGTGCTGCGACCATTGAGGTGCTCCACAACCCCTCCTCCTCCGCTCCGAGTGACAACAGTAGTAT
This sequence comes from Leptodactylus fallax, assembly GCA_947044405.1. NCBI lineage: Eukaryota > Metazoa > Chordata > Amphibia > Anura > Leptodactylidae > Leptodactylus > Leptodactylus fallax. Next base: position 559,342 of record CAMRHE010000560.1, on the reverse strand, counting down.
CCAACCAGGAGTCTGCTACAGCTTTCACACAGGTCAAAGGGGAGGGGCTGTATATCAGCTCAATACAAGGAGCACTTCAGGATGAAGGAACACTAAAAAGTTGTTTTTCACTGTCATGTCTGACTCTCGTCACCTCGCCAACCAATGTGTTAGAAACGAATGCAGCCGTCCAATGAGTGCCATGTCCATGCAATGGCCGTGTCTTGTATTGCAGCTCTATTACATACAGTGATGGCTGAACGTACCAAGATTCATTTTGCAAGGTTTCAGCTGCAAATTTTTATTCGGACCAAACCTGAAGTGCTATTATTATACTCCGAGGTCTCATCAGACCCACACTATAATAACCAGATGCCCAGGGGAGGTGTGGAAATATAAAAAACACTCACTCACCTCTCCTGGGCTACGCCACGGTGTTCTGTCTTCTTTCTCTGGCGTCTTCCGGCCCCTTCTGTGACATCAGTGGCCTCTAATTACACAATCACAAGCATCAGCGGTCATGTGGGGGGTGTTGATGTCATTCGATTTTGTCTGAAGAGACCTCAGAGTATAGTAATAATTTGTGGGTGAACCCCAATATTCCCGGTTTCTCCAAACCCATAAATTTTTAAACATTTGTAACGAATCGGTTTACTGATCTCTAGTCACATTCAAGTGAGCGATGGAAATTATTTTTCTTCCCCAAAAGACACCCCAGTCAAGAAAAATATGGGAATCCTACCAGAGGTACAACATGAACCCCAATGACAAATTTGTAAAGTGATGCCCCAATGATCACATATCGTTTACAGTTCTGGTCTCAGATGGGGCAGAGGAACCTATTGGGCCCCTTCGGACTGCAGGAACCTATTGGGCCCCCTCGGACAGCAGGAACCTATTGGCCCCTCAGGCTCCAGGTCCCTAGTATAACTATAACTCCTGTAGAGTTACTCCCCCGAACCTGTACAGGTCTAGTCTTGAAGAAGTCCTCTCAGTAGCCTATTGTGCCTTGGGCTGGGGTATTGTGAGTAGATTAGGAGCCATAATCCGCACCTCACAACTCCTCAGCTGGACAAAGAAGAACACTTAACACATCATAAGTAGAATAGCCAGGTACTTATGTGGTTACCGACACCTGTGTGTGAGGAACTACTGCAAAGCCCCATAACATGACAGGTGAAGGTGCAGGATATAGAGGCATTGTCTGAAGCCCAATGTTCAAGAGATTTATATTCATCTGCACAAAAGAAGACATGGATGGAGAAGTGACGGGGGGCACACCCTGCAAATAAAGGGGCTGGTGGGATTTGTGAGTAAGGGCCTTTTACATATAAAGAGATTAAAGATCTGGAGGCCTGGGTCATTATGACCATGTAGGTGGCCACCAAATTTTCCCAGAAATTGATATAACCAAGGCAAGTGGTCTTTTCACTTCTCACAATCACTTTTTGAGTCCTCTAGAAATAAGTTGGCCACAAGGCAGAGTTAGGACATTTTTCAGTTTGTTCCCATAGTCCTGTATCTAAATACCCTGCTGCACACACATGAGTAGCTTGAGCCATGCGGGAGGGGCATAGATGTAGCATCAGACTATGTGGGGACTTAAAAGGGGCATTATACTGTATGGGGGACACAAATGTGGTGCACTATGTGGGGCACGAAGGGAGCATTATACTGTGTGGGAGCATCATATTATGTGGGGAACTGATGGATCATTATACTATGTGGGGGCACCAATAGAACATTATACCATGAGGAGACCACTAAAGGAGCATTATACTGTGTTGAGGGGGCAATATACTGTATGGTGAGAACTAAAGGGGAATTATACTGTGTGTGGGCACCAGTGCAATATTATATCATGTGGAAGTCATTAAGGGGACATTGTATTGTGTGCAGAGGCAATAAATAAGGAGCATTAAATTGTGTTGGGGCACTAAGGGGGCATTATACTGTGTTGGGCACAAATATGTTATTGTTTGGGTAGCAGTAGTACATTATACAATGAGACCACTAAAGGAGCATTATACTGTGTTGGGGGGGGTCAATATACTGTGTTGTTAGACTCAAGGGGGCATTATACTGTATGTGACCACCAGTGCAGTATTATTCCATATTATTGTGTGGCGAGAGCTGAGCAGCATTATACTGTGTGGGAGCACCAATGCGACATTATACCATGTGGAGACCAATAAAGGGGCATTATACTGTGTTGGGGGCAATATACTGTGTGGTGAGAACTAAGGAGACATTATACAGTGTGTGGACACCAGTGCAGTATTACACAATATTATTGTGTGGTGAGAGCTAAGGGGCATTATACTGTGGTGGGACACAATGGGAGCATTATCCTGTGTGGGGACACTATGGGGGCACTATACTGTGTGACAGCACCAATGGGATATTATACCATGTGGAGGCCACTAAAGTGGCATTAAACTGTGTGGAGGCAATAAGGGGGCATTATATTGTGTTGGGGAACTAAGGAGACTTCACCACTGTATGTTACAAAGATGAGGGCACTATTATTGTATAGGCCATCAGGGGCATGGGCAGGACTTGCAGAGTTAGGGGCATGTCTTAGCATATGTAACATATGTACATACTGGACACGTTCAGCTCAGACCTTCACCCGTTGGCAGGTAAGTGGATCTTTACTAAACATAATTTAGTACCCCTGCTCTAGTCTATCCAATGAGGATGGGACCCACTAATGGAGTATTTGCAAATGGATTTTTCTACAACCCCATTTATAGTAGGTACCCCCGGTATAAGCTCTGCATCAGAGCTTACAAGACGTCTTCATACAGTGAGATCAGGATATTTTGTTCTTTACAGGACGGAAATCTAACATGCTGACATTGTAAGAAATGTCACCCCGCGCCAAGGCTGATACTATGATTTAGTTCCAGACTATAGAGCGCCTGCCTGCAATGTGTGACAGCTCCGGAGCCAAAGCAACCAGCAAAACCTTCCAGAAATGGAGATTACTCTTGTCTCAGACTCGACAGGCCCAGATTTGTAGCCTTGGACTGTGGACAAAAAGAATTGCAAACCCTGCCTTTATTGTATGGTGTTTGTCAAGCACTTGTGGGCGCAGGCAGCCATCCCCTAGGAGAACGCGGCGTCTTTCATGTCTGGGGAGCGCCCCCTCCCTCATTTCTCCTGATTGTTTCTTGCACTTCTATTACTAGAGGCGCTTTGTGCGCAGTTGGTAACACGAAACTCCTGGCAGTAATAATAACTCCAGGTGCCTGCTGCTGCCTATAATGGGCAGGTAGGACGGGCGGCAGCGGCCATGCTTTTATCCTACCCTCTTCAATTACTGCATTGTTTGGATGCTGAAATCTTGAAGATTCCTTCAATTGGACTTTGAGCAGATTTTTTGTTACAGGAGGTTATATCACACATTTAAAAATAGATTTCCTAGTCTATATAGTGTTTTCATTCCTCATTTTTAAAGGGAATGTGGCACCAAAAAATGGCCTATTTTGTAAACCAAATTTTTGTTAATTTTTTTTTGTAAGAATTTTTGATAATTTAAAAAAAATCTTTTATGTCACTATCTTTATTTTAAAAATGTACCATACACTAACATTTCACTCTGGCCACCAAGCCTATTGTTACATCACTACTGACAAAAGATGATGTCACAGCTTATCTCCTCCTCCTCCCTGCACTGAACATGTCTAGAAAACTCTCCCATAGACCTCAAAGATTCGGCTCCACACTATTGCTGCCTATGGTTATGACTATGCTGTAACGCTAGGTTCACACTAGTGTTCGGGTTCCGTCCTTCAGATCCACATGGGGACCCGAAAGCCTTTCCGCTTACAAAGTGGATACACACGGAAACCTGAAGACGCCATAGACTATAATGGGGCCCGTTGAGTTTCCTCCTTGCAGGACCCTTCTCTCCGCTGATTTTAAGCGGAATCTGGGACGGAGTGGTGATCCTAGCGTAAAGCATATCTCTAAATGCTGTTAAAAGGGCAGAGGAAAAGCTCAGGAAAAATGGACACCCCCATAATCATGGACAGAAAATAGAATTAAAAAAATCTACAATCAGAAATAAAAAACAGATGAGAAAAAAGTGATAGATTTTAACAGATAGAAATTTTAACATCTCTTCGCTTCTGAAATGGCAACCCTTTTTGCACACTCTCAAAGCCAATGGTTTTAAATTTTGGGGGTTTTGTTGAATTTGTCATAAATCTGTGCAAAATGTATTACCGTAAGTGCATGCAACTTTTTTGCATTGCATAGGACAGCCAATATCAGGTCAGCTCAGGCAGAGTCGTAGCTTGGGTCTGCTTCACCCGGGCCAAAGATCCAGTTTACCACCATAGCTCTGGCCAAAGTAGAGTGGCATCTGCTTCAAGCCTCGGCACATGTCTCACAAGCCACATTTCTAGCTGTAGCCTAGGGTAACCAAATGAATTTCGTAGAAGAGATGAGAAGAGTAGAATTGCGTAGAATAGAAAGGCTTAAAATGTTACAAAATTTGAATTCAGTTTTCAATTTTGTGCACAGTTTTGGAAATTGTGCAAATTGTCCAATTTTTGCCACCTAAAATCTGTTCAAAAATTACCTTTTTTTTTCTTTAGTGTGTCCCAACGTGTGACCCCAGTCTTGGCCTATTTAGGGCCAATAACACCAAACTATGTAGAGCAATTTGTTAAAATTTCTTACCCCATTAAGTCTGTATACTAAATGTTATGTCCCTTATAAATCTTTTCCACAAGGCATTGAGCCGGTTTCAGTCTAATGACTGCTCCGTAATGAAGTCCCTCTGTGACCATCTCCCAATGTGTCATTCCTGAAGATTTATGCTTTGATCTGGACAATCCGATCAGGGGGCAGAAAAGCCACTTGACCTGGACCTCATTACTTGGCGCGGCCATAAATCTGGACAAGTTTTTGCAATTTTTCTGGCAGCCGGACAAATAGTCAATTAGAATAAAAGAAATAAATGTTCCCTGGTCACTTGTTGGCAGCCATCACATAGAGCCCATAATACACACTGACAGTGACAAGTCGCATGTCCTATCAGCCCCCGAGGCTCTCAGATTACATTATGGGACTGGAGGATCTTAGGCAGGTTTATTACTTGGTGAAGACACTTATAATATTGCTCCAAGATGATGATTTGGTTCCTTCAGAAAACAGAAAAACTGTAAAAGGAAACATATTAAAAAAAATTTGGAGCAAAGGGGGCAAAAATCCATCAATTTATTCTTGTCAATCATGTAATAGATTTATTATAAATGTTCATATCAACAATGAACTAATAGGAATATTAATAAAATTTTTCTAAGAAACAGCACCACTCTTGTCCATGGGCTGTATCTGGTATTGCAGCATTCATTTGGAGCGGGTTAAGCTGCAATACCAGATCCAGCCATGGGCAAGGGTGGCGCTGTTTCTAGAAAAAAAAACTTCTTTCTATAATTATACCAATATTTCCATGTTGATTTCAGCAATTGACGTCCCCCTGCACTGGATACCATCCTGCCAGAGCTCATCACAGCTGCATGATAACTGATACTGTTTTAGGCCGTATACTTGTCATTCTTTACATGTCATCCATGTAAAATGGGGAAGGCATGTGTACGGAAATTGCGAACGTGGAGGTGGACTGCTTACTTGGCTCCATGTGCCAATGCACTGGGCCCACGCACTCAGCTTTGCCTCGGCCCCACGGGAACAACTCTTAGAAAACCAATTTTTTAAAATAAAACGTTATTTGTTTTATTTTTGAATTTTATAATTTATATTTACAGAAATTAAATAAAAATATTCTGCCCAGCGTCTGTTCCCCTTCAAAGGTTGGAAAAAAACATGACGGCGGTCATATTAAAAGCTGAAAAAGCCCAGCAACAGGTGAAAATTAGAAGCCTATGTAACCTGATACAGTTAATGAGTGGTAGGAAGCAGCACAGATATGGAGGGTCTGATCGTGTTAAGCGCGGAGGTCTCTAAGGAATGGGCCCAGATGGAGCCCTAGATGGAAGTTTCATTGCACGTGCAGTTTTAACAATGTGACCCTACCTACAACATTAGACCACTTTGCAGAAAGCCAACAACCACCCTATATGGATTTATTGACATCTGTGTCCCCCGCCTACTGACAGAGTGGGCCACTGCTCCTTAGATCTTCAGATGCCTCACCCTGACCTTTGACTTTACATACAGCCTTAAAAATACACAGCTATCCCATAAAGTGCACATAATAAGGATACAGTACCGTTACACTCATGTAGTCATGTAATTGTGGGAAATTAGAATGGTTACAGCCTGTGTGACACGCACAGATCCTGTCCTTCCCTTATATCTGGTAGGGATCGCGTGCAAAGCCTGAGAAGGCATTTCCCCCTAAAACAGAAATTTCCCCAGTAAATAAAAGTCCTTGAGTCATCTTTATTAATATATTTCTGGGTTATAAGATACTGATATGGCTTCCACAGGTTGGGGGTTATAGCTGAAAAATTATTCACATAGCTATAGTATAAGCCTTTTTTTTGCAAGCCTTCAAAAGTTACCGTTTCACTGATTCTAGTGCAGTTGGAATTTTTTCTCTAGGCCCCCACCGTACCTAAGCAATGGCTGATGTTAGTTTCAGTACTTGATATGCTAATTAGCCTCTATACTGTCACATGGGCAGTCCCAGACTGTCTGCTCTAGCCCAGGAGGGTCCACCTGACAGCAGAAACTCTAATTAGCATATTGGGTGCTGAAATTAACAGCATCAATTGCTTCAGAACTCTGGGGGATAGAAAAAAGAACAGAATGCGCAGGAATAGAGTTACCATAATATTGCCTCCTATGTACAAGAATATAACTACTATAATACTGTTCCTATGTACAAGAATATAACTACTATAATACTGCTCCTATGTACAAGAATATAACTACTATAATACTGCTCCCTATGTACAAGAATATAACTACTATAATACTGCTCCCTATGTACAAGAATATAACTACTATAATACTGCTCCTATGTACAAGAATATAACTACTATAAAACTACTCTTATGTACAAGAATATAACTACTATAATACTGCTCCTATGTACAAGAATATAACTACTATAATACTGCTCCTATGTACAAGAATATAACTACTATAATACTGCTCCTCTGTACAAGAATATAACTACTATAATACTACCCCCTATGTACAAGAATATAACTACTATAATACTGCTCCTATGTACAATAATATAACTACTATAATACTGCTCCTATGTACAAGAATATAACTACTATAATACTGCCTCCTATGTACAAGAATATAACTACTATAATACTACTCCTATGTACAAGAATATAACTACTATAATACTGCTCCTATGTACAAGAATATAACTACTATAATACTGCTCCTATGTACAAGAATATAACTACTATAATACTGCTCTTATGTACAAGAATATAACTACTATAATACTGCTCCTATGTACAAGAATATAACTACTATAATACTACTCTTATGTACAAGAATATAACTACTATAATACTGCTCCTATGTACAAGAATATAACTACTATAATACTACTCCTATGTACAAGAATATAACTACTATAATACTACTCTTATGTACAAGAATATAACTACTATAATACTGCTCCTATGTACAAGAATATAACTATTATAATACTGCTCCTATGTACAAGAATATAACTACTATAATACTGTTCCCTATGTACAAGAATATAACTACTATAATATTGCTCCTATGTACAAGAATATAACTACTATAATACTACTCTTATGTACAAGAATATAACTACTATAATACTGCTCCTATGTACAAGAATATAACTACTATAATACTGCTCCTATGTACAAGAATATAACTACTATAATACTGCTCCTATGTACAAGAATATAACTACTATAATACTGCTCCTATGTACAAGAATATAACTACTATAATACTTCTCCCTATGTACAAGAATATAACTACTATAATACTGCTCTTATGTACAAGAATATAACTACTATAATACTGCTCCTATGTACAAGAATATAACTACTATAATACTGCTCCTATGTACAAGAATATAACTACTATAATACTGCTCCCTATGTACAAGAATATAACTACTATAATACTGCTCCTATGTGCAAGAATATAACTACTATAATACTGCTCCTATGTACAAGAATATAACTACTATAATACTACCTCCTATGTACAAGAATATAACTACTATAATACTACTCTTATGTACAAGAATATAACTACTATAATACTGCTCCTATGTACAAGAATATAACTACTATAATACTGCTCCTATGTACAAGAATATAACTACTATAATACTGCTCCTATGTACAAGAATATAACTACTAAAATACTGCTCCTATGTACAAGAATATAACTACTATAATACTGCTCCCTATGTACAAGAATATAACTACTATAATACTGCTCCTATGTACAAGAATATAACTACTAGAATACTGCTCCTATGTACAAGAATATAACTACTATAATACTGCTCCTATGTACAAGAATATAACTACTATAATACTGCTCCCTATGTACAAGAATATAACTACTATAATACTGCTCCTATGTACAAGAATATAACTACTATAATACTACTCTTATGTACAAGAATATAACTACTATAATACTGCTCCTATGTACAAGAATATAACTACTATAATACTGCTCCTATGTACAAGAATATAACTACTATAATACTGCTCCTATGTACAAGAATATAACTACTATAATACTTCTCCTATGTACAAGAATATAACTACTATAATACTACTCTTATGTACAAGAATATAACTACTATAATACTGCTCCTATGTACAAGAATATAACTACTATAATACTGCTCCTATGTACAAGAATATAACTACTATAATACTACCTCCTATGTACAAGAATATAACTACTATAATACTACTCTTATGTACAAGAATATAACTACTATAATATTGCTCCTATGTACAAGAATATAACTACTATAATACTACTCCAATGTACAAGAATATAACTACTATAATACTACTCTTATGTACAAGAATATAACTACTATAATACTGCTCCTATGTACAAGAATATAACTACTATACTACTGCTCCTATGTACAAGAATATAACTACTATAATACTGCTCCTATGTACAAGAATATAACTACTATAATACTGCTCCTATGTACAAGAATATAACTACTATAATACTACTCTTATGTACAAGAATATAACTACTATAATACTGCTCCTATGTACAAGAATATAACTACTATAATACTGCTCCTATGTACAAGAATATAACTACTATAATACTGCTCCTATGTACAAGAATATAACTACTATAATACTGCTCCTATGTACAAGAATATAACTACTATAATACTGCTCCTATGTACAAGAATATAACTACTATAATACTGCTCCTATGTACAAGAATATAACTACTATAATACTGCTCCTATGTACAAGAATATAACTACTATAATACTACTCTTATGTACAAGAATATAACTACTATAATACTGCTCCTATGTACAAGAATATAACTACTATAATACTACTCTTATGTACACGAATATAACTGCTATAATACTACTCCTATGTACAAGAATATAACTACTATAATACTGCTCCTATGTACAAGAATATAACTACTATAATACTACTCTTATGTACAAGAATATAACTACTATAATACTGCTCCTATGTACAAGAATATAACTACTATAATACTGCTCCTATGTAGAAGAATATAACTACTATAATACTGCTCCTATGTACAAGAATATAACTACTATAATACTACTCCTATGTACAAGAATATACCTATTATAATACTGCTCCTATGTACAAGAATATAACTACTATAATACTGCTCCTATGTACAAGAATATAACTACTATAATACTGCTCCTATGTACAAGAATATAACTACTATAATACTACCTCCTATGTACAAGAATATAACTACTATAATACTACCTCCTATGTACAAGAATATAACTACTATAATACTACCTCCTATGTACAAGAATATAACTACTATAATATTACCTCCTATGTACAAGAATATAACTATTATAATACTGCTCCTATGTACAAGAATATAACTACTATAATACTGCTCCTAAGTACAAGAATATAACTACTATAATACTGCTCCTATGTACAAGAATATAACTCTCCTATAATACTACCTCCTATGTACAAGAATATAACTACTATAATACTACCTCCTATGTACAAGAATATAACTACTATAATATTACCTCCTATGTACAAGAATATAACTACTATAATACTGCTCCTATGTACAAGAATATAACTACTATAATACTACCTCCTATGTACAAGAATATAACTACTATAATATTACCTCCTATGTACAAGAATATAACTATTATAATACTGCTCCTATGTACAAGAATATAACTACTATAATACTACTCCTATGTACAAGAATATAACTACTATAATACTGCCCCCTATGTACAAGAATATAACTACTATAATACTGCTCCTATGTACAAGAATATAACTACTATAATATTACTCCTATGTACAAGAAATAACTACTATAATACTGCTCCTATGTACAAGAATATAACTACTATAATACTACCTCCTATGTACAAGAATATAACTACTATAATACTACTCCTATGTACAAGAATATAACTACTATAATACTGCCGCTATGTACAAGAATATAACTACTATAATACTACTCTTATGTACAAGAATATAACTACTATAATACTGCTCCTATGTACAAGAATATAACTACTATAATACTGCTCCTATGTACAAGAATATAACTACTATAATACTACTCTTATGTACAAGAATATAACTACTATAATACTGCTCCTATGTACAAGAATATAACTACTATAATACTACTCTTATGTACACGAATATAACTACTATAATACTACTCCTATGTACAAGAATATAACTACTATAATACTGCTCCTATGTACAAGAATATAACTACTATAATAGTACTCTTATGTACAAGAATATAACTACTATAATACTGCTCCTATGTACAAGAATATAACTACTATAATACTGCTCCTTTGTACAAGAATATAACTACTATAATACTGCTCCTATGTACAAGAATATAACTACTATAATACTACTCCTATGTACAAGAATATACCTATTATAATACTGCTCCTATGTACAAGAATATAACTACTATAATACTGCTCCTATGTACAAGAATATAACTACTATAATACTGCTCCTATGTACAAGAATATAACTACTATAATACTACCTCCTATGTACAAGAATATAACTACTATAATACTACCTCCTATGTACAAGAATATAACTACTATAATACTACCTCCTATGTACAAGAATATAACTACTATAATATTACCTCCTATGTACAAGAATATAACTATTATAATACTGCTCCTATGTACAAGAATATAACTACTATAATACTGCTCCTATGTACAAGAATATAACTACTATAATACTGCTCCTATGTACAAGAATATAACTACTATAATACTACCTCCTATGTACAAGAATATAACTACTATAATACTACCCCTATGTACAAGAATATAACTACTATAATACTGCTCCTATGTACAAGAATATAACTACTATAATACTACCTCCTATGTACAAGAATATAACTACTATAATACTACCTCCTATGTACAAGAATATAACTACTATAATACTGCTCCTATGTACAAGAATATAACTACTATAATACTACCTCCTATGTACAAGAATATAACTACTATAATACTGCTCCTATGTACAAGAATATAACTACTATAATACTACCTCCTATGTACAAGAATATAACTACTATAATATTACCTCCTATGTACAAGAATATAACTATTATAATACTGCTCCTATGTACAAGAATATAACTACTATAATACTGCTCCTATGTACAAGAATATAACTACTATAATACTGCTCCTATGTACAAGAATATAACTACTATAATACTGCTCCTATGTACAAGAATATAACTACTATAATACTGCTCCTATGTACAAGAATATAACTACTACAATACTACCTCCTATGTACAAGAATATAACTACTATAATACTGCTCCTATGTACAAGAATATAACTACTATAATACTGCTCCTATGTACAAGAATATAACTACTATAATACTACCTCCTATGTACAAGAATATAACTACTATAATACTGCTCCTATGTACAAGAATATAACTACTATAATACTGCTCCTATGTACAAGAATATAACTACTATAATACTGCCTCCTGAGTCTGCCTAAGTTATACGGGGCACATTATGTGCAGTGTTCCCTCCATTTCCTAGACAGCCATAAGGACTACTACAGATGATCTATATTGGAATGATTCTTATTAAACAACTCCCTATGTCTCAGCTTTCTTGAGCCCTATAAGCAGTATTGGGGTTGGAGGTTAATGATAGTAACACCTGAATTTTTTGGACAGTTGGATACTAGATTTAAAGTGACAGACCAGAATGAAATCTCCAATTTTCTGAATTTTACTTTGATGACATAAGCACAGATTAGGTCATTACTACTGGAAGTGAGCTTACTATACTCGGGGGACCGTGTGAAATACACTTAACGCAGCAGCGCAGCAGATGTGACCGGTTCTTTAATCACTGCGAGTGTATGAAATAGATTTGGTTATCTCTTAATGAATTAATCTGTAGCTGAGGGATGAGGTCATGCATCAAAAAGGAAAAATTACGTAACCACATTGGCATCGGTGGTGATAAACCTCGAGCAATACACAATAGAGAGAGAGAGAGAAAGATGAAGTCATACTATACTAAAACTTGTCATAATATCTAAACACGTACTGCCTCTTTAAATAGACATAATAACCATCATCATCATCATTATCATCAATATTATCATGTTACCCCATCAGACTCACATGGCCTCACATACAATAGCTAGAGCACTACATTGAAACCTACATAGGACAAATAAAAGATGGAGTCTCAGCTCGGCTAATGCCCTCTAAATGGTGACATCGTGCGTCAGTCATGTTAGTTTTCATCATAGTTGTCACCTGGTCACCACAAGGGTTCTCTACAGTTCAGCCTCCTGTCTCCTCTGATCAGACACCATCTTGATTTTTAGATTTTGTAATTCTCTATCCTCTACTGTCTCAGAGCAGGCTAGAGACAGCACCATCTCTGTCTGCTGGGAGGGTAGTGCAAAACCTTCTTTTGTATATTCTCCTAAATAACCTCAGAGACCATAAGTATACAGTGAGGGGCTGCACTGCCATCTTCATTATAACTGTGTGACAGGAGCCTGTCTAATCATCAGCAGTAACTGTGATAGCTGTTTCTCTTTTTTATTGATATTTACTAGTTTTCCTTACACAACAATATACAGAGTCATAAAGGGCCGCTATACACAGTGCAATGACAGCGAAATATATCAAAAAGAGCAGTTCAATAACAAACCATTTCACAATCCAACAAAAACATACTCCTATCCCTGCATCCCTCCCCTGTTTGTCTTTCACACCCCATAATTCTTTTATGTATATATATTGCCTTCATATCCCTGCAGTTCATCCTTCTGCCTTTATCAGACATCTTCATTTTTAGATTTCTTTTTCCCTGTGCTCAGTCCTATGATGCCTCAGTACATTATCACAGACTAGAGACAGTATCATTTCAGCCTGCTGGAAGGACAATGTAATTATTCTCTTCTCTATATTTAAGGCCCAGTTCACATCTGCATTCGGGTTTCCATTTGGGGAGTCCGCTTGGGGACCCCCCCGAACAGAAACCTATACCCATAAAAAAGAGGTTTACCTGGGAAACCTGTGGACCCCATAGACTATAATGGAGTCCATGTGGTTTCCGCACGAAGCAAGAGGAGAGGAAAGTGCTGAAAGCAGAACTTTTCTCTCCGCATGTTTCGTCTATGGGGTCCGCGAGTTTCCCAGGTAAACCACTTTTTTATGCATATAGGTTTCTGTTCGGGGGGTCCCCAAGCGGACTCCCTGAACAGAAACCCGAATGCAGATGTGAATCGGGCCTAAGAGACCACAGGTGTATAGACCGGAGGCTGAACTGTCATCTCCTTCCATATAACTGTGTGACAGGAGCCTGTCTACTCATCAGCAGTAAATGTGATAGGAGTTTCTGTCCCTCCTGTGCACAGCTTGTAGTAGAGCTGGTCCAGGGTACTTTAGATGGTGATCCTCCTTGAGAGAAAAGAAAGACATGGGGGTTACCATAAGATCACATAACCAAACTGAAGTGCGGGATCCCACAAATTTTCAGATAGAAAGTAATAACTAGAAAAGGTAACACTGGCCAAATAATATATAGGAGGGTAGGCTTTTAAGCAATGAACAAAAGTACCAGATTGCCCTAGGAGGTAGTTTACATCTTAATCCAGACACACCCTAAACCTAAACCTTTCTGTGAAAACTCTAGAAGGACGGTTTATAGACAAGGCAATTGTTCTGTGGTTACTCGCGTGTCTAATGTAAATAGTATTTATGAGCGACTCACAAGACAATCAGCAATAAGGAAAATGGCCGCACGTTACTGATGTAAGTGGAAGGTCAGTGCGGAGCGTACTTCCAGGAGAAATACAATTTCACAGTAGATAGAACTTATAAAGTTATGTCCGTAAACAATTACTTGGCTTTGATGTTTTTGTTGTATATTTATCTCAATAAGGCAAATTCTTTCTTGCATTGTATTCTACGTCTGGTGAAAAGTAAACCATGAAAGAGACAGATCTCAGCTGGATAGATAGATAGATAGATAGATAGATAGATAGATAGATAGGAGATAGATAGATAGATAGATAGATAGATAGATAGATAGATAGATAGATAGACAAACATATGAGATAGATAGATAGATAGATAGATAGATAGATAGATAGATAGATAGATAGATAGATAGATAGATAGATAGATAGATTTTGCTTTTTTGCCACCAACATGTTGTGTAGTGCTTTACAGATGTTGTCATCTCTCTCTGTCCCCAGTAGGGCTCACTGGATATATGAAATAGAATGGCAGATAGATAGATAGATAGATAGATAGATAGATAGGAGATAGATAGATAGATAGATAGATAGATAGATAGATAGATAGATAGATAGATAGATAGATAGATAGATATGAAGAGATAGATAGATAGATATGAATAAATAGATAGATATGAGCTAGATAAATAGATATGAGATAGATAGATAGATAGATATGAGATAGATAGATAGATAGAAAGAAAGAAAGAATATATGAGATAGATAGATAGATAGATAGATAGATAGATAGATAGATGGATAGATAATGGATATATTTGAAATACATAATAGAAGATCATTTGTCACTATCAATAAAGTTTTCCCCGAGACATCGGTACTTGGGGATTGAGAATGACGCCTCTCAGATGTCCGGCGTGTTTTATGATGGCGACCTTTGATGTGTTGATTGTGTATTCCGGTCGCAGCGAGCGCTTCGTTCTGGTAATGTATAGGATTTACGTTGTTTTCTTTCCACAAAGAGATATTTTCATGGAGCTGATAAAACATTACTGATAGATCGATCAAACACTTGGCTGATCTATGGAGTCTTTGTCCTGGCATGAAAATACATAGTTATGTGTCAGCTCCGAGCAATGTCATCTGTGTGTAATTTACACAGCAATTTGGCAGAATCAGCACCATCTCATGACAATCTTCACTCTGTTGTCACCGCGTCAGCTGCTTCCCCTACCACTGGAATCAATGGTGGCCTCTTGTTAGGAGGAGACAAATAAGTCTGCGGCTGTCTGGACCGACTGCTGGCGAGTGACTCTGTGTCACCCCGACTGCTGGCAAATGACTCTGTGTCACCCCAATTGCTGGCGAATTACTCTATGTCACCCAGTGGCATAGCTAGGAATGGCTGGGCCACAAGGCAAACGTTTGACATGGCCCCCCAGAACCCCAGAGTATAATGATAGCAGTGTTTGTGGGGTTCGCAGGCCCATGGCCTTACTTATCGATCCCCGCTCCTGCTCACAGCCGCCTCCCGCAGAAGGGGAAGTGCAGGCGCCCGTGAGCAGGAGCAGGGATCGGTAAGTAAATAGGGCCCGTTACCTGCTGGGGTTACTCCAAAAATTAAAAAAAAAGCATCGGGGGCCCGGGCAAATGACTCTGTGTCACCCCGACTGTTGGCAAATGACTCCATAACTGCGCCAGAATCAGTGGAGCTGAGTCTATTAATGGATGCAAAGAGTTGGAGTTGGTGGAGGTGGTGTCTTTAACAGACATAGGACCGGCTAGGAGCTGTGTACACAAAACGATACATTTTTATTCAAGACTACAAAGTTTCATGTGCAACTCATTTTATTTTACACAATTTTTTTTACGAGAGACAGATAAGCTGGACGCTTCACTTTCATCTTTGCCCAAATTTGCACTTGTAACATTTATTAATGAACTGTATTTTAGCAGCGGGAGGTAAAGATAGTCGAGAGCTCAATTACCGGCAGACACCAGATAACAATCGCTGTCGCAGCATGCTGGCGAAAATGAATTATGATATTTAGCTTGGCAAAACAAGACGCTATTAACCCTTTTCAAATCTGCTTTCAATATAAAGTCTATGCTCAAAGTGAACTGCTCTGCGACATAGGCAGTGACGGGCAGGGGATCCTTGGCACACTGGAGGAAGTGATTCTCAGGGCTCACCATAGATGTATCCAGGTAGTTTCCTGGTTTTATGATAAAACTATAAAAATGAAGTTCTACCAGTTTCTAATATACTTTGTGTTTCGATTCTTCATCGTTTTCCAGATCTCTGCTTGCTGTCAGTGAATGATAACAATCCTGGTTACATTCAGAGGCAGTTACCTGGATATAGTTAGTCCTGTTCTCAGCTGAGAAATGGATATAACATAGCCAGTCTAGACAATGCTCTGTGAGCTCAACACATCATTGTCTGCACAAATCTCTCTGCTAGTTTGCTACAATGTATCAGCATTGTCTAGACTGGATACAATTGTCACCGCTTCTCAGCGGAGAGCAGGACTAGCCATGTACAGTGTTACTAGCTATGTACAGTTGTATGCTCCTCTACAAGTATATACCTCAGTATGTACATCACCCATGCAGCCTCTATGCCCCATGCATGATGCCCAGCACTGGTGCCCAGAGAACATTTTACCACTACAGGCTGCCAGCATGGAAATCCTGACATCTATGGTATAAAGACAACAGATAAACAATGTGTTTTTATTTGTAACCACATAACATTTGTTAAGGGAGACTCCAGATTTTTTACCTTTTGTCTCAGGAAACCTCATGTGTACAAGAGGCAGCGTCAAAAGGAAGAGAAAGTTCCTTCTGTTCTAGCCCATATGCTTGCCAAGGTAAGAGACCGACACAAATGTTACAGCCGACGATGTCATGGAGGGGCAGCTAATGGCAATCTGAGGATTGGATTTTATCTGAGCTCTGTAAACCCTGCAAACAGCTGATCAGTGGGGGTGCTGAGAGCCGGACCCAACTGATCTGATACTGAGGACCCATCCCAAAGATATTGTAATATTGCATTAAAAAGATTATTCCATAAAAATATTCATGCTCTATGGGATCGGGATAAATTGCTGATCGGTGGGGGGTCTGACCACTGAAACCCCCACCAATCCTGAGAACGGGGGTGTTTTACCTCTGTTGGATATAGACGTGTCACAGATCAGATCCTCACCGATCAGCAATTTATCTCTAGCCTCATATATTTTTGATTGACAGAAAAAAAGGTCATATAAAAAAATGCATAAAAGGGAACAGATACAAAACTTCCATCCAAAATTACCATTTTTTACCAACGTTAGATCCACCAAAAACGGCACTGTCGTGTGAATAAGACTTAAGTGTTCGTTGTTGCTCCTAATGGAGTATGCATTTTCTGCACACTTTTTGCAGGATAACCTGCAAAAAAAACAGGCAGGTATTACTCTAATTGCACAGACCCCAAAGCTACATAGATATAAGAGTAGAAAAACATGGATCAGCGCCACTCTTATTCATAGGTTGCATGTAGTATTGCAGGTATACCCTATTCAAGTAAACTGCTGCAATACCTGACACAGCTATGGAGAATGGTGGAGCTGTATTTTTCTAATCTTGCCATTGACATACATTCTTATTCTGGATCCACCGGGGGTTGTAAATTTGAAACTCAAGACACGAATGTTATTTTCGCTTCATTTGGCATCGCCACATTCTCATTTATAAGAGTGCAGCTCCGCGATTCATCTCGGCTGAGATTCTGTCCCTTGGCAGTGTTACATTTTCCCATGCAGATAAGATCATGTTATTATCTTCTCGTTGCGATAATGGTCTCATTAATCTTTTCTCACCTCCGAGAATTTGCATAAATGTATTATTCAGATGTTGGCGCCTGAAGCTGATGTGATTCTTATCATTCATCTTGTAAGAACAATAGTCCATCTTAAGGAGTATTAAAAACTTCATAAAGACTCTAATTCCGGTAAGTAGTCACATTTTCCTGACACTCGTGAAGATGGCGCCCACTATGTGTTCATTTGTTGATTTTACACGCTGATATATCACAGACCACAGATCGGGGGAAGAACTTTCACTCACAAGTTACATCTTTCCACAATGAACTGTTTTCTTCTCTGATCAGGTCTAAAGCTAAATTTAGAATCCTGCTGTGTTTCCTGTTTCCAGAGCATTGTGGGAACTGAGGTATAGTTAGAGCGGAGGTCACATGTCTGACAGCAGGGTGGGGCTAAACATTTGTCTGTTTCCAAGGGCAACCAACAAACTTTTGAAAGCAGCTATGGGTGTGAATGGAGAAAAAAAACACAAAATCACTGTTATATAAACTGTAACGTGAAATATATAAAAAAGCAAAAAAGTAATGACTAGTCCAACTCTGGATTTTAGATGCCATCTTCCTCTGTGTGGCAGATAGGATTTACAATGCTGTAAGTCATACCTCGCAACTGCCCCCGAATAAGCGGCACAGTCACAGATTTTGGGTGCCGTTTCGCTGTCCCAGGCAGTTGGTAGTATGTCTGAGCTTCAACTCTATCTATGATGTCACTACAAGTCGCAGAGAGATCAGTCTGGACCTATGAACCGCAAGAAGTGTTTTTTTTTCTTTACATTTTACTATGTAGAGGACATTACACTGTGTGGGGCCACAAGGATGGACATTATAATGTACAGGGCCACAAAGGATATTATTCTATGCAGGGGTCAAAAGAGGACATTAGTCAATGTGGGGGCCACAAGGGGATATAATACTGTATGGGGTATATTATACTGTGTGGTGGCCACAAGGAGGAAGCATTACAATATGTGGGGACCACAAAGGGACATTAGACTGTGTGAGATCAAAAGGGGACATTCTTCTATTTTGAGGGTCACAAGGGGACTTTATACTTTGTGGTGTCACAAGGGGAACATTATATAATGTGGGGGGCACAAGGGAGCATAATACTGTGTGGGGGTCACTGGTGGGATTTTATACTTATACTTTCTAACACTGGGGGTGGTGTTAGAAAATTTCTATAAGCGGGAATTATATTGTGTAGAGTCACTAAGAGGGCATTGTAACATGTGGGGGGTCACCAAAGGGGATTTATATATAGCACATGGTAGTGTACAAAAAGACTTAAGGATAGATTATCAATATCTTTTACCTAAAAAAACTCCTTTAGGCCAGTGCCCCACATCGTGAAAACGCCATGGGAAAAACACAGTACCTGCAAAGTGGATGAGATTCTGGCTAATCCCATCCACACATTGCAGAAAAATATCCACATCGGAAATCCTGCGATTTCAAAACCATTGCGTTTATGTAAATCGCAGCTTGTCCATTATACTTTCAGAAACACTGGTGTTTTCTGTATAGGTATAATAGGGTCCGAAAGTCTGTGGACTTTCTGTGAAAATAACAACACAAAAAAACACACAATGTGTTTCCCCCGCGGTCTTTTCCGCAATGCTTTTTGACTGCGTCTCGCTACATCGGGCCTTAGCTTTAAAGGGGAAAGCTTTTCAATGAATTGAATAGATTGCCCATCCTCTACATGCTGGTCAGACATGTGTCTCAGGTGCCTGAGGGCACCAATGAGTCACTCTCCTAGGGGCCTAAATATAAGGCTATAAGTGGCCCCTTTACCACATAAGAGGACATTAGTACTATAAGGCCTCATGCACACAACCGTGTGCACAGTCAGTGTGCTAGCCATGTTTTTCACAGCTAGCACACTGACCCATTAATTTCTATGGCCCCATACCGAGACCGTGTATTTTCATGGTCCCATGTATGGGGCCGTGAGAAAACTCAGGACAGGTCCTATTCCTGTCCATTTTGCGGCCCCTGTTCACTGACCTTAATAAATGGGGCCGTGGAGGTACGTGTGGAGCACCATGTCATCTTTCTGTCGTCAATCACAGCCCAGCGAGACATACATGGTAAGATTCACACACCTGATTTTGGAGCAGATTTTGAGGCAAATTCCACCACAAAAACATCTCCAAATTCCGACCAGAATCTGCTTCCCATTCTTTTCAATCGGAGGTAGCGCCGGATGCTCGATCCTGCTACCGATTCCACGTCTGATCCAGCCACAGAATCGTGATACTCTGCTATTTAGCTCCATTGTATCTAAGGCTTAAACGTGGAGGGGAATCTGAGGGGGAAGACCACCCCAAAATCTTCTTCACCTTCCGCCATGTGAAACCAGCCTACATGGCACACAGTGAGGGGTACAAATTTAGCATCAGGGCCCAGGAACTTCAAGTCACAACTAGGATTAGGGCAGTAACCTGAATTTTTGCCTCAGGTCAAGTGAAAACTAGCTACAACTCTTTTTGGAATGACCCATTTTCCTGCCTATTGTCTCCTAATACAAGGACAAACAACCCTAAAGGCTTTTTCATGGATTTCCCAGTTATATTGATTGACAGGTAAGCAAATCAGTGAAATTTTAAAGGTCCAAAGGGAAAAGTGTTATTTACTGACACGCATTAGCTCCGATGACCACAGAAATCCCCTTGTCAGGGCACATGTCAGGGGGATTAGCGCTTATTCACAAATGGGGAGGATTTGGGTTTTGAGAGTTAGGTTTCTTCGGTGACCCCGCACACTGCACTGGAGACTCGCTTACTCTTCTTACACTGACGGATCTATAATTGTAATAACACGATACTCCTCCGACAGATTTCCCTGCCATGTGTCTGCGGCGCGTCCGATCGCTGGGTGTTTGATGGTGCGTGAGTCACCGTAACCCTGAAAAAAGCTGAATTTCACGGTTCTCGACACAGCATGGAAAGTCTCCGCAGACGCCATATAGGGTGTCAGTATCACAGAACTTTCTGAAGATCAGAACTTTTTGACTCTTCCACCAAAAACATATTACTCATGCGGTCTATAGAAATGTGATGACATATGCGCGCAACATAAAAGGACGCTGCGATTCTGCAGTTTCAAAAGCAAAATATTAATGTCTCCGAGATGGATATTTGATCCGAGGAAGAATAATTTGCCATGGAAGGTTATAGAGTAGTCGTATGAGTCAGTGACAACCACTGGAATCTAGAAAAAAATTGATATCTGGGAATGTTCTATGATGTGTGTATCAGCTAACAAGGGTCATGGATAATTCCTTTAACAGGGGATATCTAAGAGTTACCTATCAAGATATTGACCTATCCTTAGGATAGGTCATCAATATGTGACCAGTGGGGTCTGACACCCAGGATCCCGATGGGTCACAGATAGGGGATGCCACCATGATGCAGCTCCCCTTCTGGCCGAGCGGTCATGTGATTCGCCAAGGGCCTGGAACTGTATGAGGACCCAGTTCAGTTCTACTATAAGTGATAGGAGGCTACATTTCTCCTAATGTATCAGCCCCAGTTAGGTTAAGGCCCCATGTAGCAGGCCGCAGCAAAAAAGCACTGTGAGGAAAAACTGTGGCGGCAACACATCGCCGTTTTTCCTCCAGCGCTTTTCATGCTTCAATTAAACCTATAGGGAAACCGCCGGCGTTTCCGTAGATATAATTGACATGTTGCGATTTTCAAAACTGCAATGGTTTTGGAAATCGCAGCATTTCTGCTGCGCGTATTTTTCCGCAAGGTGTAGATAGGATTCCCTAGAATCCCATCCACCGTGCAGTGACTGTAAAAGCCTGCTTCTTTTTTTTCCGCGGCTTTTACGCCGTGGCCAAACATGGCGTTTACACCATGTGGGGCCCCGGCCTTACAGGGGGAAATTAGGAGGGAAAAAAAAAAGTTAAAATGCCCCCCAAAGTTCTATTATGACCTTTTGGGGGGCACAATATGTAGAAAATAAATAAAAAGACAAAAACAAATATTAAAAAAATAAAGTAAAAAAAATCTCCCCACCACACTCACGTGATAGGTTCTAGCCCCGCCCCCCAGCAACACTGTACTGTGTGTCACCTATGTAAAAATTACCATAAGGGAGAGATAAAATTATATCACTTTTTTTTTTAGTAGCACTTTGTTAAAAAAAAAAAAAAAAAGCATGAAAAATATTAAAACCAGACACGCTTCCCCTCCTTTTTTGTTTGCATTTTCTCGTATTTTAAAATAAAGAAAAAAAACATGAAAGAGTAAAAGCAACATATAAATAAAGCGCTATTTATAAAAAAAATGTTCTATCCCTCAAAACTGCATGTATGAAAAAACCTGAAAATGTGTCCAGTCCTGAACCAGGAAAAATGACCCAGTCCTGAAGTGGTTAAATAAAAAATCATTTAAAATGTGTCAGTTTTTTTTTTTTTTTTTTAAATAAAATTATTTACTAAAAAATACATTTCATGTCCCTACATTTATATTCACCCCCAACAGCTCCAAAACAAAATAAAATTTCATGGGCATAAAACAAGGCCTTATACAGTCAGGTCAATAAAAAAAAAAAAAATAAAAACGGTATGGCTGCTGAAATGGAAAAAAAATTATAGTATTCAGGTGGCCATTAAGGCCCAAACAGCTTGGGCATTCATGGGTTAATGGCTATACCACCTTCTAGCACCACACGGGCCGGTCATAAAATAAGTGAGGATGGCGCAGTGTGAACCAGGTCCTTCCCCGCTCTTTCTTGAGCTTGAATCTGCTAAGACTGTTAAGGTGGATTGTCAGGATGATAAAATCTCCAGTGCTAGGTTTATGGCCTCCATCTACTTTCATCATTTGCACTTTGAACCCAAGAGACTTGACTTTATTGATGTCCATGAAACCAAGATGACTTCCTGTGACTGACCAGCTGCCTCTACAGATGTGAGCCGGGACTTGGCTTTGCAATGACCTCTCAACATATGGCAGCAAGTGACAAAGCAACCTGTGCGTCCAGTATCATTGCCATCCTGGATATGGTGGCACTACAAGTCCCAAACAAAACCTGAACAGTCCTTGTTTCTACTGACCAACAACACCCAAAACTATGTCAGTATGGAGTCACATACTTACGTGACAGATTTCACATGATCCAAGGCCCAAGCTCTGCAGTGAGTCTGACTAGTCATACATGTGATTCTGATTGTACCTTTTAACAATACATCAGTCTATAAGCGGAATGGCCACTTTACTAGAGAACTAGTAGTGTGTTGGATCTGATTTGGCCTTAAAAAACGAGGTTAAGGTTGCATCAAGAAAGCCTTCACTCCACCGCTACTCCACCTCCAATAGCCTGAACTGATTGAAAGGTCCATCAATTTATGTTGCTTGCACCAGATTCAGACCCTCCCATCATCATGGCGCCACAAAAATCTGGATCAATCTGACCAGGCCATGTTTCTCCACTGCTCAGTGATACAAGGTTGTCAGTGTATGGAATCCTGGCCCGGCTAGTCTGGCACTGATGACTAGACCTTGGTACAAGCCTTGGCACAAATGATGGTGGTGTGTCTCTTTGAATAGTGACCTGAGTGTTAGGAGAGGTTCTCAACTTGGAGTATGTTGACATGGAGGAATTTCCACTGATTTTGAGATGGATTCCGTCTAAATATCAGCACTAAATTACATCCTGAAGCTGCCTCGATGATTCATCCACCAAACCCATGGCACAAACCACTATTCTGATTCATCAAGATGGAATTTGGAGCTGATTTTGTGGAGGATTCTGCCTCAAATCTGCCTCCTATTGTTTTCAATGAGAGGCAGAGATCAAAGAATCTGAGACCAGTTTTACTAACGGATGCATCAGACTAATCAACTAATAAACAGATCTATCTATAATAATAGGTGGCATTACACATAATAAACCAATAATAAACCAATGTTAAAAAAACATTGACCGTATCATAGGTTATACAAATATAACAAACATAGAGACAAGCGTCAGACCCTTGTAAATCCGCTCTTATTGTTGTGCTCGTTTTAGCTTCTTCCAGCTCTGAAACACAATCACTTCCTTTTATTGTGCCCCCTATACAGAGTCTTCAGGTCTCCTGCATTCTTAATGCTTGGTCAGCGGGAGGCAGGGGCACCACTCCACCATATCAAACAGGATTGTAGAATGGAGCCATTAAGGCAACTGCCAAGAGACCGAACATGATATAACGCTATCGGTTTCCTATAATAGCCCTCACAAAGGACGGCCTCCACCAACCGCTCAGATTTCCACCTCTCGAGGAAAGTGGGCAAAGTAATTCAGGTCCCTTCAATGTCTATAAAGAGTAAAATATTCTGTTTCCTTAGTTTTCTCCGCAGCTGTCTATTTAGTACATACAGTACTTGTATTCGCCATGAAATAACAATCCTGGAGCGTGTTTCCTAGAACTTCTTTTATTACTCTTGGAATTTCATGTTACCATTACCCTTCTAAATAGTGGCTGACTCTACATAACCATGTTTACACCTCTTCCATAACTTTGGTCCTCCATCTACTTTTGTCCTTTCTTACTGTCTCCTGACCATTCTACTTGTTATAGTCTGTTCAGCTTGTTTTATTCAACTTCCATGTCTTTTGTCCAATCTTCTTTCCAAACATCCACATTATTTACTTATCTTCTCTGGGTTTTATTCATTCTTATTCATGTTTCCTGCACATCCTCCATGTCACCTGTACGTCCTCCATGTTCTTGTCCACTATCCATGTCTTTTGCCCATCCTTCATGTCTCTTGTCCACCATCCATGTCTCTTGTTCACCATCCATGTCTCTTGCACCATGTCTCTGGTATGTCCTCCATGTCTCTTGTCCACTATCCAAGTCTTTTGTTCATCCTCCATGTCTCTTGTCCATCCTCCATATCTCTTGTCCACTATCCATGTCTCTTGTCCATCCTCCATGTCTCTTGTCCACTATCCATGTCTCTTGTCCACTCTCCATGTCTCTTGTCCACTATCCAAGTCTCTTGTTCATCCTCCATGTCTCTTGTCCACCATCCATGTCTCTTGCCATCCTCCATGTCTCTTGTCCACCATCCATGTCTCTTGTCCATCCTCCATGTCTCTTGTCCACTATCCATGTCTCTTGTCCACTCTCCATGTCTCTTGTCCACTATCCAAGTCTCTTGTTCATCCTCCATGTCTCTTGTCCACCATCCATGTCTCTTGCCATCCTCCATGTCTCTTGTCCACCATCCATGTCTCTTGTTCATCCTCCATGTCTCTTGTCTACCATCCATGTCTCTTGTTCATCCTCGATGTCTCTTGTCCACTATCCATATCTCTTGTCCACCATCCATGTCCCTTGCCATCCTCCGTGTTTCTTGTCCATCATCCCAGCACAAACTACCTTTCTTATGTCTCTCTAGCAATCCACCAGTAATGTTTAGCGATGATGTTCCCTTATCCATTCTCCAGTCTCTTGTCTGTTCTCTATATCTCCTGCCCCTAATTCATGTCTCTTGTATGTCCTCCATCACACTAACCTGCTCTCCATGTCTCTTGCCACCATATATGCCTTTTATCTGTCCTCTTTGCCTCTCTTGTCCACCATCCGTGTCTCGTTTGTCCTCTTTCTCTCTCGTCCGCCATCCATGTCTCTTGTCCATCTTCCAAGTCTCTTGTTTGTTCTCTTTCTCTCCCATCCCCTCTTGTTTACCATCCACGTGGCTTGTCTGTTCTACATGACTTTAGCCACCATGCTTGTCTTTGGTGCTTGCGTGTCTACAAAATTTTGTCTCTCCCCATCATTTCTTGTTCTTGGTCTACTCTCTCTTGTTAATCTGGTTTCTTGACGTTCCTTCTTCTGTCTGTTGGATCCCCTACATAATTTTCTTGTACCCCTCTCCACTATGCTACCTTATCCTATATAATTCCCTTACTATTTTCTCTTTCCTATTTTTCCCTGTCTGCACCATTCTATGCCTCTATCCCATAGCTAATATTGAGTTTGGGTATCAAAATAAATCCTTTTTACGAAAAGAAAAAAAATCCAAACATATTTGGCAAGTAAATCAAAGTGATAATGGGGAATGTTGCAGGTATCTGCTTTAGTGCAAGGCAAGGAGGAGGAGGGCTGTCTGTCTGTGGACACTTAACAAAGCCGACACCTTTTATGTTATTGCTGTTTTGAAGATCCAGTAGAGTTTGTGTTTTTTTGGATGAGGAGGGGTGAAAGAAAGATTGGACAGACAACATGCACTTCTCATGGGTATGCTCTGATTTGACACAGTTTACACAATCAACATGTAAATGTTAATGGCGCCCCCCTCCTCATTGGCCTAACCTGTGAACGGACCAACGCTAAGTAAACGTTTGAAATCAGCTTTATAAACTCTCTCAATGGGGAGAAGGAATTGGAGGGAAAATCCTACAAAAAAAATCTAATGATATATCATGTAATGCTGGAATACAAAAACACAAAGAGGGAGGATTATCTACAAAGTATAAAAAGTGACCAATGAAAGACTGATATGTGATCTTGTGTGTAAATCCATCCTTGAGAAATTTTGGAAAATACTGATTTTTTTTGTGTGGTTTTGAGGATGTAGATACAGTTCATAAGTTCAAGGCATCTCTAAAAATCTGCAGAACAAAGGGAAAAGTAGAAGAGTGTAAGGGACGTGAATATTCAAGTCTTTATATAATGGGGCAGATTTATTACTGCGGTTATAACCTTGGGATAAAACATTGGTGTAGTTTGATATCAAATTTTACCTCCTCACTTGACAGGTGGGCGTGAAATTGCAGAAAAGGGTTACAGCTTTGCAGAAAAATGTGCAAGGGCTAAAGGGCCAAGTTTTCATGTTATCCCCTAACATTCTGATCAGTGAAGATACAACTGCAGTGTGTGTAACCTTCCTTCCTCAGTAGTGCAGCCTCAGGCTTTGGGTCTGTAACTTAAATTGCTTCTATCTCCGTCTAGAAGTAATGTAGTACATTTGTGATGTGCACCAAGGGAACTTTTTACATTTTTCTCTCCTTTGTTGCCGAACTTCGTCTTCCAATACTTTTCGCACTAGAACAGACACCATCTTCCAACTTTTAAGCAGCCTCACTGATGTGTAGTCACAGCGTGAGTCCTTTACCATACAGTAGATGTGCAGTGAATCATGTTTTTTTCCCAGTTACTTGTTTATTAGTAATCCACGGCCTCCCCAGTCCATCCACCATCTCTCTCTGAAGTCGAGGTCCATTGATAATTGCCCCCCTTGTACACCTCTCCCAGCTTTTCCCATCTGCTGGAGGAATGTTAATGACATTCTCAGATGGGCCCAGGCCATGGCATTACAATCAGTGGGTTTTCGGATGAGCAGCGTTGGGTTACATTACTAGTGCCGCTCCTGTTTGTTTGAAGGATTACAGTTCCTATAAATACTAATATTTCAGACATTTTGTACCAGTGTACAGGACAATAACTGGAGGCTGACAACTCCCTGGAGGACTCATCAGCGTATAGAATGGCGCCATATATTATGGGGCAGGACAGATGTGCTTCTGACGTGTACTGACTTTGTGTAGACCTCTAGTATTACTATGGTAATGGAAATAATTAATGCTTATAGCTTAACTAATTAGCACAGTAGATTACAAGCTCTTGGGGATACTTAGGTGTGCTGAAGATAAAATATCTCCTATTTAATGGTAATCAAAAAGTAATTCCCCCCCCCCCTCTGGATCCTCATAATTCACTTTCCATGCAGCCCCTTTATATATCTGGGTTTTTTGATTTGATCATATAAGTCTAAGTTTACACTTGGGGGACCCAAACGACGGAGAGCACATTCGCGATTACCTGCAAACTACATAGGCTATAATGGCGTCTGCTGTTTTATACTGAAACCAGCTGAGAGAAAAGTCCTCTGTGACGCTTTTTGGCAGAATCTACAGAGACTCTGATGCAGATGTGAACCTAGTCTAAGGCTAGATCCTGCAGGATCTTCTATGTCTAGTTACCTGTCAGTTCTCTTGACTTTGACCCCTCTCGGAAATGTGGGTATTACCATTTTCCCTTGTCAATGGGCTTTGTTGCCATAAAAAAAAAAAAAAGTGTACATATATAAAGATAGATAGATAGATAGATAGATAGATAGATAGATAGATAGATGAGAGGGTCACCCAAATGAAATGAAAAAAATATCTTTATTAGCACAAAAATTAATAACATTTAAAAAAGACTACACTTTGCATCCCGACACCCACAAAATACGAGGGTGTCTACCCTGTATATCCACTATACCTCATATAAAGCCAGTGTCTAGTAAAAACAAGTGCCGTATGTTACATTGTTCATGCCCAAATATTAAATATATATACTACTGTATACTATACAGTATCCATACTATATAGTAACTATCTGTCACCTATAAGTTACTCTCACTATGTGTATATATTTACATATAAGAGAGGACATATAAATCAGAGGCAAAATAATAATTACGTGACTCACTGGACTCATCACAACCGGGGTGCAATCCAGGATCCCCACACATTTGGCTTCACATGTTGGTTTCCTCAAGGGTACATGGGCCATGTCCCTACACACTGTCAGTCTGACCCTATTCAGTGACAGCAAACTTAAAAAAACATTGGGGGTAATGTACTAACCCACCTATACCAGTTTACTGACATAGATGGATGTAAACGTGGCACATCGATTTTGCACCGAAAATACGCTATATCGTTGGTTCTGCACCTCACTTTCTACTTTTTACATAGGGGGCAGAGACTAAGGGGGGCCAGGGCAGGGATGCCTTGGCCTGACAAATCTGGCATGAGACTTCCTTTTAAAGGATTTTCCAAGATTTGTAAAAAGTTCCATAATAGCAGCAAAAGTGTCACCATTTAAATCTCTGTTTGTCCTGCAACACTGACGTGTCATCCATGCACACAAGTGCTGCCGCCAATCTCTGACCTCAACAGTGATACCTGGATATATGGCATGAGACCAATGAGGCCGGTGGTTGGCTGCAGTGATGGCATGCATGGATAGCAAATCATTGCTGAAGGACAAGTGTATACTAAACTATGAACAAGGACCACCACAGAGGCAGTTCATTTAAAAAAAGGTTTAAGAGGTTATCCCAGTAAGTACACATATCCCCAATCCACAGGATGGAGAACAGGTGTCTGATCATGAAGGTCCAACCTGTGGGACCTCCAGCAGTCACAAGAACAGGAACCTACAAGAGCCTGAGTGTTCAGTGTGAATAGAGCAGTGGTGTGCATGCGTGGCCTCTACTCTATTCACTTCTATTGGAATAGATGGGGTGGTTACCACCTGCAGCCCCATAGAAGCGAATAAAAGAGTGGCTGCACATGCGCATCACCACTCCACTCAATTGTGAGTCCCCATTCTCATCATAGGGGATAATTGTCTGATTGCCGAGGGTCCGAACACTGGGATTCTCATCCTGTGGGTAGGAAATAAGTGTATAAATTAGGAAAACCCCTTTAAAGGTTAAAGGGATTTTCTGTCCCCCAGTCATACTTCAGATTGATGATTTATCTACAGGAAATCATTTAATCATTTACATTCTTATCATTTACGCTAGAAATTTGGTGTACATGTTGCTGGGAATATACACCAGCTATGAAGCCAGTAGGAAGAGGGTTAATTTTTTTTTAGAATCTGCAAAATTCCCTTTCTTTATCTACTGAGAATTATGAAGTGGAGATTTTTGGATGAACAGTCCCAGTAGATGAGATAATGGTTGTCAGCAGAGCCCTGTGCAGGGGTGTGAAGTCTCCTCTACTAAAATACTGACATTGTCACTTCCTCGGGAGTTTTTCAGACTTTTTATCACAAGCGGAACTTCATTCCCCCGGAACCTTAGTGCCGCTGTCTTGTTCCCAGCTAAGCCGTACTCTTTGCATTCCAACCATATGCTGGAGCGTGTCGCCGCCAATTCCTTCCCCCTTTCTATTCCTGTGCACGTTGGTGTTGGAGGCCGGATTTTTGGGGCTCGTTTGGGACACCCCCTGTGATATCTGCCCGTCTGTCATCACCATGACTAAGGAGGAGAACAAGGGGTAAGATGGCGGCAGGACTCACCGGTAGTCCCTCTGCTTGTCACGTGTGTGGTGCACCAGCTCTTGTCAAACTACGAGTGCCAGAAGGGTCTGTGTGACCGGGGTATACTGGGACTTGTAGTGCAACAACAACTTGCCGGTTGATATTGGTGGACAGTGTATCCGGTTGTCACAGGAAGAGGAGAC
This sequence comes from Leptodactylus fallax, assembly GCA_947044405.1. Classification (NCBI taxonomy): domain Eukaryota; kingdom Metazoa; phylum Chordata; class Amphibia; order Anura; family Leptodactylidae; genus Leptodactylus; species Leptodactylus fallax. The sequence continues at coordinate 528,713 of CAMRHE010000560.1, read as the reverse complement.
CTGACAGGACAGACATGATGCAATCCACTGAAATCTGTCATTGTCCTTTATTACCTGTATAGCGACGTGTTCAGACAGATGTCCTAATGTAGAATCCCCCATAACAGTGTGACAGCTACAATATCCCCCCATAACAGTGTGCCAGCCATAGAATCCCCCCATAACAGTGTGCCAGCCATAGAATCCCCCCTAACAGTGTGCCAGCCATAGAATCCCCCCCTAACAGTGTGCCAGCCATAGAATCCCCCCCATATGTGTGCCAGCCATAGAATCCCCCCATAACAGTGTGCCAGCCATAGAATCCCCCCCATAACAGTGTGCCAGCCATAGAATCCCCCCCTAACAGTGTGCCAGCCATAGAATCCCCCCATAAGTGTGCCAGCCATAGAATCCCCCCATAAGTGTGCCAGCCATAGAATCCCCCCATAACAGTGTGCCAGCCATAGAATCCCCCCCTAACAGTGTGCCAGCCATAGAATCCCCCCCATATGTGTGCCAGCCATAGAATCCCCCCATAAGTGTGCCAGCCATAGAATCCCCCATAACAGTGTGCCAGCCATAGAATCCCCCCCTAACAGTGTGCCAGCCATAGAATCCCCCCATAAGTGTGCCAGCCATAGAATCCCCCCCATAACAGTGTGCCAGCCATAGAATCCCCCCCATAACAGTGTGACAGCTACAATATCCCCCCATAACAGTGTGCCAGCCATAGAATCCCCCCATAACAGTGTGCCAGCCATAGAATCCCCCCATAACAGTGTGCCAGCCATAGAATCCCCCCATAACAGTGTGGCAGCCATAGAATCCCCCCATAACAGTGTGGCAGCCATAGAATCCCCCCCATAAGTGTGCCAGCCATAGAATCCCCCCATAAGTGTGCCAGCCATAGAATCCCCCATAACAGTGTGCCAGCCATAGAATCCCCCCATAACAGTGTGCCAGCCATAGAATCCCCCCATAACAGTGTGCCAGCCATAGAATCCCCCATAACAGTGTGCCAGCCATAGAATCCCCCCCATAACAGTGTGCCAGCCATAGAATCCCCCCATAACAGTGTGCCAGCCATAGAATCCCCCCCATAACAGTGTGCCAGCCATAGAATCCCCCCATAACAGTGTGCCAGCCATAGAATCCCCCCCATAAGTGTGCCAGCCATAGAATCCCCCCCATAAGTGTGCCAGCCATAGAATCCCCCCCATAAGTGTGCCAGCCATAGAATCCCCCATAACAGTGTGCCAGCCATAGAATCCCCCCCATAACAGTGTGCCAGCCATAGAATCCCCCCATAACAGTGTGCCAGCCATAGAATCCCCCCATAACAGTGTGCCAGCCATAGAATCCCCCCATAACAGTGTGCCAGCCATAGAATCCCCCCATAACAGTGTGCCAGCCATAGAATCCTCCCATAACAATGTGCCAGCCATACAATCCCCCCCATAAGTGTGCCAGCCATAGAATCCCCCCATAACAATGTGCCAGCCATAGAATCCCCCCATAACAGTGTGCCAGCCATAGAATCCCCCCAACAGTGTGCCAGCCATAGAATCCCCCCCATAACAATGTGCCAGCCACAGAATGCCCCCATAACAGTGTGCCAGCCATAGAATCCCCCCATTACAGTGTGCCAGCCATAGAATCCCCCCCATAACAGTGTGCCAGCCATAGAATCCCCACATAAGTGTGCCAGCCATAGAATCCCCCCATAACAGTGTGCCAGCCACAGAATCCCCCCATAACAGTGTGCCAACCATAGAATCCCCCCATAACAGTGTGGCAGCCATAGAATCCCCCATAAGTGTGCCAGCCATAGAATCCCCCCATAAGTGTGCCAGCCATAGAATCCCCCCATAAGTGTGCCAGCCATAGAATCCCCCCATAAGTGTGCCAGCCATAGAATCCCCCCATAACAGTGTGCCAGCCACAGAATCCCCCCATAACAGTGTGCCAGCCACAGAATCCCCCCCATAACAGTGTGCCAGCCACAGAATCCCCCCCATAACAGTGTGCCAGCCATAGAATCCCCCCATAACAGTGTGCCAGCCATAGAATCCCCCCATAACAGTGTGCCAGCCACAGAATCCCCCCCATAACAGTGTGCCAGCCATAGAATCCCCCCATTACAGTGTGCCAGCCATAGAATCCCCCCCATAACAGTGTGCCAGCCATAGAATCCCCCCATAACAGTGTGCCAGCCATAGAATCCCCACATAAGTGTGCCAGCCACAGAATCCCCCCCATAAGTGTGCCAGCCATAGAATCCTCCCATAACAATGTGCCAGCCATACAATCCCCCCCATAAGTGTGCCAGCCATAGAATTCCCCCATAACAGTGTGCCAGCCATAGAATCCCCCCATAACAGTGTGCCAGCCATAGAATCCCCACATAAGTGTGCCAGCCATAGAATCCCCACATAAGTGTGCCAGCCATAGAATCCCCCCATAACAATGTGCCAGCCATAGAATCCCCCCATAACAGTGTGCCAGCCATAGAATCCCCCCATAACAATGTGCCAGCCACAGAATGCCCCCATAACAGTGTGCCAGCCATAGAATCCCCCCATAACAGTGTGCCAGCCATAGAATCCCCCCCATAAGTGTGCCAGCCACAGAATCCCCCCATAACAGTGTGGCAGCCATAGAATCCCCCCATAACAGTGTGCCAGCCATAGAATCCCCCCATAACAGTGTGCCAGCCATAGAATCCCCCCATAACAGTGTGGCAGCCATAGAATCCCCCCATAACAGTGTGGCAGCCATAGAATCCCCCCATAAGTGTGCCAGCCATAGAATCCCCCCATAAGTGTGCCAGCCATAGAATCCCCCATAACAGTGTGCCAGCCATAGAATCCCCCCATAACAGTGTGCCAGCCATAGAATCCCCCCATAAGTGTGCCAGCCATAGAATCCCCCCATAAGTGTGCCAGCCATAGAATCCCCCCATAAGTGTGCCAGCCATAGAATCCTCCATAACAGTGTGCCAGCCATAGAATCCCCCCCATAACAGTGTGCCAGCCATAGAATCCCCCATAACAGTGTGCCAGCCATAGAATCCCCCCATAACAGTGTGCCAGCCATAGAATCCCCCCATAACAGTGTGCCAGCCATAGAATCCTCCCATAACAATGTGCCAGCCATACAATCCCCCCCATAAGTGTGCCAGCCATAGAATCCCCCCATAACAATGTGCCAGCCATAGAATCCCCCCATAACAGTGTGCCAGCCATAGAATCCCCCCCAACAGTGTGCCAGCCATAGAATCCCCCCATAACAATGTGCCAGCCACAGAATGCCCCCATAACAGTGTGCCAGCCATAGAATCCCCCCATTACAGTGTGCCAGCCATAGAATCCCCCCATAACAGTGTGCCAGCCACAGAATCCCCCCATAACAGTGTGCCAGCCATAGAATCCCCCCATTACAGTGTGCCAGCCATAGAATCCCCCCATAACAGTGTGCCAGCCACAGAATCCCCCCATAACAGTGTGCCAGCCATAGAATCCCCCCATTACAGTGTGCCAGCCACAGAATCCCCCCATAACAGTGTGCCAGCCATAGAATCCCCACATAAGTGTGCCAGCCATAGAATCCCCCCATAACAGTGTGCCAGCCACAGAATCCCCCCATAACAGTGTGCCAACCATAGAATCCCCCCATAACAGTGTGGCAGCCATAGAATCCCCCCATAAGTGTGCCAGCCATAGAATCCCCCCATAAGTGTGCCAGCCATAGAATCCCCCCATAAGTGTGCCAGCCATAGAATCCCCCCATAACAGTGTGCCAGCCACAGAATCCCCCCATAACAGTGTGCCAGCCACAGAATCCCCCCATAACAGTATGCCAGCCATAGAATCCCCCCATAACAGTGTGCCAGCCATAGAATCCCCCCATAACAGTGTGCCAGCCACAGAATCCCCCCATAACAGTGTGCCAGCCATAGAATCCCCCCATTACAGTGTGCCAGCCATAGAATCCCCCCATAACAGTGTGCCAGCCATAGAATCCCCACATAAGTGTGCCAGCCATAGAATCCCCCATAACAGTGTGCCAGCCATAGAATCCCCCCATAAGTGTGCCAGCCATAGAATCCCCACATAAGTGTGCCAGCCATAGAATCCCCACATAAGTGTGCCAGCCATAGAATCCCCCCATAACAGTGTGCCAGCCATAGAATCCCCCCATAACAGTGTGCCAGCCATAGAATCCCCACATAAGTGTGCCAGCCACAGAATCCCCCCATAAGTGTGCCAGCCATAGAATCCTCCCATAACAATGTGCCAGCCATACAATCCCCCCCATAAGTGTGCCAGCCATAGAATTCCCCCATAACAGTGTGCCAGCCATAGAATCCCCCCATAACAGTGTGCCAGCCATAGAATCCCCACATAAGTGTGCCAGCCATAGAATCCCCACATAAGTGTGCCAGCCATAGAATCCCCCCATAACAATGTGCCAGCCATAGAATCCCCCCATAACAGTGTGCCAGCCATAGAATCCCCCCATAACAATGTGCCAGCCACAGAATGCCCCCATAACAGTGTGCCAGCCATAGAATCCCCCCATTACAGTGTGCCAGCCATAGAATCCCCCCATAACAGTGTGCCAGCCACAGAATCCCCCCATAACAGTGTGCCAGCCATAGAATCCCCCCATTACAGTGTGCCAGCCATAGAATCCCCCCATAACAGTGTGCCAGCCACAGAATCCCCCCATAACAGTGTGCCAGCCATAGAATCCCCCCATTACAGTGTGCCAGCCACAGAATCCCCCCATAACAGTGTGCCAGCCATAGAATCCCCACATAAGTGTGCCAGCCATAGAATCCCCCCATAACAGTGTGCCAGCCACAGAATCCCCCCATAACAGTGTGCCAACCATAGAATCCCCCCATAACAGTGTGGCAGCCATAGAATCCCCCCATAAGTGTGCCAGCCATAGAATCCCCCCATAAGTGTGCCAGCCATAGAATCCCCCCATAAGTGTGCCAGCCATAGAATCCCCCCATAAGTGTGCCAGCCATAGAATCCCCACATAGTGTGCCAGCCATAGAATCCCCCCATAACGTGTGCCAGCCATGAATCCCCCCATACAGTGTGCCAGCCATAGAATCCCCCCATAACAGTGTGCCAGCCATAGAATCCCCCCATAACAGTGTGCCAGCCACAGAATCCCCCCATAACAGTATGCCAGCCATAGAATCCCCCCATAACAGTGTGCCAGCCATAGAATCCCCCCATAACAGTGTGCCAGCCACAGAATCCCCCCATAACAGTGTGCCAGCCATAGAATCCCCCCATTACAGTGTGCCAGCCATAGAATCCCCCCATAACAGTGTGCCAGCCATAGAATCCCCACATAAGTGTGCCAGCCATAGAATCCCCCATAACAGTGTGCCAGCCATAGAATCCCCCCATAAGTGTGCCAGCCATAGAATCCCCCCATAACAGTGTGCCAGCCATAGAATCCCCCACATAAGTGTGCCAGCCACAGAATCCCCCCATAACAGTGTGCCAGCCATAGAATCCCCCCATAAGTGTGCCAGCCATAGAATCCCCACATAAGTGTGCCAGCCATAGAATCCCCACATAAGTGTGCCAGCCATAGAATCCCCCCATAACAATGTGCCAGCCATAGAATCCCCCCATAACAGTGTGCCAGCCATAGAATCCCCCCATAACAATGTGCCAGCCGTAGAATCCCCCCATAACAGTGTGCCAGCCGTAGAATCCCCCCATAAGTGTGCCAGCCATAGAATCCCCACATAAGTGTGCCAGCCATAGAATCCCCCCATAACAGTGTGCCAGCCATAGAATCCCCCCCATAACAGTGTGGCAGCCATAGAATCCCCCCCATAAGTGTGCCAGCCATAGAATCCCCCCCATAACAGTGTGCCAGCCATAGAATCCCCCCATAAGTGTGCCAGCCACAGAATCCCCCCATAACAGTGTGCCAGCCATAGAATCCCCCCATAACAGTGTGCCAGCCACAGAATCCCCCCATAACAGTGTGCCAGCCATAGAATCCCCCCATAAGTGTGCCAGCCATAGAATCCCCCCATAACAGTGTGCCAGCCATAGAATCCCCCCATAACAGTGTGCCAGCCGTAGAATCCCCCCATAAGTGTGCCAGCCGTAGAATCCCCCCATAACAGTGTGCCAGCCGTAGAATCCCCCCATAAGTGTGCCAGCCACAGAATCCCCCCATAACAGTGTGCCAGCCACAGAATCCCCCCATAACAGTGTGCCAGCCACAGAATCCCCCCCATAACAGTGTGCCAGCCATAGAATCCCCCCATAAGTGTGCCAGCCATAGAATCCCCCCCATAAGTGTGCCAGCCATAGAATCCCCCATAACAGTGTGCCAGCCATAGAATCCCCCCATAACAGTGTGCCAGCCGTAGAATCCCCCCATAACAGTGTGCCAGCCATAGAATCCCCACATAAGTGTGCCAGCCATAGAATCCCCCCATAACAGTGTGCCAGCCATAGAATCCCCCATAACAGTGTGCCAGCCGTAGAATCCCCCCATAAGTGTGCCAGCCATAGAATCCCCACATAAGTGTGCCAGCCATAGAATGCCCCCACCCAGAATATTTGATGATACCAGATTACAATAAACGTTCTGCACAATTAGTTTTACACTCTGGCTCGGCCGTCCCGGTGTGGCCGCACATGACACAATCCTTTTGCACAGTTGAGTTTGCACAATCCCCGGTCACAAGCAGGGCGGGGGCTGTCACTGTCATCTGAGTATGTGACAGATCCTCAGCCTGACTGACAGGCACATGTGCAGCCTCCTCATCCCTGGCACAGAGCGCTGGTGGTGGGCACGCCGGGCTCTGCAGCTCATTAGTCAGTCCATGACTGACAGGCATCTCTGGTGACATTCCCTGTACCATCCCCTCCCCCGCTGGGCTTTGGTCTTTAATAAAAGATGGAGACAGCAGTCAGGGCTTTGTGGGCGAGGCCGCGAGGAGTGAGCCCTGTCAGACAGGTGCCAGGTTACAGATGGGTTATAATTACATGTGCCCGGGGACATCAAGTAAAAAGAGCCCTGTAGCTTTAAAGGCGATAAAGACGGGATCAGGCGCCCATAATGCAGCCATATTGTACAGTCCATATTTTGTCTACAAACCCTGTCGGGTCCAGTGACCAGAACTTACATATTGTCCCGCAGTTGGGACGGGATTTGCAGCTATAACACAGCATTAAAGCTGTCAGAAATGTTTTCTTCCAGAAACAGCGCCACACCTGCCCATGGGTTGTGTCTGGTATTACAGTTCAGCACCACTGAGGGAACGTGGACGAGCTCCATACCATGCACAACCTGTGGAGACATGTGGTGCTGTTTTTGAAAGAAAGCAGTCATGTATTTTTAACCCTCAACCAGTTCTATACTGACATTTCTTTTAGTCATCCGGTTCTAGGAAAGCTGGGTGACAACCAATATAGCTGTCTCCTGGACCCCTGTGGGTGTATTTCCATGTATTTTGCATGCTTTGCTGCTATTTTCTGAAAATTCTGCAGCAGAACCGGTAAACTATCTTAAAGGGAAAGTCCAGTTTTAGTAGATAAAATTCATGTGTTGTTGAAAAGGTTTGTAATCTACAGGTGCAGGACGCGGCTGCATTGTCAAGAGGCGCCGGCGGCCTCTTCATAAGTCAGGTGCACGCCTGTGTACCAGAATGGAGATTATTTTTATTTTTTGCTTACTTATAGCACCAACATATTCCATAGCGCATTGTTTGACATTATTCCCTATCAGTATGTCTTTGGAGTGTGGGAGGAAACCCACGCAAACACGGGGAGAACATACAAACTCCTCGCAGATGTTGTCCTTGGCAGGATTCGAACCTAGGCCTCCAGCGCTGCAAGGAATCACAGAGCCGCCAGTAGTGCCGACCACTGAGCGGCCAGTAGTGCCGACCACTGAGCGGCCAGTAGTGCCGACCACTGAGCGGCCAGTAGTGCCGACCACTGAGCCTCCAGTAGTGCCGACCACTGAGCCGCCAGTAGTGCCGACCACTGAGCGGCCAGTAGTGCAGACCACTGAGCCGCCAGTAGTGCCGACCACTGAGCGGCCAGTAGTGCCGACCACTGAGCGGCCAGTAGTGCGGACCACTGAGCCGCCAGTAGTGCAGACCACTGAGCCGCCAGTAGTGCCGACCACTGAGCCGCCAGTAGTGCCGACCACTGAGCGGCCAGTAGTGCCGACCACTGAGCGGCCAGTAGTGCAGACCACTGAGCCGCCAGTAGTGCAGACCACTGAGCCGCCAGTAGTGCCGACCACTGAGCCGCCAGTAGTGCCGACCACTGAGCGGCCAGTAGTGCAGACCACTGAGCCGCCAGTAGTGCCGACCACTGAGCGGCCAGTAGTGCCGACCACTGAGCGGCCAGTAGTGCAGACCACTGAGCCGCCAGTAGTGCAGACCACTGAGCCGCCAGTAGTGCCGACCACTGAGCCGCCAGTAGTGCCGACCACTGAGCGGCCAGTAGTGCCGACCACTGAGCGGCCAGTAGTGCAGACCACTGAGCCGCCAGTAGTGCAGACCACTGAGCGGCCAGTAGTGCCGACCACTGAGCCGCCAGTAGTGCCGACCACTGAGCCGCCAGTAGTGCCGACCACTGAGCCGCCAGTAGTGCCGACCACTGAGCCGCCAGTAGTGCAGACCACTGAGCCGCCAGTAGTGCCGACCACTGAGCGGCCAGTAGTGCCGACCACTGAGCGGCCAGTAGTGCAGACCACTGAGCCGCCAGTAGTGCAGACCACTGAGCCGCCAGTAGTGCCGACCACTGAGCCGCCAGTAGTGCCGACCACTGAGCGGCCAGTAGTGCAGACCACTGAGCCGCCAGTAGTGCCGACCACTGAGCGGCCAGTAGTGCCGACCACTGAGCGGCCAGTAGTGCAGACCACTGAGCCGCCAGTAGTGCAGACCACTGAGCGGCCAGTAGTGCCGACCACTGAGCCGCCAGTAGTGCCGACCACTGAGCGGCCAGTAGTGCCGACCACTGAGCGGCCAGTAGTGCAGACCACTGAGCCGCCAGTAGTGCAGACCACTGAGCGGCCAGTAGTGCCGACCACTGAGCGGCCAGTAGTGCCGACCACTGAGCCGCCAGTAGTGCCGACCACTGAGCCGCCAGTAGTGCCGACCACTGAGCCGCCAGTAGTGCAGACCACTGAGCCGCCAGTAGTGCCGACCACTGAGCCGCCAGTAGTGCCGACCACTGAGCGGCCAGTAGTGCAGACCACTGAGCCGCCAGTAGTGCAGACCACTGAGCCGCCAGTAGTGCAGACCACTGAGCCGCCAGTAGTGCCGACCACTGAGCCGCCAGTAGTGCCGACCACTGAGCGGCCAGTAGTGCAGACCACTGAGCCGCCAGTAGTGCCGACCACTGAGCCGCCAGTAGTGCCGACCACTGAGCGGCCAGTAGTGCAGACCACTGAGCCGCCAGTAGTGCCGACCACTGAGCGGCCAGTAGTGCCGACCACTGAGCGGCCAGTAGTGCAGACCACTGAGCCGCCAGTAGTGCAGACCACTGAGCCGCCAGTAGTGCCGACCACTGAGCGGCCAGTAGTGCCGACCGCTGAGCCGCCAGTAGTGCCGACCGCTGAGCGGCCAGTAGTGCTGTCCACTGAGCGCGGTGAGGGCGGAGAACAATGTATGTGGTCATGCGCCCAAATGTGCCCCACATTATCGCCCATTATGTGCCCCAGAAGACTGGCCTGGACGGGATAGTAAATTCCCTCTTTGTGTTTCAATTCCTGATTATTTTCAAGCTCTCTGCTTGCTGTCAGTGAATTGGAGCATCCATTATTCGTGTCCTGACCACGTCCTGCTGTACACGACTGCATGGAGGTCTCTGATACACTGTACCAAACCATGCACCCTTGTCAGTGGGACACGCTCAGGGCTGGTTACATTGTTTGTTTCCTTCCTTGATCTTGATCCACTAAATATATTAGAAAGTCACGTCTAAGACCTGGAGAACTTCTGTGTCTTTCGTCTGATAAGGCCCCCCGGCTGCTCCGCTTTCCCCCCTTCACATGTGTGACGCAGGTGTAGATTCATGTTTGGGGGGTTATCGTAGATGGAGACGCTGTGGTTTGCAGCAGGTTTGTGCCTCCTCCTTCCTCCCTCTCTGACTTGTGTATTGTTGTGCCCCCGCCATCGGCGTCACGTCGCACACCTGTATCGTCTGCTCGCGGGGGGCTGCAGACGTGCTCTATGGGGTAAGTGCGCTCCATCACCCGACTGCAGACAGGACTGCGCCTCCTTCATACCTGCTGTGGTTTCTGCAGGAAGTCCTCCTCGTCTGCTATATTGTGAAGACGTCTGGGAAAGCTGGGTGACAGCGCCATGGGTTCTATTACAGCTCGCATTGGGTTGTCACTCAACTTTCCCAGGTTGCTGATGATCATATCGTCTTGTGAAACTCTTCCTGCCCCCCGTCAGGTAGTGCAGACCCCTTAATGTTGTGTAACGATTCGCCGGCGCGCGAATGGTGGGAATACGGAAAAACCAACCCCCAATGCTTGCCCCCCCCATGATTAAATAAATAAAAATCAAACGGTGACATTATGTACCCAAAAATGGTTCGGGTACAGACTACACCTCATCCTGAAAAAACAGGAGGAACACAAAAACAGACCCCATTAGATCTGTGAAATGACGGACGCAAACGGAGCCCGACGGACCCCATTTACTATTAAGAGGTCCGACAGGTGTCTGAACAAAAAATTTCAGACCTGCAGGACCCTGAACCGGAGTCTCCAATGTAGACGTGAACCCGGTCTGGTAGAACCTAGATAGCGAGGCGAAAAATGCCAAAAATAGGGTAAACCCTCCCAGTCTCTGGATTATAGGAAGGTGGGTGGCCAGGGTTTCTGGATTATGGTATGCCTAATGCCCAGATTTATAGGATGCCACCTTTTCTAGATTTCAGAGGGGCAATGAGTGAGATTTTCTAGATTCTAGGTCACAGAATGGGACAGGTTTTTTTGGATTATAGGATGCTAGATGGTCAGAATTTGTTCCACATCCGTTATGGGATGTGGGATGGTCAGATTTTCTGGGTTATGGGATGAAAGGCCAGTTTTCTAGATTGTTGGATGCTCGTTGGTCAGATTATCTAGATTTTTTTTGGATTGTAGGATGCCAGGTGGTCAGGGATTTTTTTTTTTTTTTATGTATTTTCCCTAAATTATAGATGCAGGATGTTCATATTTTCTGGATTCTATGACCCAAAATGGGCAGATTTTCTGGATTCTAAGATTCCCCCCCAGATTATAGGTGGAGGATAGTCAGGTCTTCTGGATTGTAGGATGCTACGTGGGCAGATTTTCTGAATTATAGGATGCCGGATAGTCAGGTTTCTCTTTATATATTTTCCCTGAATTATAGGTGTAGGATGTTCAGATTTTCTGGATTTTAGGATGCTAGATGGATAGATTTTTTTCTAGATGGCGGATGGTCCGGTGTTCTGGATTGCAGGATGCCGGATTTAAGGGATTTCTCTGCGTATTCACATCCATCCTCCTTCTGCAGCCGGTCTCACCCCTGCAGGGTCGTGTAAGTGTCAGTGGAGTCTAGAAGGTTAATCTGCCATCTTTTTCATGGTGTGACCCGGCGTCGGCTGGTGTGATGCCACAGAGGGCAGCCATGATGTCTGCGGGGGGCGCTCTCCTTTCATCCTTTGTCCTATGATATGATGATATGACATTGACCCTGCCGGCTACATTCCTCTCCGCTCAGACATGAGGACAATGGCGGGGAGATGTGCGGACTTATTCACATGACGCTCGGCCTCACCCCCTCCATTACCTCTCCATAGGGGGCGACTGGAGGCCAGAACTGTCTGCTGTAATGGAGCAACTACAGGCCCTGCCATGGTTGTCGTGCAGGTCCCCCAGACTTTTGATTGACAAATTGCTCGCCACCCAGCTTTCTTGCAGTCCTGAATGGCAATTATTCCTAGTTATGTAGTAATGTGGGAGCTTTAATGGTCTCCTTTATGGGTTACCACTCAGCTTTCCTGGTGTCCTGAATAGCAGGTGTAACTAGTTACATGGTTATATAGGAGTGGGTCAGACAGTTGTGCTATTCAGTGAAGCAAAGCTGCAATGGCCTCCTTATTGGTTACCACTCAGCTTTCCTGGAGTCCTGAATGATATTTGTGCCTAGTGATGTAGTAATATGGGAGCGGAAGAGGCAGCTGTGCTATTCAAGGATCTAGGAAAGTTGGGTGATAATCCCTTTGTGAACTGTAATGACCTCCTTATGAATTATCCCCAGCTTTCCTGGAGTCCTGAATGGATCTAGTAAAGTTTGGTTATAACCCCTGTGTTAGCTGGAACGGTCTTTATGGGTTACCACCCAGCTTTCTTGCGGTCCTGAATGTAGTTATGCCCAGTTATGTGGTATTATGGGAACAGAGGAGATGATGCGCTATTCAAGGGTCTTAGAAAGCTGGGTAATAACCTCTGTGTCGGCTGTAATGGCTCCTTACTGGTTACCACCCAGCTTTCCTGGAGTCCTGAATGGCATTTGTACCTAGTTCTGTAATAATATAGGAGCAGAGGAGATGGTTGTGCCATTCAAGTATATAGGAAAGCTGGATAGTATCCCCTGTGTCAGCTGTAATGTCCTCCTCACCAGTTACCACCCAGCTTTCCTGGAGTACTGAATGGCCATTATGTCTAGTTTTGTAGTAAAATAGATGGGGTGGAGATGGTGGTGTTATTCAAGGATCTCGGAAAGCCGGTGTAGCTGTAATGGTCTCCTTATGTCTTAGCACCCGTCTTTCCTGGGCTCCTGAATGGCAGCTGTACGTTGCTGTGTAGTGATATTAGTATGGAGGATTTGCTGTGTACTCCGTCGTCTCTGTACGTTGCTGGCTTCCTTTGTTCTCTGTGGTTTCCAGTACAGTCATACTGGTGTGTACTGGTGTTGTACGTTTCCAGTGCTCTCTGTACCAGTTGCGCCTGGCGGCAGGTTCTGTAAGAAGTTAGCGGGTGGCTGTCATCTGTATCGCTCAATCTGTGTTGTTTTCTAGCCGCGGGGGTGACATGGCGTGCTCGTGGCGTTCAGGATGTGGTGAGGTTTCGCTGTTTACAGTCAGCTGCATTATCACTAGAGCAAACTCAGTGTTTTGTCTTTTTTTTTTTTTTCGTTCCTCGCATCTATTTGGTGATTCATGCAAAGTAAAACGTCTTCAGAGCAATAACGTGTTATCAGGCGACGTCAGTAGGGCTTATAGATGCCGGATTATCAGATAGTAGGAATTTATATCACGATACTGCTACAATACTAATACAATTATGCTAGGTTCATGCTAGTGTTGGGGTGTCCGTTGTTCTGCTCTGCTGGAGGACCAGAACAATGGACAAACTGACTGCTTTAATATCAGACACTATCGGTGCCCGATGGATCTCATTGACTATAATGTTCTTTTTAAGTGAAGCTACCGGATGGAAAGTTTCTGTAATGTGGGGGCATATTCAGTGGGACATTATAATGTGGGGGCTCATTCAGGGGGACATTATAATGCAGGGCCATATTCAGGTGGATAGTATAATGTGGGGGCATATTCAGAGGGATGTTATAATGTAGGGGCTCATTCAGGGGGACATTATAATGTGGGGGTATATTCAGTGGGATGTTATAAATTGGGGGAACATTGAGGGGGACATTATAATATGTGGGCATATTGAGGAGAACGTTATAATTTGGGGGTACATTAAGGGGGACTTGATAATGTGGGAGTATATTCAGGTAGCATTATGATTTGGGGGCACATTCAGGGGGACATTATAATGCAGGGCCATATTCAGGTGGATAGTATAATATGGGGGGATAGTATAATATGGGGGCATATTCAGGAGGACATTATAATTTGGTGGCACATTCAGGGGGACATTATAATGTGTGGCCATATTCAGATGGATAGTATAATGTGGGGGCACATTCAGGGGGACATTAATGTGGGGGCACATTCAGGTGGATAGTATAATGTGGGGGCACATTCAGGGGGACATTATAATGTGGGGGCACATTCAGGTGGATAGTATAATGTGGGGGCACATTCAGGGGGACATTATAATGTGGGGGCATATTCAGGGGGACATTATAATGTGGGGGCATATTCAGGTGGATAGTATAATGTGGGGGCACATTCAGGTGGATAGTATAATGTGGGGGCATATTCAGGTGGATAGTATAATGTGGGGGCACATTCAGGGGGACATTATAGTGTATGGGCATAATCAGTGGGATATGCAGCAGCTACAATAAAGGGGGCATTATACCATAAAGATTTCAAGGGGACATTACACTGTTTGGGGATTAGAAGGGGCATGATACAGAGTCGGGCACCCTATAAGGGTGTTATACTGTGTGGGGACATGCATGGCATTAGGGAGAGCGTACGTGGGAGCGGGCAGAGCCTGAGGTGGGGCTTACTATACGTAAATATACCACAACGCGCTATATGTGCCGTTTGCCCTGTCCCTCTTTCAGTCCTTTGAATGTTGGGCGGTATGTATCAGGTGCATCATTGGGTGGGCCGCGTTGGAATGGAAAAACATTCTCCAAAGTATATAATAAAGTTGTAGAACTTTCCGATTGAGCTTCACGCCTGACACTGCGCACATACAGTCACGGGGAGCGGGTTCGTTTGTGCTGCCACCCTCTTAGTTGTTGGTTGCCATGGGAACCTGGCGTCACGAGCGGCATTGTGAGTAAATATTTTAGCTCATTTGCATACGTGTAAAGAGCGCTCATTGTGTTTCTGAAGTGCAGCGAGCGCGGACCTCCCATATCGCAGCATGTGGACAGATGGATTTACAGGCCGCGGATAGTCTACTCTTCACAGGGGTGCACTTCATTGTCCAGGGGCCAGGCATATGCGGAGCTAACCCTTTCACTGCAAGTAATCATCACAGCTTAGGGTCACTTAGTTTTCTGGAAGGAGGGGAAGGGGGTAATTCACATGAGCAGTCATCAGTCTATGGGGCCTGTGGTTCGTCTCCATCTGCACCGCTCCCAATGTAATGGGACCCTCTGATCTGTCGCCTCGCAATAGGTTATTAGATATGGTCACGGCACACATCATCTCTACGCCATCATCAGGTCAAAGGAAAAGTACATGACGTTTGGTGTCTGGGTTGCTGCACCTGCACAGCACTTACCCCTGAAATACATCCCCTGTAAGGCCCGGTTCACATCTGCGTTTAGGTTTCCGCTTGGGGATCCCCTGAATGGAAACCTATACGCATAAAAAAGCGGTTTACCTGGGAAACCCGCGGACCCCATAAACTATAATGGGGTCCGTGTGGTTTCCGCACGAAACATGCGGAGAGGAAAGTGCCGCTTGCTTCGTGCGGAAACCACACGGACCCCATTATAGTCTATGGAGTCCTCGGGTTTCCCAGGTAAACCACTTTTTATGTGTATTGGTTTCCGTTCGGGGGTCCCCAAGCGGACTCCCCGAATGCAGATGTGAACCGGGCCTAAGGGTGAATTCACACAACGCAGATTATACATGTGGGTTCTTGCAGGCGAACTAGGCAGCAGATTGCAATATCAAGCAAGTGGGTCAGGCCGCATGCACGTGACTATATACGTTGTTATAGATCCTTAGCGTATGCATCCCTTCATTCTATAGCCCCGTGCACACAGGGGTAATTTTTAAGTATCCGAGTGGGGGGCTGAAGAACCGAGCCATAAAATATTGAGCACGTCCTATCCGGTCCGTGTAGCCTATTGGTAGGGTCCATGGAGAACACATAGACGTCTGTTACGTGTTCCCTGGACCCAGACACCGCTATGCTCATGTACAGGGGCCTCGTGCTGCCGCCATTCTCCACACGTATACATGGGCATGCTCATTCTCTTGCAGATTTTTTGCAATTTCACTACAGATTTCCCCAGGGGTCATTTCTCAACCAGATCTGTGACAGAATCCACATGTAGCAATATGTTCCATGGCAGAATATTTCCACCACATGTAGACCCTGCGGCCGTCCTCATTCATACAACCGAGTGTGCAGCCCGAGGCTCTTCTGGGGGGTTCCTATAATCCGTTCTGTTCTGATATTTATAGAGCAGGCCCTCACGGATCGGCACACGCAGTGGAGGACGGGTGTCATCCGAGTGCATGATAGTCGTGTACATGAGGCCTAAGGGTATGTCCACATGGGATGGATCCACACCTGATTTTCCGCTGCAGAATTGTATGGTCGCAGCAAAGTGGATGAGATTTCAGTAAATCTTATCCGCACGCTATTAAAAGAAAAAACCCTGCAGCATAAACTGGCTTGCGGGCGGATTTTCACTATGTCGGTTTATGCTGCAAGATTTCACCTAAGGATTGGTCATCAGTAAGTTTTGGAAACCCTTTTCAATGATGACATCTCCACCTCGATGCGGCGCTGCCAAGCGGGATGGGGGATAAAGGACCCCATCTCTCACAATGGGTGAGGCACATATTTATGGCGTATTTTGGGAAGACCCCTTATTATTTTGGGACATGAGGCCTCGCTGTATATTAACCCCCCCCCCGCAGCTTGTCTTCAAGGGGCTTGTGCTTCTTGTTAATACCTCCGTCAGTAGGAGCGGCCTCTGGGGAACCTTATATTTAGCCAAGGAAAGCCTGGGGGCACTTATCTCCCTCGGTCCTCAACAGGAGCGGCAAGATGAAATGGCAGGGACATATTTTGGAGTCCGATCTCTGTGGACTGTGCTAATTGTCTCACAGATTACACCCCATTATGGGGCTGTGGATATAACCCAGGCAGAGGTTAGAAAAAGAATCCGAGTCCTCCACAACGAAACCTAAACATCAAAGAGATAACCAGTTGGCTGTTCTGTAAAAATAAAATGGATCTCCTGTGTCCGGTACTGGCGGGGGCTGCTAGGGTGCTCACAAACCTCTAACGGGGCTTATCTTATATGAGGACTAACAGACTGGGCAGAAATCCCATAGTCTCCAACATTTGCCTGGATCATCCTGAAGTTTCAGTAACAATCCCAGCAAACTGACCCAAAAAGGATTGTGCGGTCCCAGACGGGGACAGTCTTGGTGCCGGCTTAAAGGGGTATTTCAGTAACTATAAAGGATAGAGGGTAACCTGCTGATCATTGGGGTCTGATGGGTTTGTGGTTGGAATGGAAGAGCAGGTTGGATAGCGTGCCAGAAATGGGACAGCCAGAGATAGCCAGGCACCGTGTATCACCCATATATCTAGCTGTCCCATTGAAATGAATAGAACGGCACTGAACACCCCAGTACAGTGATGGTGGGGTCCCAGTGGTCAGACCCTCACCAAACAGCAATTTCCCCCCTATCCTTCTGGACTTGCCCTTTACGTACAATGATTTCTAACAATAAAGTTGGTATGGATGAGATTGAGCTGCTTGACCCTTTTCTGTTACATAGTACAGCAGCTCAGTCCCATCCAAGTGAATAGGGCTTACCTGCTATACACAGTCCCTACGCAGTGTGCAGCTCCCTGCTTTGTTTGCAGGGGTATTGACCAGGTGATCTGTGGGTGTCCCAGGTGTTGGACCCCCAACTGATCAGATATTGAAGGTCCTCTAAATACACGTCTTGGAAAATCCTTTTAATAAGGAGAATGGTAGCTACTTAAATTAGTCATATATTTCCAGGAGGAATAGCAGAGGAACAGCACATTACAGAGTTCAGAGAAAAGATGCTTCAGACTTTGTAGGGCATACGTTTTTATTAAAATGCTGAGAGATCGTCGGGTCCTCTGTGCTCGGGATACCCCTTAAACATGCCCCAGTCTTGTATTATGCAGAATTCCTTGCTCCGTCCCGCCATTGATACTTAATAGCTACTTTACAAGAACGGAAAATTGGTAAATTATTTATTAAGATTCAGGAGCGGTTTACGTATGTAATTGGCGTGAATGACAAAGGCGGATTATTTTGGACGTCACCATTGAATGTGTAAAAAGATCTAATTGTCTCGGGCTGAAAAGCCGTCACAGATTGTAATGTTAATGGGATGTAAATTCGGCGCACAGCGGAGGGGCTCCGGGATGTGGCCCCAGCCTTTGTTACACAACACATCAATCATCCGCCTCTGCCATTGTGCAGCCGCTTACATTTAGCTTCATGCGGCCCACGAGACCCGTACTTATAAATGACATTTATCATCTGATAGCGCAGATTAATACGCCTGTCTCCGGACACCGCTCCTATCTGCGCTGGGTACGTGAAGCGCGCGCTGCAGTTCATCTGCTTTTCAGAATTCTGCAAAATAATTGTAATATGAGATAATTTATTATGTGCTTTATGAGCGGCTCCCGTGACACTGTCTGCCATCCTAAAAGAGGCTCCAACCCTATAGTTTATATTATCTACCTTGGCTTTGTTGAGGAATACAGGTTGTTGCTTCCTGTTATCAGCCATTTTCGGTCTGGAAAACAACTGGGAGAGAAGCTGAGCTGTGTGATATATAGGTTATATGATAGGAGAGAGAGAGCTGGGCTCTGTGATATATAGGGTTATATGATAGAGGAGAGAAGCTGAGCTCTGTGATATATAGGTTATATGATAGAGGAGAGAAGCTGAGCTCTGTGATATATAGGGCTATATGATAGAGGAGAGAAGCTGAGCTCTGTGATATATAGGGTTATATGATAGAGGAGAGAAGCTGAGCTGTGTGATATATAGGGTTATATGATAGAGGAGAGAAGCTGAGCTCTGTGATATATAGGGTTATATGATAGAGGAGAGAAGCTGAGCTGTGTGATATATAGGGTTATATGATAGAGGAGAGAAGCTGAGCTGTGTGATATATAGGGTTATATGATAGAGGAGAGAAGCTGAGCTCTGTGATATATAGGGTTATATGATAGAGGAGAGAAGCTGAGCTCTGTGATATATAGGGTTATATGATAGAGGAGAGAAGCTGAGCTCTGTGATATATAGGGTTATATGATAGAGGAGAGAAGCTGAGCTCTGTGATATATAGGTGTATATGATAGAGAAGAGAAGCTGAGCTGTGTGATATATAGGGTTATATGATAGAGGAGAGAAGCTGAGCTCTGTGATATATAGGTTATATGATAGAGGAGAGAAGCTGAGCTCTGTGATATATAGGGTTATATGATAGAGGAGAGAAGCTGAGCTCTGTGATATATAGGGCTATATGATAGAGGAGAGAAGCTGAGCTCTGTGATATATAGGGTTATATGATAGAGGAGAGAAGCTGAGCTGTGTGATATATAGGGTTATATGATAGAGGAGAGAAGCTGAGCTGTGTGATATATAGGGTTATATGATAGAGGAGAGAAGCTGAGCTGTGTGATATATAGGGTTATATGATAGAGGAGAGAAGCTGAGCTCTGTGATATATAGGGTTATATGATAGAGGAGAGAAGCTGAGCTCTGTGATATATAGGGTTATATGATAGAGGAGAGAAGCTGAGCTCTGTGATATATAGGGTTATATGATAGAGGAGAGAAGCTGAGCTCTGTGATATATAGGTTTATATGATAGAGAAGAGAAGCTGAGCTGTGTGATATATAGGGTTATATGATAGAGGAGAGAAGCTGAGCTCTGTGATATATAGGGTTATATGATAGAGGAGAGAAGCTGAGCTCTGTGATATATAGGGTTATATGATAGAGGAGAGAAGCTGAGCTCTGTGATATATAGGGTTATATGATAGAGGAGAGAAGCTGAGCTCTGTGATATATAGGTGTATATGATAGAGAAGAGAGAGAAGCTGAGCTGTGTGATATATAGGGTTATATGATAGAGGAGAGAAGCTGAGCTCTGTGATATATAGGGTTATATGATAGAGGAGAGAAGCTGAGCTCTGTGATATATAGGGTTATATGATAGAGGAGAGAAGCTGAGCTCTGTGATATATAGGGTTATATGATAGAGGGAGAGAAGCTGAGCTCTGTGATATATAGGGTTATATGATAGAGGAGAGAAGCTGAGCTGTGTGATATATAGGTTATATGATAGGGGAGAGAAGCTGAGCTCTGTGATATATAGGGTTATATGATAGAGGAGAGAAGCTGAGCTCTGTGATATATAGGGTTATATGATAGAGGAGAGAAGCTGAGCTCTGTGATATATAGGGTTATATGATAGAGGAGAGAAGCTGAGCTCTGTGATATATAGGTGTATATGATAGAGGAGAGAAGCTGAGCTCTGTGATATATAGGTGTATATGATAGAGGAGAGAAGCTGAGCTCTGTGATATATAGGGTTATATGATAGAGGAGAGAAGCTGAGCTCTGTGATATATAGGTTATATGATAGAGGAGAGAAGCTGAGCTCTGTGATATATAGGGTTATATGATAGAGGAGAGAAGCTGAGCTCTGTGATATATAGGGTTATATGATAGAGGAGAGAAGCTGAGCTCTGTGATATATAGGGTTATATGGTAGAGGAGAGAAGCTGAGCTCTGTGATATATAGGGTTATATGATAGAGGAGAGAAGCTGAGCTCTGTGATATATAGGGTTATATGACAGAGGAGAGAAGCTGAGCTCTGTGATATATAGGGTTATATGATAGAGGAGAGAAGCTGAGCTGTGTGATATATAGGGTTATATGACAGAGGAGAGAAGCTGAGCTCTGTGATATATATAGGGTTATATAATAGAGGAGAGAAGCTGAGCTCTGTGATATATAGGTTATATGATAGAGGAGAGAAGCTGAGCTCTGTGATATATAGGGTTATATGATAGAGGAGAGAAGCTGAGCTCTGTGATATATAGGGTTATATAATAGAGGAGAGAAGCTGAGCTCTGTGATATATAGGTTATATGATAGAGGAGAGAAGCTGAGCTCTGTGATATATAGGGTTATATGATAGAGGAGAGAAGCTGAGCTCTGGGATATATAGGGTTATATGATAGAGGAGAGAAGCTGAGCTCTGTGATATATAGGGTTATAGGATAGAGGAGAGAAGCTGAGCTCTCTGATATATAGGTTATATGACAGAGGAGAGAAGCTGAGCTCTGTGATATATAGGTTATATGACAGAGGAGAGAAGCTGAGCTATATGATATATAGTGTTATATGATAGAGGAGAGAAGCTGAGCTCTGTGATATATAGGTTATATGATAGAGGAGAGAAGCTGAGCTCTGTGATATATAGGTTATATGGTAGAGGAGAGAAGCTGAGCTCTGTGATATATAGGGTTATATGATAGAGGGAGAGAAGCTGAGCTATATGATATATAGTGTTATATGATAGAGGAGAGAAGCCGAGCTCTGTGATATATAGTGTTATATGATGGAGGAGAGAAGCTGAGCTCTGTGATATATAGGTTATATGATAGAGGAGAGAAGCTGAGCTCTGTGATATATAGGTTATATGATAGAGGAGAGAAGCTGAGCTCTGTGATATATAGGTTATATGATAGAGGAGAGAAGCCGAGCTCTGTGATATATAGGGTTATATGATAGAGGAGAGAAGCTGAGCTCTGTGATATATAGGGTTATATGATAGAGGAGAGAAGCTGAGCTCTGTGATATATAGGGGAGAGAGAGGTGGTGTGTGATATATGGGGTTATATGAGAGAGGGAGAAGCTGAGCTCTGTGATATATAGGGTTATATGATAGAGGAGAGAAGCCGAGCTCTGTGATATATAGGGTTATATGATAGAGGAGAGAAGCTGAGCTCTGTGATATATAGGTGTATATGATAGAGGAGAGAAGCTGAGCTGTGTGATATATAGGGTTATATGATAGAGGAGAGAAGCTGAGCTCTGTGATATATAGGGTTATATGATAGAGGAGAGAAGCTGAGCTCTGTGATATATAGGGTTATAAGATAGAGGAGAGAAGCTGAGCTCTGTGATATATAGGGTTATATGATAGAGGAGAGAAGCTGAGCTCTGTGATATATAGGGTTATATGATAGAGGAGAGAAGCTGAGCTCTGTGATATATAGGGTTATATGATAGAGGAGAGAAGCTGAGCTCTGTGATATATAGGGTTATAGGATAGAGGAGAGAAGCTGAGCTCTGTGATATATAGGGTTATATGATAGAGGAGAGAAGCTGAGCTCTGTGATATATAGGGTTATAGGATAGAGGAGAGAAGCTGAGCTCTGTGATATATAGGGTTATATGATAGAGGAGAGAAGCTGAGCTCTGTGATATATAGGGTTATAGGATAGAGGAGAGAAGCCGAGCTCTGTGATATATAGGGTTATATGATAGAGGAGAGAAGCTGAGCTCTGTGATATATAGGGTTATATGATAGAGGAGAGAAGCTGAGCTCTGTGATATATAGGGTTATATGATAGAGGAGAGAATTTGCTGAGCTCTGTGATATATAGGGTTATATGATAGAGGGATAGAAGCTGAACTCTGTGATATATAGGTTATATGATAGAGGAGAGAAGCTGAGCTCTGTGATATATAGGGATATATGATAGAGGAGAGAAGCTGAGCTCTGTGATATATAGGCTATATGATAGAGGAGAGAAGCTGAGCTCTGTGATATATAGGCTATATGATAGAGGAGAGAAGCTGAGCTCTGTGATATATAGGGTTATATGATAGAGGAGAGAAGCCTAGCTCTGTGATATATAGGGTTATATGACAGAGGAGAGAAGCTGAGCTCTGTGATATATAGGGTTATATGATAGAGGAGAGAAGCTGAGCTCTGTGATATATAGGCTATATGATAGAGGAGAGAAGCTGAGCTGTGTGATATATAGGGTTATATGTTAGAGGAGAGAAGCTGAGCTCTGTGATATATAGGGTTATATGATAGAGGGAGAGAAGCTGAGCTCTGTGATATATAGGGTTATATAATAGAAGGAGAGAAGCTGAGCTGTGTGATATATAGGGTTATATGATAGAGGTAGAGAAGCTGAGCTGTGTGATATATAGGGTTATATGATAGAGGAGAGAAGCTGAGCTCTGTGATATATAGGGTTATATGATAGAGGAGAGAAGCTGAGCTCTGTGATATATAGGGTTATATGATAGAGGAGAGAAGCTGAGCTCTGTGATATATAGGGTTATATGATAGAGGAGAGAAGCTGAGCTCTGTGGTATATAGGGTTATATGATAGAGGAGAGAAGCTGAGCTCTGTGATATATAGGGTTATATGATGGAAGAGAGAAGCTGAGCTCTGTGATATATAGGGTTATATGATAGAGGAGAGAAGCTGAGCTCTGTGGTATATAGGGTTATATGATAGAGGAGAGAAGCTGAGGTCTGTGATATATAGGGTTATATGAGGGGGGGGTATGAGGAGAGAAGCTGAGCTCTGTGATATATATAGGGTTATATGATAGAGGAGAGAAGCTGAGCTCTGTGATATATAGGTTATATGATAGAGGAGAGAAGCTGAGCTCTGTGATATATAGGGTTATATGATAGAGGAGAGAGCTGAGCTTGTGAGAAAGGGTTGAAGGGCTGAGCTCTGTGATATATAGGGTTATATGATACAGGAGAGAAGCTGAGCTCTGTGATATATGGGTTATAGGTGGGAGAGGCTGAGCTCTGGATATATATAGAGAAGCTGAGCTCTGTGATATATAGGGTTATATGATAGAGGAGAGAAGCTGAGCTCTGTGATATATAGGGTTATATGATAGAGGAGAGAAGCTGAGCTCTGTGATATATAGGGTTATATGATACAGGAGAGAAGCTGAGCTCTGTGATATATAGGGTTATATGGTAGAGGGAGAGAAGCTGAGCTCTGGGATATATAGGGTTATATGATAGAGGAGAGAAGCTGAGCTCTGTGATATATATAGGTGTATATGATAGAGGAGAGAAGCTGACTCTGTGATATATAGGTTATATGATAGAGGAGAGAAGCTGAGCTCTGTGATATATAGGGTTATATGATAGAGGAGAGAAGCTGAGCTCTGTGATATATAGGTTTATGATAGAGGAGAGAAGCTGAGCTGTGTGATATATAGGGTTATATGATAGAGGAGAGAAGCTGAGCTGTGTGATATATAGGGTTATATAGGGTTATATGATAGGGGAGGAGAGAAGCTGAGCTGTGTGATATATATTATATAGGGTTATATGATACTGGTTACAAAGTTTAGATACTTGTTGCAAAGTCTTAGTATATGGCTCATTTTATGGCAGTTCTGCTGCTATTCTCCTGTTGTCAAAAACACCTGAACCTAACTGACCCCAATAAAGTCTTTGGTGCCCTTCAGCGTCCATTTGCATTCATTGGAAAATGGATCAGTCATGGCTGAACGCTCATAAACTGACCATGGTGCTAGTGTGAACAGAGCCTTAGATCTGTACAGGTGTAAACAAACACGTTCCCATTCACTAACAGCAAGCGGAGGTCTTAAAAACAGAGATTATTAGGAAGATGCAGAACATGTCATTACACAATGATCAAGCTTTATTTATGCAAGACCTGACAACCCCCTTTTAAGAAGAGTAATGGGCTCGCAGAGCAGATCTTGAACAAAGCAAACCTTCCTGCCTCCATTTTCCACCTCTGCTTGCTTAGCCGAGCGTCGCCTATTCCATCATATCGGATCGGTAACTTATTATACAAGACACTGGGATAAATTCCCACATGTATAAACCTAATCATAGAGCGATTGACACATTAGCCGCGGCCGCCTCGTACCAGGCTTCAGACGCCCGCCCGGCTCTCTAAGGAATTCGTCCGATCAAAAGTCAAGTGCAGATGGGGATTTTCTCACCGTACAGATGGCGCGTCGGTGACAGCCGAATATATAACTCGAATCAATTAAGCAATTTCCCCTCGTACAAAACGTCAAGGAATCTACGGTAATCCCATATAAAGCACCACGGCCTTGAAGTCTGCTGGTAAACCCGGGCCGCTGAGTGACGGGGAGTCGAGTCAAGTTCCGTACATTCCTGGTCGTCAATTCTCATCACTTTGCCCACAGCTGAGCCCCCCGGCCGTCCATATGTGTTGTCTGCTTGTAGTCTTAATCTCATAATTAAGGGCCGGCCTCTCTGCGGGCGTGACGGGCAGCAGCCATTGTTTTGTAGACCTGAAGGTCAAAGAGTCCGGTAAATATTCATTCAGTATAATAGAGCTCCATGTGCAACAGCCGGAGACATGGCTCCTAAGTGGCTTACGTCCTGTACGCGGCGAGATGTAACTCCCACCCAAGGTCATAGCGCCGGTCTCCTAATTAGCTTGATGGGTTTTGCAAGTTTGGAGTAATTAAAAAAAAAAAAAAAAATTTAAATTGTATTCAATAATTTTATTTTATTTTATTTTTTTTAAAAAAAGATGCAACATTCACGAAATTTGCGGTCAGATCACACACAATTTTGGAGACCCCGATGTATCCTAGACTCCACCCTGCATTACACATTACGTTGCTCAAGCAAAGCATTGTCAGACACACAACGCAACGGACACATGGGTCACCTGTATTGGGGAAGGTTTCTGTGCGGGTTCTGGTTGTGAGTGGGATCTAAGAGTCTGTTCACACTGTTTGGTATGTGCGCATAGGAAGGATACACTGAAGGTTTCCGTATTGCTCCATTGACCTGATGTATGGCATTTTGTACGATGTTTTCAGTCCATTGCTTTGCTGATGCAAGATGTGCCAGAATTATTAAGAGGCTCCGGCATCTTGAGAAGGTAGCATGAGCCGGAAGTGATCTCTATGGCCGGCAGGGACTGGTGTAGATGTCAGGTATAACTCTATAGGTGAGGTGTCCTTGTCCCGCTCCTCAATGATGATAAAAAGGAGCAAGCGGGGTGGAAAACCAACAAAGTGCTGCACAAATAAGGGCCTTGCACCAAAGATGTGCCATTTTTAGCCCAGTTTTCTGGAGGAGGCTAGTTCGTAAACTCCCCCAGTGTGTTTCCTGGTATGCAGTTTTTCTAATAATGGGAGTTTATAGGCTGTGTATACCACTATATATCTATACACTGGTATAATTTTAGACCCTGTAAAACCCGCGACAGAAAGCAGAAGCTCATCGACTGCGGGTTTGTATGTAGATAATCCTCAGATACAATTGAGCTAAGCAGCGTGAGACCTGGTTCACATCTGCGTTTGGACCATTCCGTTCCCATCTCCGCATGAAAAATGCAGAGAGAAAAGTCCTGCAAGCAGCACTTTTCTCTCCACATTTTTCATGTGGAAACCACATGGATCCCATTATAGTCTATGGGGTCCGCCGGTTTCCTAAGGTAACCGCTTTTTTATGCGGATTAGGTTAACATTCAGGGGTCCCCAAGTGAACTCCCCAAACGGAAACCCATGCACAGATGTGAATCGGGCCTTAGCCTTATGCTGCGTTTTCTAAGGGTGAATCAGCCACGGAAATCTCTACAAGATCGATCTGGAAGCTTCTTTATTCAGGGTCCTGCCTTACTCTTAAAATCAGCTCCAAATTCCTCCGTGTGATCCCAGCCTTAGAGCAGCCGCGGTGTGGATGAGACGTCGCTGCTTACTATCATATTAATATGGGAATATTCTCCCCTCACCTCCACGCCTTTGTTCTGTTAGATATACAATAATAACTTCTTCCAGAAGTCTCGATCCGGACTCTGAAGTGTTTATGGCGATTTCCTTCATGACTAATGTGTTTTGCCGTTCAGACTGATCCAGCAATGCCTGTGGCTCGCCGTGATTCAGCCAGCGGTGCCCAGTGCCAGGCAGGTGCATGCACGAGTCAGCCCTTTAATGTGTTTGCTGCCCATGACACCTGTTACTGTTATTGTAGTGTTTTCCTGGCTGCTGGGATTGTAACTCGCCGCTTGTTCTCAGGATCACATCCTCCCGTAGACATGTAGGGTGTCTATACTTAGTGTTCCTGTGCGTACGATCCTGGGCCGTGCTCTTCCACCCCCGTCTTTAATGATGTCCGAAGTTTGTTTAGACAGATAGTGAATGTATACAAGTGGGAGTCTATAAATGTCCCATTGTCAGGGTATGTATGGGCTGTGGTTACTGCTATATGGAGGGAATATTCTATGGCTCAGGGTAAGGTGCTCAGCGTCAGGCAGCTGCACACGAGTCACACTGTTTATGTGTTGGCTGCCCAGTGACACCTGTCAGGGTTATTGTGTTATTCCGCGAGCCGCAGACGGGATTTACGTAAATATATTGTGAGCTGTTTCTTGGAAAAATAAATGACACATAACTAAGTCAGCGGGAAATATCTATAGTCACTAAGAAGGGCGAGCAAGGATCTGTGTCAGGGGCTGGAAGGAGAGCTAGTCATTGGAAAATACTTGTGTACTACACGTGCACTAATACACAGTCTGCGGGGTTAGTTTACCTTGTTTTTGTTTTACTTATGACTGTGCATTGTATCTAGATAGATAGTTATCTAATGTCTGATCTATCTCATATCTATCTATCTATCTATCTATCTACCATATCTATCTATCTCATATCTATCTATCTATCTATCTATCTATCTATCTATCTATCTATCTATCCCATCTATCTATCTCATACAGTCATATGAAAAAGTTTGGGCACCCCTATTAATCTTAATCATTTTTAGTTCTAAATATTTGGGTGTTTGCAACAGCCATTTCAATTTGATATATCTAATAACTGATGGACACAGTAATATTTCAGGATTGAAATGAGGTTTATTGTACTAACAGAAAATGTGCAATATGCATTCAACCAAAATTTGACCGGTGCAAAAATTTGGGTACCCTTATCATTTTATTGATTTGAATACTCCTAACTACTTTTTACTGACTTACTGAAGCACAAAATTGGTTTTGTAACCTCACTGAGCTTTGAACTTCATAGCCAGGTGTATCCAATCATGAGAAAAGGTATTTAAGGTGGCCAATTGCAAGTTGTTCTCCTATTTGAATCTCCTCTGAAGAGTGGCATCATGGGCTCCTCAAAACAACTCTCAAATGATCTGAAAACAAAGATTGTTCAACATAGTTGTTCAGGGGAAGGATACAAAAAGTTGTCTCAGAGATTTAACCTGTCAGTTTCCACTGTGAGGAACATAGTAAGGAAATGGAAGACCACAGGGACAGTTCTTGTTAAGCCCAGAAGTGGCAGGCCAAGAAAAATATCAGAAAGGCAGAGAAGAAGAATGGTGAGAACAGTCAAGGACAATCCACAGACCACCTCCAAAGAGCTGCAGCATCATCTTGCTGCAGATGGTGTCACTGTGCATCGGTCAACAATACAGCACACTTTGCACAAGGAGAAGCTGTATGGGAGAGTGATGCGAAAGAAGCCGTTTCTGAAAGCACGCCACAAACAGAGTCGCCTGAGGGATGCAAAAGCACATTTGGACAAGCCAGCTTCATTTTGGAAGAAGGTCCTGTGGACTGATGAAACAAAGATTGAGTTGTTTGGTCATACAAAAAGGCGTTATGCATGGCGTCCAAAAAACACAGCATTCCAAGAAAAACACTTGCTACCCACTGTAAAATTTGGTGGAGGTTCCATCATGCTTTGGGGCTGTGTGGCCAATGCCGGCACCGGGAATCTTGTTAAAGTTGAGGGTCGCATGGATTCAACTCAGTATCAGCAGATTCTTGAGAATAATGTACAAGAATCAGTGACGAATTTGAAGTTACGCCGGGGATGGATATTTCAGCAAGACAATGATCCAAAACACAGCTCCAAATCTACTCAGGCATTCATGCAGAGGAACAATTACAATGTTCTGGAATGGCCATCCCAGTCCCCAGACCTGAATATCATTGAACATCTGTGGGATAATTTGAAGCGGGCTGTCCATGCTCGGCGACCATCAAACTTACCTGAACTGGAATTGTTTTGTAAAGAGGAATGGTCAAAAATACCTTCATCCAGGATCCAGGAACTGATTAAAAGCTACAGGAAGCGACTAGAGGCTGTTATTTTTGCAAAAGGAGGATCTACTAAATATTAATGTCACTTTTCTGTTGAGGTGCCCATACTTTTGCACCGGTCAAATTTTGGTTTAATGCATATTGCACATTTTCTGTTAGCACAATAAACCTCATTTCAATCCTGAAATATTACTGTGTCCATCAGTTATTAGATATATCAAATTGAAATGGCTGTTGCAAACACTCAAATATTTAGAACTAAAAATGATTAAGATTAATAGGGGTGCCCAAACTTTTTCATATGACTGTATCTATCTATCTATCTCCTATCTATCTATCTATCTATCTATCTATCTATCTATCTATCTCCTATCTATCTCGCTCTCATGTCTGTCTATCTCTCTGCCCCACTGCACAGGTTATTTGTCACGGGTGTCATGTAGATTTGGGTATGGTGGTTGTTGGAGCCTTCATGGCTGACACATTGAACATGAGTATCGCAAGGGATGGATCAGCCAACAATACAGACTAAGACCCCAGTGAATTACCCACAAAGAGCGGGTGTCAAGTAGCACAATCTGCTGCTCGGGTTATGATTTCTCTCCTGTCAGTCTAGACGGCATCATCTTGGTCCGACTGAAAGGTTATTAGCAAGTGAGGATCCCTCCTGAGCCCGTGCACCGCCACTCACCTGCTTACATTTAGTGATCTAATCCAAGTTTTTGTTCAATCAAAAAAAAATAAAAATAACCACCGTCAGCACACAATGGTCCTATTTTAGGCACTTGTGTCATATCCATAGTGGCTGCAGCTGTAGGGAAAATATGGGCTTGACTGTGTCCAAAAATCCCATAGACCTAGGTCTCTGCATGTAGGTCTCTCCCTTCATTCTCCGTCAGGAACTACTTACTATTCTCTACCAGATGTGGTTCTTGTTGGTGGTCACATCCAGTAGCTCATAGCATTCAAGACTATGCACAAGGGTGATATATGGCTGGTCCCTTTGGATCCAAATAATAACTTGTTCCACATTCTAGATTATTCATTCATATCTATTATGATATAGTATGTCAAGTATGTGTCCTATATAAAGGAAAGGACAGAAAACACTGAGTAACTTTGAAAACTGGTTATGTTACCTATTGTATACTGATCCTGAGTTACATCCTGTATTATACTCCAGAGCTGCGCTCACTATTCTGCTGGTGTTTTCCCCCCTCCCCCCTTTTCTGTCAGTCACTGTGTACATACATTACATTACTTATCCTGTACTGATCCTGAGTTACATCCTGTATTTTGTACTACTTACTTCTTTCCTGTACTGTCCTGCGTTCATCCTGTTTTCTCCGGCTGCGCTCACTATTCTGCTGGTGCAGTCACTGTGTACATACATTACATTACTTATCCTGTACTGATCCTGAGTTACATCCTGTATTATACCCCAGAGCTGCACTCACTATTCTGCTGGTCCGTTCTGGGTGTACATACATTGTACTGATCCTGAGTTACATCCTGTATTATACTCCAGAGCTGCACTCACTATTCTGCTGGTACAGTCACTGTGTACATACATTACATTACTTATCCTGTACTGATCCTGAGTTACATCCTGTATTATACTCCAGAGCTGCACTCACTATTCTGCTGGTACAGTCACTGTGTACATACATTACATTACTTATCCTGTACTGATCCTGAGTTACATCCTGTATTATACTCCAGAGCTGCACTCACTATTCTGCTGGTGCAGTCACTGTGTACATACATTACATTACTTATCCTGTACTGATCCTGAGTTACATCCTGTATTATACTCCAGAGCTGTTTGGCGGGTCGTTTTTTTTTCTGGCTTTCCGTTTACTCTTACTATTCTGCTGGTGCTGTCACTGTGTACATACATTACATTACTTATCCTGTACTGATCCTGAGTTACATCCTGTATTATACTCCAGAGCTGCACTCACTATTCTGCTGGTGCAGTCACTGTGTACATACATTACATTACTTATCCTGTACTGATCCTGAGTTACATCCTGTATTACACTCCAGAGCTGCGCTCACTATTCTGCTGGTGCAGTCACTGTGTACATACATTACATTACTTATCCTGTACTGATCCTGAGTTACATCCTGTATTATACTCCAGAGCTGCACTCACTATTCTGCTGGTGCAGTCACTGTGTACATACATTACATTACTTATCCTGTACTGATCCTGAGTTACATCCTGTATTATACTCCAGAGCTGCACTCACTATTCTGCTGGTGCAGTCACTGTGTACATACATTACATTACTTATCCTGTACTGATCCTGAGTTACATCCTGTATTATACTCCAGAGCTGCACTCACTATTCTGCTGGTGCAGTCACTGTGTACATACATTACATTACTTATCCTGTACTGATCCTGAGCTGCATTTACAATTCTGCAAGTTTCACATGTAAAATCCCTCCATTACATGCCCTGTTGTGTACATACAGCTTGCCCTGTATGATCTCCAGAGCTGCGCTCACTATTCTGCTGGTGCAGTCAGTGTGTACACACATTACATTACTTATCCTGTACTGATCCTGAGTTACATCCTGTATTATACTCCAGAGCTGCGCTCACTATTCTGCTGGTGCAGTCACTGTGTACATACATTACATTACTTATCCTGTACTGATCCTGGTTACATCCTGTATTATACTCCAGAGCTGCGCTCACTATTCTGCTGGTGCGGTCCTGTGTACATACATTACATTACTTATCCTGTACTGAAAAACTCTCTCCCCTCCCCTTCTCCCCCGCCCGGGGCGCCCCCCTTTTATACCCCACGCCCGCCCCCCCCCTTCTTTTCCCGCGGCCCCCGCCGCCACAATCATTTTATTTCTTTCCCCCTACCCCCCCGGACCCCCCCCCTGTATTCCCCCCCACCCGCGCCCCCTCCTCTCCCGGGGGCGGCCCCTGTGCCACACACTTCACTTTTCTTTCCTCTCCTCCCCCCCCGGGCCTCTTTTTCCACTCCTCTAATTTCACAACACCCCCCCCACCCCCCCCTTTGTGTACACACCCCCCCCCCCCGTGAATAAAATTTTTTGCAAGTGTAACCCCATGTCGGGGAAAAACTCTCCTGCATTATGGGAGCTCAGATCAGCTATTAGCAGAAATATGATTGCAGCTCTGGAGTGTAAGTAATGTAATTACAACTGTAAATATCAATTGACTCAGAAGTTTCCAAGCTGAACTATTGATAATATTGGACATATGAATGGGCCATTTATAGTAACCCGTATCCTTCAGGCCTGGTAATATCGTAGTTCGCGTTTTGCTGGCAGGTTTATTTCAGCTCCTGCCCATAAAGTGTGAACAGTGCCAGATCGGGGTCACGGAGTCGTGTGGGTTCGTTCACATAATCCATGGCCATTGTCAGCGTCCTAATTGGAAGAGGATACTTCTTCATTTTGTGGTTGAAATGCTTGTTAAAAGAAATATCCCATGCTTATTATTTCCAAGCGCTTGCTTCCCCAGAAATTTCCTGTTTTTATTTTCTGAGAGAGAGAGAAAAAAAAAACTGAGAATGAATGGAGAGAAACCGAACAAATCTTTCTACCAGACAAAAGAAGTATGTGCCCCCCTCCAGCCCCGATACTATGAATGGGACTGAGTTTCCCACTGACTGAAAAACTTCCTCCAGGAAGTGGAATAAATAGCAAATGGAAGCGGCAAGGTCAGCTTTATACCACACACGGCACGCCGGCATCACTCTCTATTCTCACTTTGTGTTTTGTAGTGCGGCCGAGGATCAGGCGCAGTCCAAGAAAGCTCTGAAGAAACAACAGAAGGAAGCCGAGAAGGCAGCAAAGAAAGCTGAGAAACAGGCCAAGTTGGTCAGTGCTGGACGCAGCTCTATTCTTCTAAGTCTCCTTAAACAAACACCCTGAGAAAACAATGATACATACAATAAACAATGAGCCCCCCCCCCCCATCAGTATAATAAGTTATAGTAGTGGTGAAAGGTGTCCTGCAGAGGTCAGCGCCCCCCGATGGACATGACCTGCTATACACAGCTCTAGATATTGCAAAGCAGACTTTGGATCTGCTCCAGTCTAAAATAATAAATGAAGCAAATTTACAAGTAAAATGAAAATAATAAAAATAAAATCTCCAACTGCTTTGGATCAAAAGCTCATATGCAGACCAATGGGCTTACATGGTTACAGACTACAAACAAGCCCTATGATGTAGTCAGGTTTTACTCAGTGACCTTTTGCATTTTTTTTTTACTGTCTGAAACTTATCTCCTCTATCATATAACCCTATATATCACAGAGCTCAGCTTCTCTCCATCTATCCTATAACCCTATATATCACAGAGCTCAGCTTCTCTCCATCTATCCTATAACCCTATATATCACAGAGCTCAGCTTCTCTCCTCTATCATATAACCCTATATATCACAGAGCTCAGCTTCTCTCCTCTATCATATAACCCTATATATATCACAGAGCTCAGCTTCTCTCCTCTATCATATAGCCTATATATCACACAGCTCAGCTTCTCTCCTCTATCATATAACCCTATATATCACAGAGCTCAGCTTCTCTCCTCTATCCTATAACCTATATATCACACAGCTCAGCTTCTCTCCTCTATCCTATAACCTATATATCACAGAGCTCAGCTTCTCTCCTCTATTATATAACCTATATATCACAGAGCTTAGCTTCTCTCCTCTATCATATAACCCTATATATCCCTGAGCTCAGCTTCTCTCCTCTACCATATAACCCTATATATCACAGAGCTCAGCTTCTCTCCTCTATCCTATAACCTATATATCACACAGCTCAGCTTCTCTCCTCTATCATATAACCCTATATATCACACAGCTCAGCTTCTCTCCTCTATCATATAACCTATATATCCCTGAGCTCAGCTTCTCTCCTCTACCATATAATCCTATATATCACACAGCTCAGCTTCTCTCCTCTATCCTATAACCTATATATCACACAGCTCAGCTTCTCTCCTCTATCCTATAACCTATATATCACAGAGCTCAGCTTCTCTCCTCTATCATATAACCCTATATATCCCTCTCTCCTTTATTCACAGAGCTCAGCTTCTCTCCTCTATCCTATAACCTATATATCACAGAGCTCAGCTTCTCTCCTCTACCATATAACCCTATATATCACAGAGCTCAGCTTCTCTCCTCTATCATATAACCCTATATATCACAGAGCTCAGCTTCTCTCCTCTATCATATAACCCTATATATCACAGAGCTCAGCTTCTCTCCTCTATCATATAACCTATATATCACAGAGCTCAGCTTCTCTCCTCTATCATATAACCTATATATCACAGAGCTCAGCTTCTCTCCTCTATCATATAACCCTATATATCACAGAGCTCAGCTTCTCTCCTCTATCATATAACCCTATATATCACAGAGCTCAGCTTCTCTCCTCTATCATATAACCCTATATATCACAGAGCTCAGCTTCTCTCCTCTATCATATAACCCTATATATCACAGAGCTCAGCTTCTCTCCTCTATTATATAACCCTATATATATCACAGAGCTCAGCTTCTCTCCTCTATCCTATAACCTATATATCACACAGCTCAGCTTCTCTCCTCTATCCTATAACCTATATATCACACAGCTCAGCTTCTCTCCTCTATCCTATAACCTATATATCACAGAGCTCAGCTTCTCTCCTCTATTATATAACCTATATATCACAGAGCTCAGCTTCTCTCCTCTATCATATAACCCTATATATCCCTGAGCTCAGCTTCTCTCCTCTACCATATAACCCTATATATCACAGAGCTCAGCTTCTCTCCTCTATCCTATAACCTATATATCACACAGCTCAGCTTCTCTCCTCTATCCTATAACCTATATATCACAGAGCTCAGCTTCTCTCCTCTATCCTATAACCTATATATCACAGAGCTCAGCTTCTCTCCTCTATTCTATAACCTATATATCACAGAGCTCAGCTTCTCTCCTCTACTATATAACCCTATATATCACAGAGCTCAGCTTCTCTCCTCTACTATATAACCCTATATATCACAGAGCTCAGCTTCTCTCCTCTATCATATAACCCTATATATCACAGAGCTCAGCTTCTCTCCTCTATCATATAACCCTATATATCACAGAGCTCAGCTTCTCTCCTCTATCATATAACCCTATATATCACAGAGCTCAGCTTCTCTCCTTCCATCATATACCCCTATATATCACAGAGCTCAGCTTCTCTCCTCTATCATATAACCCTATATATCACAGAGCTCAGCTTCTCTCCTCTATCATATAACCCTATATATCACAGAGCTCAGCTTCTCTCCTCTATCATATAACCTATATATCACAGAGCTCAGCTTCTCTCCTCTATTATATAACCCTATATATATCACACAGCTCAGCTTCTCTGTATCCTATAACCCTATATATCACAGAGCTCAGCTTCTCTCCTCTATCATATAACCCTATATATCACAGAGCTCAGCTTCTCTCTTCCATGATATTACCCTATGTATCATTGATTTTTTTTGTGCATCTTGAAACAACATAAATCAATGTGAAGAAAGCGCTATTTATTTTCTATCACTGATCTTCTTTATCTTTTCACTTTAGGCATCTGAGCAGCAGGCAGATGAAGGAGAGGTAAGTGATGGCTGTGTCAGACACTCTGAGTGTTTTCTTGCACCTCTGTGTGGTTATCACAGAGTGTCGGGTGTAACGTGTTCCATTATGTGGTACATAAAGTGAGACTTTCTAAGCTGATATGTCCATTCCCTCTCTAATCTAGACTCTAGTTATGAGAAGTGAAACTATAGATCTCATTGTACAAGTATGCATGTTGTCAGTGGTCATTACTTATCCTGTACTGATCCTGAGTTACATCCTGTATTATACTCCAGATCTGCGCTCACTATTCTGCTGGTACAGTCACTGTGTACATACATTACATTATTTATCCTGTACTGATCCTGAGTTACATCCTGTATTATACTCCAGAGCTGCGCTCACTATTCTGCTGGTGCAGTCACTGTGTACATACATTACTTATCCTGTACTGATCCTGAGTTACATCCTGTATTATACTCCAGAGCTGCGCTCACTATTCTGCTGGTACAGTCACTGTGTACATACATTACATTACTTATCCTGTACTGATCCTGAGTTACATCCTGTATTATACTCCAGAGCTGCACTCACTTCTGCTGGTACAGTCACTGTGTACATACATTACATTACTTATCCTGTACTGATCCTGAGTTACATCCTGTATTATACTCCAGAGCTGCGCTCACTATTCTGCTGGTACAGTCACTGTGTACATACATTACATTACTTATCCTGTACTGATCCTGAGTTACATCCTGTATTATACTCCAGAGCTGCACTCACTGCTGGTACAGTCACTGTGTACATACATTACATTACTTATCCTGTACTGATCCTGAGTTACATCCTGTATTATACTCCGGAGCTGCGCTCACTATTCTGCTTGTGCAGTCACTGTGTACATACATTACATTACTTATCCTGTACTGATCCTGAGTTACATCCTGTATTATACTCCAGAGCTGCACTCACTATTCTGCTGGTACAGTCACTGTGTACATACATTACATTACTTATCCTGTACTGATCCTGAGTTACATCCTGTATTATACCCCCGGGCCCCCCTCTTTTTTTTTTTGGGGGGTTTTTTTTTTATATATTTTATTTTTTTTTTCCTGTACTGATCCTGGTTACATCCTGTAACACTCCAGAGCTGCGCTCACTATTCTGCTGTGTGCAGTCACTGTGTACATACATTACATTACTTATCCTGTACTGATCCTGAGTTACATCCTATATTATACTCCAGAGCTGCGCTCACTATTCTGCTTGTGCAGTCACTGTGTACATACATTGCATTACTTATCCGGTACAGATCTTGAGGACTTCTTCACCAGCCTGTATTCAGCCTAATAGATATTTCAGGATGATGTTAGGGGTAACCATACAGATCTCAGAATCCTTGACATGTAGCAGTGCTGGGTTTGTGCCAGCAGGAGAATAACGGCGAGGATGTTTGTTTTAATAATTCAGTTTGATGTTAATGTGGATTTGGCAGGGGCAGTGAGAGAACCTGTTTTATAGAGGATAAGGAAACTCCTTGTAAACGGTCCTTGGCAGGCCTTCTCTTCCTTCTTCTCTTCCCTTTTTGTAGAGAACGTGTCACATTAGGAATACTGTAGTAATGGGGTACTGTTGGCAGTGGGTGTCCATATGGGTGCTCATTCTCACATTGGAGGGGATTTTATTCCTTACTTGCTCATTGCATGTCCCCTCTATGTCAGTAAATTACACCAGCGCACTGCAGTCTGTATATTTACATCATGTCTCTTGTTATACAGGACTTTGCTAAGGACAGATATGGGGTTTCCGCAATGATACAATCTCAAGAGAAACCTGGTAGGTATATGCAATATCCAGATCGTATCTCTCTGGTTACACCTTTAGAGGGGTTAACTTGCTAAAACCAGGGCTCCATGCCAACATACTGTAAAACAATGTGTTGCAAGGTTGTGGTGCATACTTGCATATCACATGTTGTCCACAATTACAGGAAGTTGGGTGAGGGTCCTCTACTTAAAATTCGGTCATACAGTCTCTACATTGTGTGCAAAAACATGCAATATTGCAGTACAGGTTGGGCTCAGCTGTCAGGGACATTAAAGTGCAATGGAGCCCTGGATTTAAAGGGATTTTTCCACAACAGCAAGTTATCCCCTATCCATAGGTTAGAGGATAACGTGCAGATCAATGGGGTCTAACTCCTCAGACCACCACTATTTGGGGAAGCGGAAGTCAGGAGTGCTGGAGATAGCCGAATGCATCATTCAGAACAGGGGACAAAGTCTCCCGTTCTCCTGATCAGTTGGGGTCTGAGAAGCCGGACCCCCAATGATCTGCATGTTATAACTTGCTAGCTTGCTTTCATCGGATAGCCCAATTAAAAAAGGGTTTCCAGAATTATGATATTGATGACTTACCCATAGGATAGGTCTTCAGTATAACATCGGTCGGGGTGCAAAGCCCAGAATTCCCCACCCCAATCTTTAGTCCATCAAAAAAGATAAATTAGGCAATATTACAAATGGTTTTAATTAAAAATTGACTACCATTTTGTGTCTATATCTCCTAGGAAGACCTATATGTCTCCTTGGTAACAGACTACGATCAATCCCGTGTAGTCTGATACTGCACTCCTATACTCTACCCTAAATTTGGAAGAGGTATCAGACAGATGGCAATATGACTGCAGATTCAGACTACACAGGGTTATATTGTAGCCTATAGCCATGGAGACAAATGGGTCTGCCTAGAAACTGTAAACACAAACTGTGGCGGTCCAACACCCGGCACCACCACTGATCAGTACATGTTGCCTAAGGATAGTCCGTCAATATCAACTCTTGGACAACCCAAGGTGAATCTTTGCAGGCACGTTGGATTTCTCCAATACATAAAAAAAAAAATCAAGGTGCTGCAAATAGAGTCAAAGCTATTACTGTTTTTTGTGTCTACAGTTTCTATGCAAACCTTTGTGTTTCCATGGTAACAGACTACAAACAAACTGTGCAGTCTGATACTGCAGATATACTCTTAAAATAAATTAGCAAAAAGGGAAGGGTGTTAATGTGACTGCAGAATCAGACTTCAATGATTTTGATTGTAGTCTGTAACCATGGAGACACACAGGGCTGCATAAGAGCTGTAAACACAGCAGCAGCTTTTTTTTTTTTTTTAATTCTGACTACTTATTTTAGATGCACAAAAGCAATTGTTGCCACTGTGTATATTGCCGAAATGTAGATTACAATGTTTAGGAAGGTGGGGGAGAGTTCTGAACAAGTGGCCCCTCTGTATGACACCTATATGGAAAGAGTTTGCTTTGTCAATTCGGTCCCCTTAATACTGTTAGTAGATTTTGATGGAAAGGAAGTACTTTTTGGAGAATATACAAGCAGACGGACTTGGTGCCTCGCACCTCACAGAGGTAACCAATGTCTATTGTCCTCAGATTAGTAGTTTTAGCATATTTAGCACAGAAGGTCTGAGTGTTTTCTTCCTCCCTCCTTGTACACATCAGGCTCCTCAGGTGTCATCTTATAATTAAACTTTACAAGTTGGAATCTGTTCTTAGTGATTCATAACGGAAAAGTAAACGGAAAATGTTAATAGAGCGGGGGTCATTGATGTCGCTGCCGAAAGACTGAACATGCAAATAATTTCAGCTCCTTTTATATAGCAGCCCGGAGCGATCGGGGGAATTCCTGCACCATTCAGGATTAATGGCTGTGCATGTCCCTGCAGGAAGCGTCCGCCTCAGATGGGTCTCACCTGTGCAGGTGCCAAGAGGGGATCGCTAAACTGTTTACACCCAGCTGGGGCCAATGCTGCAAAAATAACAGTCCTGCTGTACAGGGAGACCACAGAATATCACAGGCAGATAGTGTCAGAGGTGAATGTGAGCAAGATAAAGCGATTAGCACCTCGGAGTGTGAGATTCTTCACTTCTAAGCTTTTTATTTTTACTGTAAATGCCAGTAAATAGTCCCTTTCATAGTCATACCTGCTGGTAATTATTTCTGTTATATCTGTTGCTGGGAAAGTTGGGTTGCTGCCAATATGACCGCCATTAAAGCTTCTGCAGGCTCGACCTGCACATGATTAGGCATTGGTCCTTAACCTGTGGCCTTTAAGCTGTTGCTATACTACAACTCCCATTGTGCCCGAACACCCAATGAGCTCCTCTGGCACTTGTATGCAACCTGTGCTGCTAGCTGTTACAGAACTACACATCCCAGCATGCCCTAATGTCTTTCTCATCTAAAATGAAAAAATAAGCAATATTGCAGATAGTTTTAATTAAAAATCTACTCCCATTCTGTGCCTATACTTCTTATGAAGACCTACATGTCTCCATGGGAACAGACTACAAACAAACCTATGTAGTCTGATACTGCAGTCATACTCTCTACTCTCCAACCTGTGGCTGAACTACAACTCCTAGCATGCTGTGATACCCTATGACTCTCTAAGGCATGACTTACCAGCTGTTGCAGAAGTACAACCCCCAGCATGTAATTTAAAGGTGGATTCACACACAGCAGTTGTGTTGCAGCTTTTGCCACATTTCCGAAAAGTGCGCAGCAAAGTTGCTAACTGCAAAAGCAGGGAGGGTGATAAAAACGTATGCGGTATGGCGAAAAGCACGATGCATCTGCGCTGTGGTACTGGACCAGTGCTTTAAGGTACTGAATGTACCTTAGAGCACTGGTCCTGTACCTGTGGCTATATAACTGCAATAAAACTACAACCCTCATCTATCTCTACACTGTATATATCACAGGTCCCTGTACTGTGACTCTCTAATTTTAGCTTTCCAGCAGCTCTTTATCAGTTCCTGACACCTTGGTTTGTACTTTCACCACTTTAGCTGTTGCTGGATTACTACTCCCAGTGTGACTACAGTCATGGCCAAAAGTTTTGAGAATGACACAAATATTCTATTTTCACATGATCTGCTGCCCTCTGGTTTTTATGTGTGTTTGTCAGATGTTTTTATCACATACAGAAATAGAATTGCATTCATATTATGAGTAACAGAAGCTTATATTGACAGTTAGAATGAGTTAATGCAGCAAGTCAATATTTGCAGTGTTGACCCTTCTTCTTCAGGACCTCTGCAATTCTCCCTGGCATGCTCTCAATCAACTTCTGGACCAAATCCTGACTGATAGCAGTCCATTCTTGCAGAATCAATGCTTTCATTTTGCCTGAATTTGTTGGTTTTTGTTTGTCCACCCGTCTCTTGATGATTGACCACAAGTTCTCAATGGGATTAAGATCTGGGGAGTTTCCAGGCCATGGACCCAAAATCTCCCAAAATATGTTTTGTTCCCTGAGCCATTTAGTTATCACCTTTGCTTTATGGCAAGGTGCTCCATCATGCTGGAAAAGGCATTGTTGAGCACCAAACTGCTCTTGGACGGTTGGGAGAAGTTGCTCTTGGAGGACATTCTGGTACCATTCTTTATTCATGGCTGTGTTTTTAGGCAAGACTGTGAGAGAGCCGATTCCCTTGGCTGAGAAGCAACCCCACACATGAATGGTTTCAGGATGCTTTACAGTTGGCATGAGACAAGACTGGTGGTAGCGCTCACCTCTTCTTCTCCGAATAAGCTGTTTTCCAGATGTTCCAAACAATCGAAAAGGGGATTCATCAGAGAAAATGACTTTCCCCCAGTCCTCAGCAGTCCACTCCCTGTACCTTTTGCAGAATATCAGTCTGTCCCTGATGTTTTTTCTGGAGAGAAGTGGCTTCTTTGCTGCCCTCCTTGAGACCAGGCCTTGCTCCAAGAGTCTCCGCCTCACAGTGCGTGCAGATGCACTCACACCTGCCTGCTGCCATTCCTCAGCAAGCTCTGCACTGCTGGTAGCCCGATCCCGCAGCTGAAACACTTTTAAGAGACGGTCCTGCCGCTTGCTGGTCTTTCTTGGGCGCCCTGGA
Organism: Leptodactylus fallax; assembly: GCA_947044405.1. NCBI lineage: Eukaryota > Metazoa > Chordata > Amphibia > Anura > Leptodactylidae > Leptodactylus > Leptodactylus fallax. The sequence continues at coordinate 487,342 of CAMRHE010000560.1, read as the reverse complement.
GCCTTTTTGGCACCAATGGAACCTCTCTCCTTGAAGTTCTTGATGATGCGATAGATTGTTGACTGAGGTGCAATCTTTCTAGCTGCAATACTCTTCCCAGTTAGGCCATTTTTGTGCAGTGCAATGATGACTGCACGTGTTTCTTTAGAGATAACCATGGTTAACAGAAGAGAAACAATGATGGCAAGCACCAGCCTCCTTTTAAAGTGTCCAGTGGTGTCATTCTTACTTAATCATGACAGATTGATCTCCAGCCCTGTCCTCATCAACACCCACACCTGTGTTAATGGAGCAATCACTGAAACGATGTTAGGTGGTCCTTTTAAGGCAGGGCTGCAATGATGTTGAAATGTGTTTTGGGGGATAAAGTTCATTTTCTAGGCAAATATTGACTTTGCAAGTAATTGCTGTTAAGCTGATCACTCTTTATAACATTCTGGAGTATATGCAAATTGCCATTAGAAAAACTGAAGCAGTAGACTTTGTAAAAATTAATATTTGTATCATTCTCAAAACTTTTGGCCATGACTGTAGACACCTAAGAGTCAGTTCCATAGCTGGCCTTTCTTTGCATTGCTCCGTTCTGTTGGTTTTCACATAACTTTTGCACAACGTACCACCTCAGAGTTGAGATGTGATTCACAGAGCGACCACAGAGTGTCACATGTGTGACAGTTGTGTGGGAGATAAAAGCCGGAGTATAACTCCCACCATGCGGTGTTCTTCATATACAGAGGTGTGGAACTGTTTCTCCAGCTTATAGTCTGGGCTTAAGGTATTCATCCTATGCATAAGACACTTATTTTCTCTCCTTATCTGCATTGAAGTCTATAAGACAGCGCTGCAGTACCTAAAGCCGCTGCTGCACACTGTATACATTATCGTGAGCTGCGCGGTCCTCGAACAGATAATATTAGGGGGATCCTGGCTGTCAGACCCTCTCATATCTAATATTGATCACCAATCCTAAGAATAGACTACCAATATTAGAAAGTGGATAACCCCTCTATGGACAGGTTATGTATATCATGGGCTTGAAATACCCCTTTAAGAAAGGTTATCAGTATCAGATTAGTGGGGGTCAACATCGACCATATGCTGCAACCTCTTACCAAGCACAGTGCCATGCATTATATAGTGGCTGTGCCAGGTATTGCAGCTCAGCGCTTTTCATTTGAATGCAAATGAGCTGCAAATAGACCATGTGACCAATAAACATGATGTCATTGGCCTGTGAAGTGGGAGTGGCACTCCGAAAACCCCTTTAAAGGTAAGATCAGCCTTTGCAGCCTTGTTTTATTGCGTTAAAGGTCATCCATGTAGTCTACATTGTAGAGTCACAGAAACATAAACAGCACCACACCTGGTTGTGTGTGGTATTGCAGATATGCCCTGTTCACTGCGATTCTGATAATGAAAATTCCAGACACAACCCATGGACAGGTGGGGTGCCGTTTGTAGAAGAAAGCAGCCATGTTTTTTTAATCCTGCACAACCCCTTTAATAAAGGCTGTTTGCAAAGTGGGTTGCATTTCCCCAAAGTAGACAACCCCCCGATGCTGGTCAGATGCTATATTTATGTGGTGCGTGCATTGGTGCCTCCATATCTATGCACAACACGGGACCAGCATAGCCCGATGTGTTACAGTTTATGTATTCCCCAACCCCCTGTAGGTTGCTTTATTGGTTTGCTGACTGGGGCCAATGTCGCAGTGAATATAAAGCCGTGTCAGCATCTGTAAATAAAACTGACAGCAATGATTTCTCTTTTCTCCCCCAGAGAGAGTTCTTGTGAGAGTGAACGACCTGACACAGCAGAAAGCGGATGAGACCGTCTGGGTCCGCGCCAGGGTCCACACCAGCAGAGCAAAGGGTAAGCGCTCATCTTCTCCCTGTTTCACTGGCACCTCGGTATCAAGTGAAATTCACCTTGTGATGAGACTGATATTTCCATTCTATATTTAAAGGGCACACGTCCGATTTATTTAGACCCTTAAAGGAGTTATCCAGGATAAAAAAAAAAAAAAAATGACATGCAGCCAGGAGGGGAGGGCTATAAAATAAAAATGCATTTACACTTACCTGCATCCTTCCATCCCTCCCCTCCGCCATGTCAATGGCAACGCCTTTCTGACAATGAACGGTGAAATTTAGACCCCCGATATCTCCAGCCCTGGGGAATATAACGGGAAAGCCGACAGCGCGCTGTCAGCTTTCTAGCGGTATGTAAAACCGCATATACATGAGGACGTGAAAGGTCCTCTTTAAAGATCAGCAGAGATCCAACAACCCAGGACTCTCGCAGATCAGCTGTTTGAAGTGCACCATCGCTCTCTAAGGGCAGCTTCTGCTTCATAGTCCATGTGACGTTCATTGGTCACATGGTCTGTTTGCGGCAAAGTCCCATTCAAGTGAATGCACCGACCTGCCATGCCAAGAACAGCCACAATACAGTACCTGAACGCTGTAGCCTCTTCAATTCAATTTTTTAAGCCTGGAAAACCCATTTAATCCATCCATCCATCTACTAGTGTGAGATGCTCCAGAATTATTAAGATGGTGAACATACTCTAAATCTGTCAGGCCAAGACATCACTGCATACTTTTTATAAAATGTCAAAAAATCCAATTTTTTGGCTAAGAATGGCGTGCACCACAAATTTGGACTTTTGCCAGGCCTTGTATAGCAAAAAACTAGCGTAAGAGGCATGGTAAATGTTTCTACGTGCAAATGTGCCTCGCCTGTACATGCCACAGATCCATGCCGGCCACTTGTGATGTGCTTAGTTCTTGACCACGTGGCATACTACCGCTCCCATGGTGCAATGCACAAAAAATACAGAAGGTATATTGTAAGGGTCCTGCCGATATAGTAATAATTCTGCAGCACTTTCAATACTTAATATGAAGACAGCGGCACACGGCGATCTTTGTCCGTGCGAAGTCGCCATTGGTTCCTAAGACTAAGGGAATAGACTAGATTCAATTGTAACAAACTGTCAGCTGTGTGAAGTTTTAGGTAAGGCTGCAGTAAAGGTTGTTTCCATTCACTTAACAATAAGCAGATATGTTGAGAATGTGACAAAGTTTGCAGAACTTTCCATTACGTGTTGATATGACAGGAATCCCCCTTTTAATTCTGATTTTTTTTTTTTCTTCTTTTTTGTTTCGTTTGGATAAACATATCTGATATAAACATATCCAAAGTCAGAAATCTAAGAAATGGCTAGAGATCGAATCCAGAATATTATCCAATCCTCAGCCTTGCAGTAAATGACCCCCCCATTACTCGGCCGCCCAGTCTACCATCTGCAGGCGTGGCACACATTTCCCAAATGTCATGTTATTTTAGTCTTGCAAAATAAACATTGTTACACTGTAGCGGCCCCGAAACCCATTGTGATAGGAAAGGGTAAATGCCATTAGTGATTGTCAGGGCTGCTGAGTGACCGTGAGGAAATGGTGCCGCTCGTCTGCTGCTACCCACAGACCACAAGATCATGAGATGCTGTTATATTTTTGTGCATTAATACTTTTTTTTTAGGATTTTGCTCAGATTAGTCCATTACTAAGGCCTTAAAGTAACACTCCGACAAGTCATAATATTCTCTTTGCCCATTTGTACAAGACACCTTGTAAATTGAAGTATGGTGAGCCCTCACACCCTGCACTACTGCTATGTAATAGCGGCTCCTTTTTTGGTCCCCGTCACTCATGGGATCAGCAAAACCGAGTTGTCAATTCACACAGCATCTGCCAGACCGGAAGTCACTTTATCTATGCAAATCTATAAGGTGTCAGTTTCATAGACTTGCACATAGAAAGTGACCTCAAGCCCACAAATTAGATGCTGTGTGAATTCCTCTTCTGTTTCCACAGTGTCAGTGGGCCCTAAGAGTCCGTCCTTTGGGACCCCACCCATTCTGTGAGTACGGAGGCAGCAGTGCTGATTTGGGCTAACAGTGACATGTCGCAAGACAAAAGGTGCACAAACGTCGTACAACTAAAAGAGCTGTGTGACTTAAAGGGATTGTCTAGGACCTGTAGGTAATTGACACTTAAGACCTATCCACAAGATAGGTCATCACTGTCAGATCAGTTGGGATTTGACACCCGGACCCCGGCCCAACCTGTTGTTTTAGTTGCCAGCAGCGATAGTAGGTATATAACTGGTAGCAGCCCTGCTCCTATTCAAGTGAATGGAAGTGTGTCTGTAGTTCCAGGCACCATCACTACAGTGTATGGACCAGAAACTGTATACAGTGTACAGAGCTCCATACATTGTAGTGGTGGTGTCTAGAACTGCAGCCCCTACCATTCACTTCATTTGGAGCAGAGCTGCTTCTGGCCGTATACCTAGCACATGGCTTCCCCTGATCTAGCACTGTGGCCCCTTTATTCACAAAATTAGGGGGTCCTGGAAGTCGGACCCCCACCAATTATGGCAATATGTCATTGCTTTATAAAATACGAAAACCATTTTAACTTCTATGGCAGAACAGAATCAATAAGACCCCTCTGCAGACATGGCCGCTGTGTCTTGAGCACAATATTCATGACCCAGCACATTCCCAGTCCTGTTTGCAGCAATGACTTCTGTATTTGTCTTAGTCCTGCAGTGAGATACTTTGCTTCCACCGCCTGTTGGGTCTCTATATGGCGGCATTATTTATACCGCTGTTTATTGTTTGAGTCCATTTTATTCCAATCACAGCATGAGATTTTGTGTCTGTTGTGCCAATGTGGTCAACAAGTGTACAATGCACCTGTATTCTGCTTCCTCTCCTCAGGAAAGCAATGTTTTCTGGTCCTGCGTCAGCAGCAGTTCAACGTCCAAGCGCTGGTGGCTGTGGGAGATCGCGCGAGCAAGCAGATGGTTAAGTTTGCTGCCAAGTAAGTAAGCAATTCTATCCTGTTGTCACAGTAAACAATGGTGAGAACCCCCGTCCGTGAGGGCTGGGACCATTTTCACACATTCACATCAATGCACCGTTTGTTTAAGAAGGAGAAGAAGAAGAGGGGGGGTCACTTATTTAAGATTGTCACTTCGCCATCGCGTTGAATACATTAAGCTCACAATGGATTCCGGACCTGAAATTCATTGGAAGGCGATGAAGCGGCAGTCTATCCAGTAACTGGCCACATTGCCTTTACAGCAAGCACAAAGGGCCTGGCTGTGTCTTAAGGGTTTGGAGAGAAGGGGGTGCAGGGGGTTGTACATATGCAGATTTGTGAAGTTTTTGCAACTTTCCTGAAACTTTCTTGAAGGGCAGTGGTTTCTGGAGGAGACTGCAAAATACTTAAAGATGTTCTGTATGTGACTACCATCATGAAGGTTATATACTTAGATTTAAAGAAGTGCCTGAGCAAATATTTAATGTTATGTAATGCAGGAGACACTTTTATTGAAGAATATTGTAGGGTCTCTTGTGTATAGTTGCTTTATTTAATGTGTCATTTTGAGTTCTCTGCCATCTTGTCTCCTCCTTCCTCCCTAATAAAGTTCCCCTAATGCAGCCTGCATTTTTCATCATGTCTCTGGCTTATGAAGATGAAGGCGATGGAGTTGTATCATACTGCTGTCCCCTTATACTGCAGAGTCTCGGTATATTCCTATATGATGCAGATTCAGCCTGTGTCCCTGCTTCCTGCTTGGGATAGGTTTCTCCCCATCAGATCTTACAAGCAGAAGGGCAGGGACTGTAATGTGGAGCTGCATCACATGAGATACACTGGAAATTCTGCACATGGCACTCACAGACAGTATAGACAGGCAGTGTGAGTCAGGGGAGTTATATAACTACAGCTATGGATTTGCTTATATCACTGCTCTCCTGCTCCTTCATATTGAATTATATCCTCTGCAAGACTGGACAAACATACTGAAGAATGGGGTAGGTAGTGTCTAATAGCAAGATAGGTGATGATGTAATCCTGAAATTCAGAGGAAGTCCTGCACACAGGGGAAACCAATGTTCTGGCCACACAGGAGAGCAAGCTTTGGGCTGATAGTCAGTCTGGGATGACATGACACAGGTGCCAAAGAAAATTTACTGGAGGGCTTCCCTGAAAAGGTGTTGAGCTCTGTACAGTGTATACAGCTTCCTGTTCATACAATGTAGTGGAGGCGTCTGCAGCTCTGCTCCCATTCACTTGAATAGGAGCAGTGCTGCCTCCGGCTCTATACCCTTATATACGGCTTCCAGCGGTCGCTTCAGCTGATCGATGCATGTTCCGGCGGTCAGACCACGACCGATGTTATACTGATGACTTATATTGTGAATAGGTCATCAGTATCAATTATCTTCAGATCCTAGAAAGCTCCTTTAAGGATAGGTGATCAGTATATAAGTCCCAGAAAACCCCTTTAAGTGCATTCTGTATGGAGACCCCGGGGCTGGAGCTGTGGTTGGGAATTCCCATCTGCTGACGTCCTGTGCCGCCATCTCACCACAAGTCTAGCAGATGAATTACCCTTAGAAATCTGATTTTTTTTTCCGCTTCTGCAGCTCTGAAGGCATTGAGAGGCGTACAATTAAAGGCAAATTAGATTGTGTTGTGAAAACCACAGGAACGATTGTGTCATACGTCATCTGGATGTGAACAGGGATTTTACTTCATGACTGCAGTTCAGGCCCAGAGAGGTTCATGATGTGTCCCCTTGTGCCCATGTGTAAAAATACCGTAAAATACCATTATTCCTGGATCAGTGGGACTTGTTGCTGGATTATAACCTATTCAGGATGATCATAAGTACAGTATATACAATTCTAGGCAGAGGTCCTTCCTGAGGAAAGCACAACACAGATGTACGATATGGTGCAAAAGTTTTAGGCATATGTAGAAAGAATGCTTTCAGAAAGAGAAGAGTTTATTGCTGTCAATGAACAAAATGAAGTGAATGAAGAAAAGAGAAATGTAAATCCCATCAATGTTTGGTGTGACCTTTGCCTTTTATCAGTTCTCGGTACTTACAGACGGTTTTTGGCAATGAGCTATCCATTACAGCAGCGATGCCCCAGTCCCCTGGCTTCACTTGAATGTAGCTGTGCAGCCCTTCCCCTTGCATTATGGCTAAGGAATTCAGTGTTGTGGCCACTTCTTTCTTACGATTGGTGGGGGGGTCCCAGTGCTGGTGCTGATAATAAAGTGATGACATCACCTAGAGATATGACATCACTGTATGAGATATGAATATCCCTTTAAAGTTAGTGCAGTTGGCATCCACCTTGTATCAGCAGATAGGGTCGGGGGTCCCAGATGTCAAACGACCCTATAAAATCATCTGCTCTCATTCCTTCTCTCTGCTCACTTTTCCACTTCTGCTGCTATGAAATCCTACATTATATTACATTTCGGCACTAGAGAAATTCCGGATTATCCAATAGATATGAGATCAAAGGAACTTGTCTGTATTTTTTTTTTTACTGGATTTGATTGACAGCTCTGAGGGCCATACTGCAGCCCGGGGCAACCTGTGTAAGTGATAGGGGAGAGGCTGTAGTGCTTGTGAGTGCGGCCGTCTCTCCAAGCAGCTAACCAGTAGGGGTCTCTGCTTTTAGACCCCCCACCGATCACATATTGATGACCTATCTGAAGGCCATCAATATGGAAGTCCCAGAAAACCCCTGTAGGCTAAGACCCCACGTAGCAGAACACAATGGGAAAAATGAAGCAAAAACCTCACTGTATTTTTTACTGGATTTGATTGACAGCTCTGGGGGCCATACTGCTGCCCGGGGCATCCTGTGTAAGTGACCCCGCACCCTTTAGTGACCGACCACTTCATTATAATGACATCGTCCTGAGGGGTCCAGGTCCTGCCTCAGGTTCACTTCAATTGGTCATCGGAGGGGTCTCATATGTTATTAATTAGTGTGTGGTGCGGTGTTAATTGTCTCTGTAATTAGTGATGTCTCTGCCCCCCCCCTATACCTGTAGGGGTGAGAGTTAGGATCCTTTCTAAAATAGAAGTAAAAAAAATTTCAGTAGAAAGTAAAAGTAAAAGCAAAATTCTTTTTGAAGTTTACTAGTTATATCTGAAACTGGGAAAGCTGGGTGTCTTTAGATCTGGCTCCGATAAAGGTAAATTCATATTCGGAGCAGTCGGTTGTCCCTGATGATTTCTCGTCTTGCTTGATACATTGTATCCCTCTAGAGATTCATCCCCTGTAAACAAACACGTTGCTGCTACATTGTTTTTTTTCTGGCATTGTCTTGTTTTCTTCCATTTCCTTAGTTTTTTTTATATTTAGTCCGGGAAGAAGGAAGAGCCAGTAATAGATGTTTAGTCTCCTGGGGGCTCCTCAAGATCTCTGTATGGGAAGACGCACATTACCTTAATGGAGGCGAGAGAGTGACTGATTCACCAAAACAAACTGCCTCGTCTGTCGTCATATCCAGCCATGACATCACGTTACCAGGAGGGGGGAGGGTAGTAAACAGTGAGGGGTGTATTTTAGAGTCAATGGTGAATTGATTTGGTACACCCGGATGAGTTTACTTTTGCACCAGTATTTTGTGAATTAGACTTTCAGAATGATATAATAAGTCACCCTGACATCTAAGCTACACAAGAAACGTGATAATATTTAATATTTCAAATAATGAAATCTATCACTTTTTCTATCTCTGTTCCTTTTTCTGATTCTAGTTGTAATTATTCTATTTTCTATACAGGATTATGGGGGGCGGCCATCTTGCCTGAGCATTTAACAGCATTTTGTGTTATGCTTTACAGCACAGTCATGGCCATAGGCAGCAATAGTCTGGAGCCGACTCATTGAGGTCTATTGGAGAGTTTTCTAGGCATGCTCTGTGCAGGAAGGGGGAGGAGATAAGCTGTGACATCATCTATTGTCAGTAGTGATGTAATGGTGGCTCAGTGGTGTTATCTATAAAGGGGTTATCTTTTTATTGTAATTAAGGCTAGGTTCACATCTGCATTCGAGTTTCCGTCCGGGGGGTTCCGAACGGAAACCTAATCCGCTATAAAATCGGTTACCCGTGGGCCCCATAGACTATAATGGGGTCCGTATGGTTTCCACTCGGTTTCCGTCCGAAAAGGGTGAAAAATGCGGAGAGAAAAGTGCTGCTTGCAGAGAGGGGAACGTAATCCCCGTATGGAGAGCCAACGCTGGTGTGAACACAGCCTAAGGTGTCTGCCGCAAAGAAAACCCCTACAAATTGGAAAGTGTCAGTCTATTATTAGGCTACACTGATTAGTGGCCAGAGTGAAAATTGAAGGGTATATTATTATTTAAAAAATATGAATTATGTTTAATTTAAAATCTTGATTTAAAAAATAGCATGTTTTTGGTGACACATTCCCATTAAGGCTGAAGCCCCATGTTGCGAAAATCCAGAGTTTTTGCTGCTGCAGAAACACTGCGGCAAAAACGCTGCATTTTAAAGTACCTGCATTGCAGAAAAGCTGCGTTGTCAAAAAACTAGCATTTTTGAAGATTGCAGCATGTCAATTATACCTGCGGAAATGCTGGCAGAAAGTCCACAGAGGAAACCTCCGCGAAAGCACAACAGTGATCATCTTTTCCACATCGTGTTTTTTTTTGCTGCATTTTGCTACGTGTGGCCTTAGCCTAAATGGGTTTGCTATTTCCTCTGGCCAATGTACAGGGTTAATGCCTCTGAACATAACCCAGGGTGTTCTCATTATTTACCAAAAAAAATCTTGTAAATGGTGAAAAATCAAAACAAGTATAGTGCAAAGATACGTAGCGATTAATTGGTAAGGAACTTTCCAGCAAACTTTGTATAAATCAGTAATACAAGTGAATATAAGAAACTGTATAATATATTTAATAATAAAAAAACATCTTCCTAAACTGCTCACTCACTCTGAAATCTTTGTAGAATCAGTCTTGGTCACCCAAGACGGACTGTCAGCTCATAGAGGTATCTGATTACAAGTGTATGGAGAGGGGACGGGCAGGGTCGTACAGCCCTAGTGCTGCCGCTAATAGTAAGTGATTTATTTACATCATGTCTCTATAGAAGTGACGCCATAGGGAGATTTAGGGGAAGAATCTCCTGTTTCCTACATGTGCTATTTCTGAGAAAAAGGAAATCAAGAGAGAATATTAAATGAAACTGACAACTGATTTTTCGCAAGTGTTATCTGGCACACAACGTCCTGACAGGGTGCTAAGGGGGAACTCCACTTTGTGACTTCTCAGAATCCTTTTATAGTGGTTTCCTTAAGGTGTTTTTCTAATGTTCCTGTCACTTAGAAATGGAATGTAAAGCCATGAATGGTGACTGTCCCGTCCCGCAAGTGTCACTTTCACATTCTTAAAGGGAAAACCACATTAAAGTATTGTGTGATTGGTGGGGCCACTAACTTTACTGCCCTACCGATTCCAGGATGGAAGGGATCACAGCGCTGTATGGACGCCCAGTTTCTGTCTATGGCACCAAATACTCAACACCATTCTGGTGCTTTCTACCATGCGGCATTAAAAGGGTTGTATAAGACATGGCCGCCTTAATGTTGTGTCTGTACTGCGGTATTCAACAACATTGTATTGTGCTGCAGTATGTCTATAATGGGGCCTCTTTAAGAGTTAAAATGAAGCATATCCCAAAGCTAATGAATATATCTGCCCCCTTTAACCCTCTCCCCTTCCCCCAGTAATTTATTTGGACACCATGTAATGCTTCATTTCCCCTGCGGAGGCGCTGCAGGGAAATAGAACACTTGCTGCCAAGTTTTCTCATATTAAACCTGATTAAACTTGTGGTCCCGGCAGTGGAGCACTGTATAATAAGCCTATTTTTGGGGCACTTTTCCAAAAAAAGGAGCAAAGCCAAAGGGCGGTCTCCAACCTGGGGCTTTCCAGTTGTTGCAAAACTACAGCCCTCAGTATCCCCTGAGCATGCTAGGAGTAGTAGTACAACCATTGGAGACCACTGCTGTAAAGGGTTATATAGTCTCATGTATAGGGTATTCTCAGCTGAGTGAAGAGTGATGTGACAATATTAAGCAGCGCCTCTAGTGGTCAGCTTTAGTACTGCGATATGCTGTAATTTTAACCATTCAGATTCTGACTTAAAGTGGACAATGCCCATCCTGCTTCTATCACCCCCTGTTTTCCCCCTCCCCTTAAACATCTGTAAAATGCTTGTTACAGGAGCTAAAACAAGACTCTAATGAATCCCCCAGTATGACCGATCCCTCAGTTACATTGTCACCGTCTTCAGGGCGCTCATTAATTCTCTGACTAATGAGGCTCCTGACACTGTATATGACAAAGGGGCCAGTGAAAGCGCTGGGGCCTGCTCCCCGGGGACATGGGTAGATGCTGGAACACCCAGCACACCAGCATTCATCCTGCCATTGACTGGAAGCCTGTCCTGTCATTACTGCAGGCTAATCCTCCCGGGTGGGGGCTACCTTCATGTGCTCCCCCCTAGGTAGCTCCGCCGCCGCTCTTAGCTGTATTTCAGAATGGCTCCTTTATGTTCAGGACGGCACGGCACATTACTGGGGCTGCTTTGATCAGCTCATAGAGCGCCGCCGTATCCTCAGTCATAGCAATTAGCCTGACGAGTATTTTGTGGCCCTGTTAATTTCCTGCAATAACAAGGCTGTGTTCTGCTTAATGCATGAAGGAGAGAAGGATCCCTGCAGGCACCAGGCCAAATGTATATGTAAATTGAGGCTTGAGGTGGTCGCAGGACCCCTGAACAGTCTTCATATAATCCATGTGCTTCATATACTGGCTGCAGGGATTACATGGAGAGCCCTGGTGCAGTAGGTATCCCCGGCCAGTAAGTATCCCCGGCCAGTATGTATCCAAGTATCCCCGGCCAGTAAGTATCCCCTGCCAGTAAGTATCCCCGGCCAGTATGTATCCAAGTATCCCGGCCAGTATGTATCCAGTATCCCCGGCCAGTAAGTATCCCCGGCCAGTAAGTATCCCCGGCCACTAAGTATCCCCGGCCAGTATGTATCCAAGTATCCCCGGCCAGTAGTATCCAAGTATCCCGGCCAGTAAGTATCCCCGGCCACTAAGTATCCCCGGCCAGTATGTATCCAAGTATCCCCGGCCAGTAAGTATCCCCGGCCACTAAGTATCCCCGGCCAGTATGTATCCAAGTATCCCCGGCCAGTAAGTATCCCCGGCCACTAAGTATCCCCGGCCAGTAAGTATCCCCGGCCAGTATGTATCCAAGTATCCCCGGCCAGTATGTATCCAGTATCCCCGGCCAGTAAGTCCCCCGGCCAGTAAGTATCCCCGGCCACTAAGTATCCCCGGCCAGTATGTATCCAAGTATCCCCGGCCAGTAAGTATCCAAGTATCCCCGGCCAGTAAGTATCCCCGGCCACTAAGTATCCCCGGCCAGTATGTATCCAAGTATCCCCGGCCAGTAAGTATCCCCGGCCACTAAGTATCCCCGGCCAGTATGTATCCAAGTATCCCCGGCCAGTAAGTATCCCCCGGCCACTAAGTATCCCCCGGCCAGTAAGTATCCCCGGCCACTAAGTATCCCCGGCCACTAAGTATCCCCCGGCCAGTAAGTATCCCCGGCCACTAAGTATCCCCGGCCAGTATGTATCCAAGTATCCCCGGCCACTAAGTATCCCCCGGCCAGTAAGTATCCTCGGCCAGTATGTATCCAAGTATCCCCGGCCACTAAGTATCCCCCGGCCAGTAAGTATCCCCGGCCAGTATGTATCCAAGTATCCCCGGCCGGTAAGTATCCCCGGCCAGTATGTATCCAAGTATCCCCAGCCGGTAAGTATCCCCGGCCCATATGTATCCTATGGATATCCTTGTGCTTCTGAATTGTTCTTTAAGGCGTCCCGTGACCTTACCTTTAAGTGCAGAGAATCTGTTGGAAACCTTATAATATGGGACTTGTCTCCAGATCGGGGGTAACCACTGGCCGTCACATCCAGGTGGACAATGAATAGACAGAGGTGGTGGCATACTTGCGTGACTCTTTCCATTGACTTCTGTAGGAGTCACAGAAACCGCCAAGCAGGCTTCCATGGCTATGGCAGGCTTCATATCACATTTTTGGTCTCCACTTAGCATGCATACTGGGAAAAACTCCCAACGAACATGCTAAACATGCATAGGGTTCCACGAGTCAGATGGAGGTCAAAAAGTGAGGCCTCCATTGGGCCGGTATATGTTGGCCTACCATGAAAGTATATATAGCAGTATCCAGTACAAAAATAAGGGTGCCTATGGGTGACACATGACACCGAATCCATCTACTGTATATATACACAGAGCCTTTACAGGCGTATATGAGGCCCAAAAAGTCATGTGAACAGCCTGACCCCCATAAAAATGAATGGAAGGAGCGCATACATTCCCCATTGGGGGCCTCCTGTTTTGGTGACGGGTATTAGATGCACATCTATCAGACACTTATGGTATATCTCATGAATATACTAGAAACATATAGAATGAAACACCGCTCTAAATGGGTTTTCTGGGCAAAAAATATTCATGGCCTATCCTATGGATAGGTGGCAATATTAGATCTGTGAGACCCGACACCTGCCACCCCACTAACCCACTCATCAGCTTTTCTCAGCTGCTGATACACAGAGAATGCTGCAGGATGGAGACAGCGCCTTTCTCTGTGTAGTGGCCAGACCTGGTACTGCAGATCAGCTCCCATTGAGTTGAATAGGAGCTAAGCTGCAGTGACTCAGTTCCGCCACTACACAGAGAACGGCGCCGTCTGCTTCCTTTTCTGTGTATCACCTGCTGAGAACATCTGATCGGTGAGGGTGCTGGGTGTCGGACCTCACAGATCTGATATTGACGACCTACCTTTAAAATAAGTCATCAATATTTTTAGTCCTGATAACACTTTTAAGCACCACAGATAATCGAAAAACATAAAAATCATCTAATGAACATACACACACAAGCCATGTGGACAGTCAGACCGCTCCTATTCCAATTTGAAGAAATTTATGGCCAAGGAATCCATCTTTTATGGGTCAGTAGTTTCCTGCTTTGAAGGCTTCCTGGACACAGTAGTGCACCTGCGTGACCTCGGCTTCTTTCACTTTGATGGGACTTATATAGCTGAATACAGTGCTCTGTCAGTCCTATAGAAATGAATGGAGTGGCGGTCTTATCTATTGACTACGGGGCCCCATTCACACAGGGGATTAGCTATACTGTATGGGATAATAACCTGCAGGCCGCGCTGAGCCGGCTGTATCAGACATTGCACTAACTTTTACTTTCTTGCTTGTGTTTTGGCCTGGGAGTCCAGGATGTGACCTCTGCTCTCCTATTAGATGGCTATCTCCCCTGTTTGTTTGTTCTGGGTAATGAAGCTATTTTGGTGCCATCTTTCCGGGGTTTGTTTAGACTGACTCTTTATATGCAGCTTTGATGCCCGACAACCCCAATTTCAGACCCACAACCCCCAGCATTGCAGATGCTATTAATATGTAGCCTGGCATGTTCCTGCAGCCACATAGCGGGACAGAAATAGAGGAAACCTTTTTGTGTACAGATCGCGCTGGGTGATAAGGGGTTATCTGCATGTAGTGCCTTTTAGGGCCCACCACAATTTTGTACTAGTTGCCGCCTCACTGAACACAATATAGGCGTCTGATACTAGATGGTTGAGATTGTCATGTGCACACCAGCTGGAGGAAAACTTACCGCCATCATCCTGACTTTCATCGTAATAGCTAAATTATTAACTAAAGCACAGGTGTCAAACACAAGGCCCGCGGGCCGAATCCGGCCCGCTGCCTTCTGTTATCCGGCCCGGCACTTATCTGGCCCGCAGGGCCGCGGCATTTTTTATTGTCTATGTACATTATGTAATGTAAACCAGCCCAGGACAGGCCGCTTAAAAAAAAACAAAATAAAGCTACGCGATACCTGTCCTGGGCTGGTTTACAAGACCTCTGCATGTCAGCGCAGGCGGCGATACAATGACGTCATCGCACCTCCTACGCTGACACGCAGACAAGAAGAGGAGGCGGCGGCTGCATCAAGGCATCGCAGGTAGGTGAAGATAAGTGTTTTTTATATATATATATATATAAATAGGCCGTTGCCTGCTGGAGCATCCCCGGCACGTAATGGCCTATTTACTTACCAATCCCCGCTGCTGGTCGTGGCCGCCCCCCGCTTCCCCTTCTGCTATGGGACACAGAAGCTGCTGTGTGCAGGAGTGGGGATGGTAACTGAGGCCGCGGCCGGCGAACCCGATCAAATACTACTATTATTATACTCCGGGGTCTTTTCAGCCACTATGGGGCATAATACCAATGCAGGGGCCACTAAGGAGCATAATACCGATTGCAGGGGCCACTATGGAGCATAATAACGTGTGCAGTGGCCACTATGGAGCATAATACCGTGTGCAGGGGCAACTATTGAGCATAATACCGTGTGCAGGGGCAACTATAGAGCATAATAACGTGTGCAGGGGCCGCTGTGGGGCGTAATACCGTGTGCAGGGGCCGCTGTGGGGCGTAATACCGTGTGCAGAGGCAACTATAGAGCATAATACCGTTTGCAGGGGTAAACAGTATTTGTATAGTGCTTAATTTTTTATATATTCAGAAAAGGATGAGGATAGTATGTAACATGCCAATGTCTTAGGTTTTAACAATACATTATGTTCTTCCTGGTTGCCCTCAAAGGGCTGATTGTAACATTAGTAATGTACAAATGTAACTACTCCTTAATAGCTCGCTTATCTGTTAAGGAGAAGTTACTTTTATACATGTGTAAAATAATCTTGGCCCTTCAAGGTACCCCGTGAGGCTGAAGTGGCCCCCGGAGAAAATGAGTTTGACACCCCTGAACTAAAGTATCCAAAAAGTTTGGAAAAAATTCTAAAGGTTTGAAATAATTGTTCATGTTTGAATTGATTTCAGATGTGTTTTTTATTTCTAAACTCTTATCTTTTATATTTTTGTTTGTTTTTAGTTTTTGGATACTTTTTGATTCCAGTCTCTGCTTTGCAGGGGGCAACAAAACGGTCAAAACAGGCCCCCAGGACATTAGTTGTTGAATGCTTTGGCTCTGAACCTGCATGTCGGGGAGTGAAGCCACATTTTGGATTTTGCTACGGGCCCCTCTCTGCGCTGCGTACATGCTGCAGCACGGGCACAATAAGCCCTACTGTAGAGGTGGTGAGGCTGGCGCCCGGGCATGCCCAGGTTGCCATGAGTTGTAGGATTTCCTCACTCCTGCGCCTACTGGCAGGCGGCACTTCTAGTTATCAGCCATTTTGTACACTTGGGGTATTGAGGTTTTTGCCGATCACATTTTTTCCTGCATAATTGTTTACAGCTAAACACATAGTGAAAGGTTATAGGTCTAGTAAACCATATGATGAAATTCTGCTGATAAAGGAGGAAACCACATGAAGCAAGTGATTGCCATGATATGGAAGATTGCCAGCTGCTGTTTGTTGTGTGGTGCAAAAGATGGCTTCATGTATGTCGACTGCAACGTACTGCAGTGATGAATATACAAGGCCCCACATCCTGGAAGGTTCTCCTTGTGGTGATCCACCTGGTATAGGAAGTCCTACAGGCAATGCTTTCTGGGTAAAGTATGCAAATTAAAGGGGTTGTCCAAGAACTTGGACTTTATCACTTATCCTTAGGATAGGCCATAAATATCCTATCAGTGGGAGACCCCTGCCCCGCGGAATTATATGGGGCTGCTTCAGACAGGGCTGGATACAGATACCTCTGGTCCTTGTATAGTGACCGGTCACCGATACCGCAGCTCGGCTCTCAGTGACTTCATTGGATGGAACCAACCTTTATGGTATTGGATTTGTTTTACAACCTCCCGTAGATCAAATCTGAATATTTGCTTTGTCTCATTTCCTGCTTTAGTATCACCAAGGAAAGTATCATAGATGTGGAAGGAATTGTGCGTAAGGTGGACCAGAAGATCGAGAGCTGCACCCAGCAGGACGTGGAGCTGCACATTGAGAGGGTAAGTGCCAGTCACACCAGTCACACACTGCTTGGCTCATACAAATTTGCAAATTCTGCCCCAGATTTGTAGAAAATTTCAGCTTTGAGTTGAAATGGCCTGTGGATGTCAATAAGAACGCACCTATTCACCGACAGCAAGCAGAGATCTTGAATGCAGTGAGGAATTGGAACAAAGAGTGTTAGAAAGTTGCCATTAAAGGGATTAATTGTTGACCTAACCTAATGACTAATATGAGGTCTATGGGATTCTGACACCCGACACCCCCACCAATCCTCTGCTCTCAGCAGCTGATACACAGAGAATAGAACAGGATGCGGACAGCTCCGTTCTCTAAGTAGTGGTCAGACCAGGTACTGCAGATCAGCTCTCATCCACTTGAACAGGTGCTAAGGCGTAGTGACTCAGTTCATCCACTAGAGAACAGCGCTGTCTGCTTCCTGCTCCATTGTCTGCCTATCAGCTGCTTGGTGGGGGTGTGGGCTGTCAGACCCCCACCAATCTGATCATTCTCGCTTTCCCAAGTAAGCCTGTGTGTACGCTGGCCTGGTCTCCAGGCTTCATTGTAGTTTTTGCAAAATAGTTGCAGAAATGTCATGATTTGAGAAGGAGCTGCAAATCCGCCCTTTGTGAACTCGTCTTATTCAATGCGTGTAGTGGTAGATACTGGGGTTTATGATTAGACATGTGGCTGACGTCTTTCACATGACTCCTGCAGCCTTGTGGAGTATTTTGGGTAATTACAGCGCCATATAACATCTGCTCATCTCCCCAGTTACCTATAGAAGATGCCTCATCAGGCTCCCGCCACACTTCCTTCTGCAGGTCGTAGTTGCTGTGTTCGCAGTTTCACACGTTGTATTGTGGCGGCCAGGTGTCTCCAGAAATCTGTGCATCACAACACTCTCTATTTCCGCTCAAGATATTTCTGTCCTGACTTTCAGATCTACGTGATCAGCGCAGCTGAGCCCCGTCTGCCATTACAGCTGGAAGATGCCATGCGGCCTGAAGGCGAAGGGGAAGAGGTGAGGAACCCGGCGACTGCCATACACCATATTATTATTATTATTATTATTAATATTACAAGTCCCTACCCAGTCCTTGTTTAGTCTGATGTCACTGCCATGTAACACATCATCAGTAGCGCCCTCATAAGTGTAGGAATAGACATGACACCCCATGGTAGGTTTATTTGGTGCAATAGACAACTTTTTTTTCCATATAGAAAACCTCATTGATAGCCTATTCTTGAGGCCCTCACCTTCAATCAAATGTAGGTATCAGCAGTACTTGAAACAGCGCCATCCATGTGTGTGTGGCTGTATTTGGTACTGAATCTCATGCCATTCAGTGATTGGGCAGTTCCATACACGCATATACAGTGCAGAATGCCAACATATACAAGCCTGACTGTTGTTAATAGGACACGTGCTCATCTTTTACATGTTATACTATATACACAGACAGAATAGCACAGCATAGGAAGTTGTATGACATGTTACACGCTAGTAGTCGGACGCCCCGGACCCTCCCTGGTGTATTGTGTCCACGTCATCAGGGATGAGCGGAGGTCATTAAGTGCCGCGCTCTATAGTCGGAGCATCTCCTGTTTACATTCATGTCTACTTTAGTTTTTTCCTCCCTGTACGTGAGAAGCTCCTGTGTAAACAGCTCTGACACCGCCGCGGCCTCAGTGACATCCATCAGTTGTCAGCGTCACTTTATTTACCCTAAAGTATCACTATTAATCCCAGATCCAATGATTTATATAATGTAGATAGACAGAGATATATATATAATAATATCTGCTGTGCAGCCTGCAAGTCTCCAGATGTTATAACTACAACTCCAAGTGCTGATACCAGATGGGAGTTGTAGTTTCAGAAAGTCCACAGCTTGCAGAGCGCTCCAGTATACGGCAGATTTCACACATTTATGGATGTATTTTACAGTCCCCGTATAATACATTTTTGCTTTTTGAACTTGTTACGCTCTGGCGGCACTTTAAACAGCAGCGCTCCTTTCCTCCTGCGATGGCATTGTGCGTCCACCAGCAGGACAGTGCGAGCAGTCACTGGGAAAAGTGACTCCAAATCCCTGTACTGTATTATGTTACTGCGCTTGATGTTTTGTGAGTGTTTTCTTTGTGTTTTTTTCCTGCTTTAGGAAGGAAGAGCTACTGTAAACCAGGATACTCGGCTGGACAATAGAGTCATTGATTTAAGGGTAAGGATTGAATTCCACAGCACACACAGCTCCACCGTCTCATATTGTGCACCGGAGACAAACACGTCTCTACTACAGGTGCTTATCACTGTACATGACAGGTCGGCCCTTTTAATGTAGGCTTATCAAGTGTGACCGCACCTGCCATTTTGTATTACAAGAATTTAGCAAAGGGCATTGATGATGTCACTCGCTGGTGCATAGATTGGTGAACCTACAATAAAAATGGCGGCCTCCATGCTCTTTACTGCAGAACTCACCACTCCTTAAAAAAATCCAGTCTGGCAGAAGTGCACGTAGAGAGCTACGCATGAACAGCCTCTTCTCCTCTCATTGCGGTGATGTGCTGGGGTTCTTGAGATAGGTGCGTGTCATGGAGGTCGGACCCACATCTATCAACCAAATGTTCCAACTGGAATTCCCCTTTTAAGCCTTAAAGGGTTTATCCAGGCTTAGAAAACATGGCTGCTTTCTGCTTCTCAGGAAGTGACATCACGTCCGTGGGTCACATGGCAATGTTACAGCTTAGTCCCCTGCAATATGGCCATGTGACCAAAGTATGTGATGTCACTTCCAAAGAAGAAAACAGCAGCCATATTTTCTAATCCTTTAAAAGAACGCACTGTGCACATCTAATACACAGTGTTATTACTAAACAGGTCCGAAAAATACACACACAAAAAATCTGAATTTCTTTCCTTTATCACTTCTTTCCTTTGATCCCATTTTGTCTACTGTTGCAATTAAAACTGAGAAACGTATCGAGTGTCCGTTACTATGTATCACAGACATTTCTCCTCCTCTCATATTACTGTGTCTTGCTGCAGCAGGAGCCTCCCCCCCCCCAAGTGCTCTGTCTGCCATAAGACCCTTGGATCTATAAGCTCCGCCTGTTTTAGTTAAGCTCCACCCTTTATGCTAATCCTAAATGGAATAGAGTAGAAAGTAATCACAGGTACTTGCTCAGGATCACTGCGGATAGCTTTATCTCCTGCTGACTTACACCATACATTTGTAGGATTATTTGCAGCTGTTGTACGGTCATAGACCTCGGTGTATTACACACAGTCACACTGCAGACTGAGACAGTTGTCCGAGTCATGAGCCTTCCAGTCAGTCATCGGGGCGGTCATTGTGTAATCTCTTGTCAACAATTCTATTCTGATTTAATAGATGATATTTTTTACTGCCAGACATTATTACCATGTAAACAAGTCTGACCCAGACAGAGAGTCTACTGTATGCAGTGATACATGTCATCATCATCAACTTCTGCATTCTGAGGATCTCTGCGTGTGCACAATCTGCAGGGACTTTTATAGAATACCAGATCGAGTATTTACCAAAAACCAGACACGTGGTCAGGTCACATCTGTAATATCTGAATGTAGAAAGCAAGTAGACGGTGCCACGTAACACATCAGTTTGTACTAATACTGCGCAGTACAGCTCTGGAGTATAATACAGAATATAATCCAGGATCAGTAATGTAATATAAGTACACAGTGACTGCACCAGCAGAATAGTGAGTGCAGCTCTGGAGTATAATACAGGATGTAACTCAGGATCAGTACAGGATAAGTAATGTAATGTATGTACACAGTGACTGCACCAGCAGAATAGTGAGTGCAGCTCTGGAGTATAATACAGGATGTAACTCAGGATCAGTACAGGATAAGTAATGTAATATATTTACACAGTGACTGCACCAGCAGAATAGTGAGCGCAGCTCTGGAGTATAATACAGGATGTAACTCAGGATCAGTACATGATAAATAATGTAATGTATGTACACAGTGACTGCACCAGCAGAATAGTGAGCGCAGCTCTGGAGTATAATACAGGATGTAACTCAGGATCAGTACAGGATAAGTAATGTAATGTATGTACACAGTGACTGTACCAGCAGAATAGTGAGTGCAGCTCTGGAGTATAATACAGGATGTAACTCAGGATCAGTACAGGATAAGTAATGTAATGTATGTACACAGTGACTGCACCAGCAGAATAGTGAGCGCAGCTCTGGAGTATAATACAGGATGTAACTCAGGATCAGTACAGGATAAGTAATGTAATGTATGTACACAGTGACTGTACCAGCAGAATAGTGAGTGCAGCTCTGGAGTATAATACAGGATGTAACTCAGGATCAGTACAGGATAAGTAATGTAATGTATGTACACAGTGACTGTACCAGCAGAATAGTGAGCGCAGCTCTGGAGTATAATACAGGATGTAACTCAGGATCAGTACAGGATAAGTAATGTAATGTATGTACACAGTGACTGCACCAGCAGAATAGTGAGCGCAGCTCTGGAGTATAATACAGGATGTAACTCAGGATCAGTACAGGATAAGTAATGTAATGTATGTACACAGTGACTGCACCAGCAGAATAGTGAGTGCAGCTCTGGAGTATAATACAGGATGTAACTCAGGATCAGTACAGGATAAATAATGTAATGTATGTACACAGTGACTGCACCAGCAGAATAGTGAGTGCAGCTCTGGAGTATAATACAGAATGTAACTCAGGATCAGTTTAAAATAATTTAATCAAATTTTCAGTGCATTAAGAGGGGTTTACAGGACTCTCTTATTGTGAAGGTAAAAGTCTTGACTTTTAGGACCTCCACCAGTCATCGGAATAAAAGAGTCATGTCTTTTTGCTGGACTTCTGCTGCCCCTTCACGGTCATTCTCATTTATTCCTAGTGATCATTGGGTCTGCTGGGATGGATATTTCTGGAAAATCCCAATAATTCTAAATGTAAACACGCTAAAAGACGGAATCTATAGATAAAGTTATATAATCTACTGTATATGAGACGTGGCTTGCCCTGATCATTTATATCTGCACAGCTGTGAGTCGGGGCAGACTTTGATCAAACCACCGTGAGACTGAGATTCGGCACCGCGTCGTAAACAGGAAGAGAAAACACTTGTTATTATTTGCACGTGCTACAAAATAAACTTCTATATTTTTCCTGAACGTAAGTTCCTTTGAAGTATTGTTCTGCTCCAGTTCATACATCTGCCAGGAGGCCACTCCTTACTGAGCCCCTCGCTCTTACAGGTCCTGAAACCTGACACAGGCGACGCGCTCCTCGCCCCGCACTTCAAGTGGTTTTAGTTTGTGTTCCTAACAAAGCCATATATTCTGGACCCACAGTGTGTATGGGAAGTGTCTCCGCAGAAATTTCCTCAGCAAATATTCTGTTTGTTTTAACAATTTTTTTTTTTTTTTTTTTTTTTTAACAACAATCCTAAATAATTCTGTCCGGCCCTCATTATAAAGCCGCTCCTTCCTGTCATTGTAAACAAAGGTCAAACAATAGCCGCAAAGTGTTTGTGTGACAGGATATTGTTCAAACTGGGAAATATGGAATATAAGTGTTAAGAGCTTGACACGAGGGACCCGAATGTAAGGAGTGAAATCCTACAAATAGTAGAGGATTTATATAGAGGACCCTCACACTCTGATCTATGTATATCAATAAGAAGCCTGTCTACAAACATTGTGTATCTTGAAGGGGTTGGAAACCTTCAGACCAATATTAAGATACATGTAGTATTGTTTGTATAATAAATAGTTCTACAATTTTCCAATATACTCTCTGTATTAATTCCTCACGGCTTTCTAGATCTCTGCTTGATCTCATTCATTCTGCTTATTCCCAGTGGATACCTGTGGTTTTATCACATGACCATGGACTGATTTATCCACTGCGAGTAAGCAAAATGATTGACAGCAAGCAGAGATCTAGGATACTGTGAGGAATTAATACAGAAAGAATATTGGAAAATTGTCCGACTTTTAATTATACAAACAATATTATTGGTCTCTAAATATTGGTCTAAAAGTGGCCAACACCTTTAAGGGGAATTTCAAGTTTAGTTTGGATGTATTATAGTAGTTATATTCTTGTACATAGGAGCAGTATTATTGTAGTTATATTCTTGTACATAGGAGGTAGTATTATAGTAGTTATATTCTTGTACATAGGAGTAGTATTATAGTAGTTATATTCTTGTCCATAGGAGTAGTATTATAGTAGTTATATTCTTGTACATAGGAGCAGTATTATAGTAGTTATATTCTTGTACATAGGGGGCAGTATTATAGTAGTTATATTCTTGTCCATAGGAGCAGTATTATAGTAGTTATATTCTTGTACATAGGAGCAGTATTATAGTAGTTATATTCTTGTACATAGGAGGTAGTATTATAGTAGTTATATTCTTGTACATAGGGGGCAGTATTATAGTAGTTATATTCTTGTACATAGGAGCAGTATTATAGTAGTTATATTCTTGTACATAGGAGGTAGTATTATAGTAGTTATATTCTTATCCATAGGGGTAGTATTATAGTAGTTATATTCTTGTACATAGGAGCAGTATTATAGTAGTTATATTCTTGTACATAGGAGCAGTATTATAGTAGTTATATTCTTGTACATAGGAGTAGTATTATAGTAGTTATATTCTTGTACATAGGAGCAGTATTATAGTAGTTATATTCTTGTACATAGGAGGCAGTATTATAGTAGTTATATTCTTGTACATAGGGGCAGTATTATAGTAGTTATATTCTTGTACATAGGGGGCAGTATTATAGTAGTTATATTCTTGTACATAGGAGCAGTATTATAGTATATATTCTTGTACATAGGAGCAGTATTATAGTAGTTATATTCTTGTACATAGGAGCAGTATTATAGTAGTTATATTCTTGTACATAGGAGCAGTATTATAGTAGTTATATTCTTGTACATAGGAGCAGTATTATAGTAGTTATATTCTTGTACATAGGAGCAGTATTATAGTAGTTATATTCTTGTACATAGGAGTAGTATTATAGTAGTTATATTCTTGTCCATAGGAGTAGTATTATAGTAGTTATATTCTTGTACATAGGAGTAGTATTATAGTAGTTATATTCTTGTACATAGGAGTAGTATTATAGTAGTTATATTCTTGTACATAGGAGTAGTATTATAGTAGTTATATTCTTGTACATAGGAGTAGTATGTAGTTTATTCTTGTCATAGGGGTAGTAAGGTTATATTCTTGTACACAGGAGCAGTATTATAGTAGTTATATTCTTGTACATAGGAGGTAGTATTATAGTAGTTATATCCTTGTACATAGGAGTAGTATAGTAGTTATATTCTTGTACATGGAAGCAGTATTATAGTAGTTATATTCTTGTACATAGAGGGCAGTATTATAGTAGTTATATTCTTGTACATAGAGGGCAGTATTATAGTAGTTATATTCTTGTACATAGGGGCAGTATTATAGTAGTTATATTCTTGTACATAGGAGCAGTATTATAGTAGTTATATTCTTGTACATAGGAGCAGTATTATAGTAGTTATATACTTGTACATAGGAGGTAGTATTATAGTAGTTATATTCTTGTACATAGGAGGTAGTATTATAGTAGTTATATTCTTGTACATAGGAGCAGTATTATAGTAGTTATATTCTTGTACATAGGGAGCAGTATTATAGTAGTTATATTCTTGTACATAGGAGCAGTATTTTAGTAGTTATATTCTTGTACATAGGAGCAGTATTATAGTAGTTATATTCTTGTACATAGGAGCAGTATTATAATAGTTATATTCTTGTACATAAGAGTAGTATTATAGTAGTTATATTCTTGTACATAGGAGCAGTATTATAGTAGTTATATTCTTGTACATAGGAGTAGTATTATAGTAGTAATATTCGTGTACATAAGAGTAGTATTATAGTAGTTATATTCTTGTACATAAGAGTAGTATTATAGTAGTTAAATTCTTGTACATAGGAGCAGTATTATAGTAGTTATATTCTTGTACATAGGAGCAGTATTATAGTAGTTATATTCTTGTACATAGGAGGTAGTATTATAGTAGTTATATTCTTGTACATAGGAGCAGTATTATAGTAGTTATATTCTTGTACATAGGAGGTAGTATTATAGTAGTTATATTCTTGTACATAGGGGGCAGTATTATAGTAGTTATATTCTTGTACATAGGAGCAGTATTATAGTAGTTATATTCTTGTACATAGGAGCAGTATTATAGTAGTTATATTCTTGTACATAGGAGTAGTATTATAGTAGTTATATTCTTGTACATAGGAGCAGTATTATAGTAGTTATATTCTTGTACATAGGAGGCAGTATTATAGTAGTTATATTCTTGTACATAGGGGCAGTATTATAGTAGTTATATTCTTGTACATAGGGGGCAGTATTATAGTAGTTATATTCTTGTACATAGGAGCAGTATTATAGTAGTTATATTCTTGTACATAGGAGGTAGTATTATAGTAGTTATATTCTTGTACATAGGAGCAGTATTATAGTAGTTATATTCTTGTACATAGGAGGTAGTATTATAGTAGTTATATTCTTGTACATAGGGGGCAGTATTATAGTAGTTATATTCTTGTACATAGGAGCAGTATTATAGTAGTTATATTCTTGTACATAGGAGCAGTATTATAGTAGTTATATTCTTGTACATAGGAGTAGTATTATAGTAGTTATATTCTTGTACATAGGAGCAGTATTATAGTATTTATATTCTTGTACATAGGAGGCAGTATTATAGTAGTTATATTCTTGTACATAGGGGCAGTATTATAGTAGTTATATTCTTGTACATAGGGGGCAGTATTATAGTAGTTATATTCTTGTACATAGGAGCAGTATTATAGTAGTTATATTCTTGTACATAGGAGCAGTATTATAGTAGTTATATTCTTGTACATAGGAGGCAGTATTATAGTAGTTATATTCTTGTACATAGGGGCAGTATTATAGTAGTTATATTCTTGTACATAGGGGGCAGTATTATAGTAGTTATATTCTTGTACATAGGAGCAGTATTATAGTAGTTATATTCTTATCCATAGGAGTAGTATTATAGTAGTTATATTCTTGTACATAGGAACAGTATTATAGTAGTTATATTCTTGTACATAGGAGTAGTATTATAGTAGTTATATTCTTGTACATAGGAGTAGTATTATAGTAGTTATATTCTTGTACATAGGAGTAGTATTATAGTAGTTATATTCTTGTACATAGGAGGTAGTATTATAGTAGTTATATTCTTGTACACAGGAGCAGTATTATAGTAGTTATATTCTTGTACATAGGAGGTAGTATTATAGTAGTTATATCCTTGTACATAGGAGTAGTATAGTAGTTATATTCTTGTACATAGAAGCAGTATTATAGTAGTTATATTCTTGTACATAGAGGGCAGTATTATAGTAGTTATATTCTTGTACATAGAGGGCAGTATTATAGTAGTTATATTCTTGTACATAGGGGCAGTATTATAGTAGTTATATTCTTGTACATAGGAGCAGTATTATAGTAGTTATATACTTGTACATAGGAGGTAGTATTATAGTAGTTATATTCTTGTACATAGGAGGTAGTATTATAGTAGTTATATTCTTGTACATAGGGGCAGTATTATAGTAGTTATATTCTTGTACATAGGAGGTAGTATTATAGTAGTTATATTCTTGTACATAGGAGGTAGTATTATAGTAGTTATATTCTTGTACATAGGGGCAGTATTATAGTAGTTATATTCTTGTACATAGGAGGTAGTATTATGGTAGTTATATTCTTGTACATAGGAGCAGTATTATAGTAGTTATATTCTTGTACATAGGAGGTAGTATCATAGTAGTTATATTCTTGTACATAGGAGGTAGTATTATAGTAGTTATATTCTTGTACATAGGGGCAGTATTATAGTAGTTATATTCTTGTACATAGGAGGTAGTATTATAGTAGTTATATTCTTGTACATAGGAGCAGTATTATAGTAGTTATATTCTTGTACATAGGAGGTAGTATTATAGTAGTTATATTCTTGTACATAGGAGGCAGTATTATAGTAGTTATATTCTTGTACATAGGAGCAGTATTATAGTAGTTATATTCTTGTACATAGGAGTAGTAATATAGTAGTTATATTCTTGTACATAGGAGTAGTATTATAGTAGTTATATTCTTGTACATAGGAGCAGTATTATAGTAGTTATATTCTTGTACATAGGGGCAGTATTATAGTAGTTATATTCTTGTACCTAGGAGGTAGTATTATAGTAGTTATATTCTTGTACATAGGAGGTAGTATTATAGTAGTTATATTCTTGTACATAGGGGCAGTATTATAGTAGTTATATTCTTGTACATAGGAGCATTATTATAGTAGTTATATTCTTGTACATAGGAGCAGTATTATAGTAGTTATATTCTTGTACATAGGAGGTAGTATTATAGTAGTTATATTCTTGTACATAGGAGGTAGTATTATAGTAGTTATATTCTTGTACATAGGGGCAGTATTATAGTAGTTATATTCTTGTACATAGGAGGTAGTATTATAGTAGTTATATTCTTGTACATAGGAGGTAGTATTATAGTAGTTATATTCTTGTACATGGAGGTAGTATTATAGTAGTTATATTCTTGTACATAGGAGCAGTATTATAGTAGTTATATTCTTGTACATAGGAGCGGTATTATACTAGTTATATTCTTGTACATAGGAGGTAGTATTATAGTAGTTATATTCTTGTACATAGGAGCGGTATTATACTAGTTATATTCTTGTACATAGGAGGTAGTATTATAGTAGTTATATTCTTGTACATAGGAGGTAGTATTATAGTAGTTATATTCTTGTACATAGGGGCAGTATTATAGTAGTTATATTCTTGTACATAGGAGGTAGTATTATAGTAGTTATATTCTTGTACATAGGAGGTAGTATTATAGTAGTTATATTCTTGTACATAGGGGCAGTATTATAGTAGTTATTCTTGTACATAGGAGGTAGTATTATAGTAGTTATATTCTTGTACATAGGAGCAGTATTATAGTAGTTATATTCTTGTACATAGGGGCAGTATTATAGTAGTTATATTCTTGTACATAGGGGCAGTATTATAGTAGTTATATTCTTGTACATAGGAGGTAGTATTATAGTAGTTATATTGTACATAGGAGCAGTATTATAGTAGTTATATTCTTGTACATAGTGGCAGTATTATAGTAGTTATATTCTTGTACATAGGAGGTAGTATTATAGTAGTAATATTCTTGTACATAGGAGCTGTATTATAGTAGTTATATTCTTGTACATAGGAGCAGTATTATAGTAGTTATATTCTTGTACATAGGGGGCAGTATTATAGTAGTTATATTCTTGTACATAGGAGCGGTATTATAGTAGTTATATTCTTGTACATACAGTGGAGAAAAAAAGTATTTAGTCAGCCACCAATTGTGCAAGTTCTCCCACTTACAAAGATGAGGCCGGCCTGTAATTGACATCATAGGTAGACCTCAACTATGACAGACAAAATGAGAAAACAAATCCAGAAAATCACATTGTCTGATTTTTAAAGAATTTATTTGCAAATTATGGTGGAAAATAAGTATTTGGTCAATAACATAAGTTCATCTCAATACTTTGTTATATCCTTTGTTGGCAATGACAGAGGTCAAACGTTTTCTGTAAGTCTTCACAAGGTTGGCACACACTGTTGCTGGTATGTTGGCCCTTTCCTCCATGCAGATCTCCTCTAGAGCAGGGATGTTTTGGGGCTGTTGCTGGGCAACACGGACTTTCAACTCCCTCCAAAGGTTTTCTATGGGGTTGAGATCTGGAGACTGGCTAGGCCACTCCAGGACCTTGAAATGCTTCTTACGAAGCCGCTCCTTCGTTGCCCTGGCGGTGTGCTTGGGATCATTGTCATGCTGAAAGACCCAGCCACGTTTCATCTTCAATGCCCTTGCTGATGGAAGGAGGTTTGCACTCAAAATCTCACGATACATGGCCCCATGCATTCTTTCATGTACACGGATCAGTCGTCCTGGTCCCTTTGCAGAGAAACAGCCCCAAAGCATGATGTTGCCCCCCCATGCTTCACAGTAGGTATGGTGTTTTTTGGATACAACTCAGCATTCACTCTCCTCCAAACACCACGAGTTGTGTTTCTACCAAACAGTTCTACTTTGGTTTCATCTGACCATATGACATTCTCCCAATACTCTTCTGGATCATCCGAATGCTCTCTAGCAAACTTCAGACGGGCCCGGATATGTACTGGCTTAAGCAGGGGGGACACGTCTGGCACTGCAGGATCTGAGTCCCTGGCGGCGTAGTGTGTTACTGACGGTAGCCTTTGTTACATTAGTCCCAGCTTTCTGCAGGTCAGTCACTAGGTCCCCCGTGTGGTTCTGGGATTTTTGCTCACCGTTCTTGTGATCATTTTGACCCCACGGGGTGAGATCTTGCGTGGAGCCCCTGATGGAGGGAGATTATCAGTGGTCTTGTATGGCTTCCATTTTCTAATTATTGCTCCCGCAGGTGATTTCTTCACACCAAGCTGCTTGCCTATTGCAGATTCAGTCTTCCCAGCCTGGGGCAGGGCTACCATTTTGTTTCTGGTCCTTCCACAGCTCTTTGGTCTTCACCATAGTGGAGTTTGGAGTGTGACTGTTGAGGTTGTGGACAGGTGTCTTTTATACTGATAACAATGTCACACAGGAGCCATTACTACAGGTAATGAGTGGAGGACAGAGGAGCCTCTTATAGAAGAAGTTACAGGCCTGTGAGACACAGAAATCTTGCTTGTTTGTAGGTGACCAAATACTTATTTTCCACCATAATTTGCAAATAAATTCTTAAAAAATCAGACAATGTGATTTTCTAGATTTGTTTTCTCATTTTGTCTCTCATAGTTGAGGTCTACCTATGATGACAATTACAGGCTGGCCTCATCTTTTTAAGTAGGAGAACTTGCACAATTGGTGGCTGACTAAATACTTTTTTTTCCCCACTGTAGGGGGCAGTGTTATAGTAGTTATTTTCCACTACATAGGAGCAGTATTATAGTAGTTAAATTATTATACATAAGGGCAGTATTTTAGTAGTAGTTTTCCAGGACATAGGGGCAGTATTATAGTAGTTATATCCCAATATATATATATATACTGTGTGTGTGTGTGTGTATATATGTGTGTGTGTGTGTGTGTGTGTGTTATATATATTTATATATTTATTTTTTTTTGTTTAATTGGTCAGGTCTTCAGCTGAGTTGACCATAAACATGACAATTTAAGGATTCTCCTGCAATATATTCTATTTCCCGCCTCTACTATCTTTGGTCCTATAGTAATTCTTGTTTATAGCTGTTTTTCCTCTCTTTGTTCAAAAAATAAACTCTGAAGTGTTTATCTGATAAATAAGTGCCCGGACATAGTTGGGATGTTATATGAGGCCCATGGCGGGTGGCAGGGATTACCATAGGGTTCATCCTTGAAGCAGGGAGACGTGCACACTTGAGGCTTCTCGTACGGCCGCTGTTCCCACCTATGGCCGCTTTCTGCATCTTCCTCTCTCCAGGAAATCTTTATTATACATTCATGAATAATTCTCAGTCCATCATCGGCGGACTCTCACTGTGCTAGCTAAGGTAGAGCACAATGGCGGTGTTTGTTAGAGTCTGGTTTAGAGGACAGACTGGTCAGAATATATATTCTTGTCGTTCTATTAAAGCTCTTTCCCTTGACAATAACCATATATTTCATGCACGTGCGAGTGACTGGCGAGTCCTTCCTCACGAGTTACCCAGCTGTGTCTTGGTCTTTTATGTGTGTGATACTGGGTGAATATCACTAATGGCGGCCCATGGATGGTTTCAAGCTGTTCATATCCCGATTTGCACAGACCTCACTTTGCACATAACTACATTACCAGGACTCCTTCCCTTCCCTCTCCTCTTCTTTCCTTGCCACAAATTTTTCTGATATCTGTGTCAAGTAGAGTATTGGAAAGTGCACTAAATCCGTGACTGGAAGAGATAGTATCAGATATGTCTATGTATCATCTATCCTAAGGGCATTACTTATGGTATATGGCGGGCCACCCCACGCATGGACGCTCCATTGAGTAACCATGTACTCTCTACCAAAAACTTTTCCCATTTGAAAATGCTGACTGGTTCCAAGATGGTGGCTTTCAGAATGGCCTCAGTGTTGGACACAGCCCCTCACAGATTTGTCCCCTTCCCCTTAGCAACATGCCACACACAAGATGGCATTATTCCCTGAAGAGCCGCACAGACGTCGGGAGCACCAGAGATAAGTCCGATGTGGCTCAACAGACTCTTCTCTGGGCAAGTATAGAGGCTTGTGCTCTATAATGTGGGTAGAAGGCATTGCTGTGAGTCTATATTGGACACTAAACCCCAAGTCCACAAGGATCTGTGGCTGGTTTTATGTCCCATATCTGATTGACAGGTTCCCTTTAAGAGCAGCCGCAGCCCTGGAGTTAATGGTCGCCCTATGTAATGTGGTCTGTACACCACCACAACATTTCATAGATCTAGTTCTCAAAATTATAAATGCCTTTTCACCCCAAATTTTCTAGAATTGCAGCTACAACCCCATAGTTGTGCGATCCTCGGCTCTGGTACTTTCACCTATGATAAAACCCCTCTGCCCTTTTATTATCATGGTGAGAAAAGAGGAAAAAACTGGGATGATTGGTTGAGCGCTGCAGGTCAAGAAAATATCAACAAAGCAGTAACGCAAAAACTGGATGCTTGGATAAAAACACACGTTTTATTGGTTCCAATCCGGACATACAGTGATAGGGTACGCGTTTCGACACCGTAGCAGCGTCGTCATCAGGTCAGAAAACACCGGGGTCCAGAGGGACTCAGGAACCACTTTTATTATCATAGCAGGATCATCACATAACACATTCGGGGTTATAGAGACAATTTTTCCATCGTGATCTCTGCAGCGTTTTCGGGCGAGATCTGTAATAATGAATTATTCATATGACTTTTATAAACCACACTCAGCAGACTTCGACTTCCTATAGTCTTTGACCTCAAGTTTCGCAACCCAAAAGGTTAACCAGAAGTGAAATTGTTACAAGAAAAGGTATTTAGTGGATGCGGCAACCAATATATATGTGTATGTATAGATACATAGATATATAGATTTTGATATAAATATATAACTAACCAGGAGGTTAATCAGAAGTTAAAATTTCTACAAGAAAATATATCTGGTGTATATGTTCATACATATATGTATGTGTGTGTAGAGATATATATATATATATTTATTTATAGATTTTATATATTTATTTATATTATATTTTACATATGTATATAGATATAATTGTGTGTGTGTGTATATATATATATATATATATATATATATATATAAATGTGTGTGTATATATATATATATATATATATATATATATATGTGTGTGTGTGTGTGTGAATATATATAAATATATTTATTATTGGAAATATACACAGTAGTGGGTTGGAGAGTTCTCTATGGCAGGAAAGTTGTGGTTATGATAGGGTAAAAAAAAGTGAATACAAAAATTAGTAAAAGAAACAAAAAAAAAAAAAAGTGAGTGTAATAAATATTTTATATAAATTTTTTTTTATTATTGTTATTTAAATTACTCAAAAACTTCCATCGTGAAAAATTCTACCGTACTATTAATGCACACAAGCACTCGACCTACCAGTATGTCTGCTGCCTGCATGACTATACAACTTTTTGATGTTTTTGAACCCCCCCCTTCTCTGTTTTTGACACTGACCCACCATCCAGCGTTGACATCACTTGTTTTGCTATGAGTAACTCGCCTGTAACCGAATAAACAACAAACTGCTAAACCTCGGCACAGAGAAATGGGGAAGTGTGTCGCTATATGACGTACGTGGGTTAAATAATGAAACAAAGCAGGAGAAAGAAGGTTTCTGAGTTTTTCACAACTGAAGGTGAACACGTGAACCTTATCTGAGCTCCTGCGGTCGGTTTATCTCACACCAGCATCTTCCCTTTCTGGCTGTGTTGTCTTGTATTTTGCAAAGTAAAGCAGAAAAACTTGAAAACAATACTCGAGGTTGATGTTTTACGGTAATAGCAGCAGAATTTAGCAGTAATTAAAATTTTATTATGTATCTTCAGAGGGGACAAAGCTGTGTTTGATAGTACAGTTGCTCATACACATGTAAAGTCACATGATAAAATTTTTTCAACCTCAACCACCACTAGAGGGAGCTCACTGCACATAGACTTATTGACTGTCTTTACAAAGCTCCCCATAGTAGTGACTGCAGTGATGTCACCAGAGCAGGGGGATTGGGGTCAGTCATTTCCATGAGTGTTGTGTAATGCTAGTCCCTGGAAGATAGCACTGGCCAACCCGTTTCACCCCCAGCTAATTTCGAGACCGACCCTTTACAATCACTATGTTATTAGAGGAACCTTATCAAATTCTTTAAGAAGTAAAATTTCAGATCAGACCTGTCTTTACCCACCACTGAATGACAAGGTAGTAATGGCGGCATGAGGGTTGTTGTTAAGACTGTAATGGCGTCACATGTTGCTTCTTCTTACCATGTGTGGTTTATATTACAGACATCCACTAGTCAGGCTGTCTTTACCCTCCAGTCCGGTGTTTGTCAACTCTTCAGGGAGACATTAAGCAAGAAAGGATTTGTTGAGATTCAGACTCCCAAAATCATATCAGGTATGTATGACAGATGCCTTCTATGTAACACCGTGCACAAGAGACGGTACTGACTATCATTATTTATTTCACTTTTACAGCGGCCAGTGAGGGAGGAGCCAAT
Source organism: Leptodactylus fallax (assembly GCA_947044405.1). Taxonomy (NCBI): domain Eukaryota; kingdom Metazoa; phylum Chordata; class Amphibia; order Anura; family Leptodactylidae; genus Leptodactylus; species Leptodactylus fallax. The sequence goes on along the minus strand of CAMRHE010000560.1, from coordinate 453,426 downwards.
GTATTCACCGTGTCCTACTTTAAAACCAGCGCCTATCTAGCCCAGTCCCCACAGCTCTACAAGCAAATGTGTATCTGTGCTGACTTTGAGAAGGTGTTTTGCATTGGGCCAGGTAATAAATTAATCTGTACTCCTAAATGTCTAATAATAGAATACTGCCCCTATGTACAAGAATATAACTACTATAATACTGCCCCTATGTACAAGAATATAACTACTATAATACTGCTCCTATGTACAAGAATATAACTACTATAATACTGCCCCCTATGTACAAGAATATAACTACTATAATACTGCTCCTATGTACAAGAATATAACTACTATAATACTGCCGCTATGTACAAGAATATAACTACTATAATACTGCTCCTATGTACAAGAATATAACTACTATAATACTGCTCCTATGTACAAGAATATAACTACTATAATACTGCTCCTATGTACAAGAATATAACTACTATAATACTGCTCCTATGTACAAGAATATAACTACTATAATACTGCTCCTATGTACAAGAATATAACTACTATAATACTGCCCCCTATGTACAAGAATATAACTACTATAATACTGCTCCTATGTACAAGAATATAACTACTATAATACTACTCCTATGTACAAGAATATAACTACTATAATACTGCTCCTATGTACAAGAATATAAATACTATAATACTGCTCCTATGTACAAGAATATAACTACTATAATACTGCCCCTATGTACAAGAATATAACTACTATAATACTACTCCTATGTACAAGAATATAACTACTATAATAGTACCTCCTATGTACAAGAATATAACTACTATAATACTGCCCCTATGTACAAGAATATAACTACTATAATACTGCCCCTATGTACAAGAATATAACTACTATAATACTGCCCCTATGTACAAGAATATAACTACTATAATACTGCTCCTATGTACAAGAATATAACTACTATAATACTGCCCCTATGTACAAGAATATAACTACTATAATACTACCTCCTATGTACAAGAATATAACTACTATAATACTGCCCCTATGTACAAGAATATAACTACTATAATACTGCCCCCTATGTACAAGAATATAACTACTATAATACTGCTCCTGTGTACAAGAATATAACTACTATAATACTGCCCCCTATGTACAAGAATATAACTACTATAATACTGCTCCTGTGTACAAGAATATAACTACTATAATACTGCTCCTGTGTACAAGAATATAACTACTATAATACTGCCCCCTATGTACAAGAATATAACTACTATAGTACAGCTCCTGTGTACAAGAATATAACTACTATAATACTGCCCCCTATGTACAAGAATATAACTACTATAATACTGCTCCTGTGTACAAGAATATAACTACTATAATACTGCCCCCTATGTACAAGAATATAACTACTATAATACTGCCCTCTATGTACAAGAATATAACTACTATAATACTGCCCTCTATGTACAAGAATATAACTACTATAATACTGCTCCTATGTACAAGAATATAACTACTATAATACTACCTCCTATGTACAAGAATATAACTACTATAATACTGCTCCTATGTACAAGAATATAACTACTATAATACTGCTCCTATGTACAAGAATATACAGTAACTACTATAATACTACCTCCTGTGTACAAGAATATAACTACTATAATACTGCCTCCTATGTACAAGAATATAACTACTATAATACTGCCCCTATGTACAAGAATATAACTACTATAATACTGCTCCTATGTACAAGAATATAACTACTATAATACTACCTCCTATGTACAAGAATATAACTACTATAATACTGCTCCTATGTACCAGAATATAACTACTATAATACTACCTCCTGTGTACAAGAATATAACTACTATAATACTACCTCCTATGTACAAGAATATAACTACTATAATACTGCCCCTATGTACAAGAATATAACTACTATAATACTGCTCCTATGTACAAGAATATAACTACTATAATACTACCCCCTATGTACAAGAATATAACTACTATAATACTGCCCCCTATGTACAAGAATATAACTACTATAATACTGCTCCTATGTACAAGAATATAACTACTATAATACTGCCCCTTATGTACAAGAATATAACTACTATAATACTGCCCCCTATGTACAAGAATATAACTACTATAATACAGCTCCTGTGTACAAGAATATAACTACTATAATACTGCTCCTGTGTGCAAGAATATAACTACTATAATACTGCTCCTATGTACAAGAATATAACTACTATAATACTGCCCCCTATGTACAAGAATATAACTACTATAATACTGCCCCTATGTACAAGAATATAACTACTATAATACTGTTCCTATGTACAAGAATATAACTACTATAATACTGCCCCTATGTACAAGAATATAACTACTATAATACTGTTCCTATGTACAAGAATATAACTACTATAATACTGCCCCTATGTACAAGAATATAACTACTATAATACTACCTCCTATGTACAATATAACTACTATAATACTGCTCTTATGTACAAGAATATAACTACTATTAATACTGCCCCTATGTACAAGAATATAACTACTATAATACTTCTCCTATGTACAAGAATATACCTACTATAATACTGCTCCTATGTACAAGAATATAACTACTATAATACTGCTCCTATGTACAAGAATATAACTACTATAATACTGCCCCTATGTACAAGAATATAACTACTATAATACTGCTCCTATGTACAAGAATATAACTACTATAATACTACCTCCTATGTACAAGAATATAACTACTATAATACTGCTCCTATGTACAAGAATATAACTACTATGGGGGGCGTGGCTAGCGCTGAACATGGAGGGTCGCATGTGAGCGGAGCTCCGGTTAGAGCCGCTCATCTATCCTGAGTTACATCCTGACTTACCGGTGCCCGGGGTAGCCGTCCGCAGGAACGCACATTTGGGGCCCACCTCTTGGTCCCGGGACTCCCGTTCTGCCGGTATCCTCCTCCGCTGGGTGGTAGTCGGTGGCCGCTACACGTGGCCGGTGGCTGGACACTTTCACCTGCGCCGCCGGAGCCGCTCTGTCCCGTGCTGCGGGGGCTTGGAGCTGTGGTGGAGCTGCCGTTGTGGGGCTGCGCTAGTGGACCGGCCTGGAGCTGTGTGGGCACTGCTGAGGCCGCTGAGCCTGCTGTCGCCCGGGTGGCGGTTTCCCCTCTCTCCACGTGGCGGGCGGCCATCTTCATCCTGATCGGGTCGGCCATCTGCTGATGGGGGGAGCGCTGAGTCTGGAGTTCCTGTTTGTCACCCCGCTGACTGCTCTTCTGGGAGGCTTTTCTTATAATCCAGTGAAGGCTGCGGTATGTACTACTGGACTGTTGAGTTACCATATGTCCTCCTATAGTTCCTCCTGGCAGCCTATGTACTTCATCACTCCGCTACTGGCCTTCTTGGAGGCTTTACTTATAATCCAGTGACTGATGCTACCGGCACTATTGGATCGTTGAGTTACCATCCGTCCCTTCTTAGTTCCTCCTGGCAATTTGTCTATTTCACTGCTCCACTGACGGCTCTCTCGTGGTGATATCGCTCATAATCCAGAGTCTGTTGCCATCGATACTATTGGACTGTTGAGTTACTGTCTGTCCTCGGCTGGCTTATTGGCCCTGGTGGCCTGACATAGAGGCTCCTACTGTGCAACTGCTATTAGCCAGAGACCTCGTTTATAATCCTCTGGGACCGGCCCGGTCTTGCTACCATCACACCTCCTCCTCTGCCAACATATCCACCCGTACGGAACGCAGGAAGAGCGGCCGCCGACTCTCTAAAATGAGTCGCCCGCAATCAACCTCTGTCTCTGATCGCCTGAGGGGGTTCTCCAGGGCAGCATCCTCTTCTACATCATCATGGCTTGAGGCAGCCTCTCCTGCCCTTCCAGAGGAGGACCCCGAGCCCACTTTAAAGCAAGTTACTGGGCAGCTACTGGAGGCGATCCATGCCGGCACTTCCTCGCTGACCGGGAAAATTGAGGAGGTCAAAATCGACCTGGGCCTGCTCCGCCAGGACTTTCAGACCTTGCGAGGCAGGGTGCGTGAGGTGGAGGATCGGGTCTCTCAGGTAGAAGACACTGTTAACCCACTTCCTGCCAAGCTTCAGTAGCTGGAGAGAGCTGCAAGTTTGTGGACACAGCGTGCGGATGACCTGGAGAATAGATTGCGACGAAACAACCTTCGTATCCTGGGCCTGCCGGAGCGGGCGGAGGGTGAAGATCCTCGGGCCTTTGTGGAGGGGTGGCTGAAAAACGTCTTACCGGAGGCTCACTTCTCGCCAATCTTTGCAGTGGAACGGGCCCATCGGGTTCCGGCTAAGCCGCCGCCCCCAGGGCGCACCTCCTCGACCCTTGTGGGCCCGTCTGATTAACAGCACGGATCGAGATACGGCGCTGCGGGCTGCACGCCAGGCCGGCGAGCTTAAGTACAACGGAGCTGCAGTAGCCATGTTTCCAGATTTCTCGGCGGCGCTCCAGAAGACCCGGGCATCCTTTGTGGCCGTTAAGAGGCGACTGAGAGAAAAGGCTATACAATACTCCATGATTTACCCAGCGCGTCTTCGGGTCGTCCATGACGGCAGGTCCCTATTCTTTACTTCGCCAAAGGATGTGGAGGACTGGCTATCTCTTCTACCTCGATCTCCGAGACAATGATCCTGACGGCGTGTGGTGAGAGGTCCGATCGGACCATACATAGGGACTTATGTATTACGGGATGTCCTTGTTTATTGTATAAGTAGTTTTATGAAAAGTGCGGTTCTGTTATTATAGTATCCTGTAGCCTTATAGTTACCTGGGCTGGCGACCCCCGGGGTGCCGGTGTATGCTACTTACTCATGTGAACCTGGCTCTGTTGAATAGTATATCCCCTAGCCTATTGATCATCTATACCTTTAAGACAGTGCCCCGTATACCAACCACTGTGGGTGCACTTCTTCCCCCGTAAATTGTAGCCACGGTTAATTTAACGCATATTGTTTGTTTATGCCAGTAATATGTCTCACACCCTTTAGGGGTGTAATGGTTCATTTCGTTTGTATATGGTTCTTAGGTTGCTGCACACCACTCTGTGTCTCACTCAGCCACGCACTACACACTCATAGCCGGGTCACTTTTGGGGTCCTGAACTGCCATGATTACATTACATTCTTAGACGACCATGGCGTCCTTTAGTGTACTATCTTGGAATGTGAGGGGCCTGGGCAGCCCACGAAAGAGATCGTTGGTTTTTTCTCAGATTAGGAGGGCTGACCCGCATCTCATATGTCTTCAGGAAACTCATTTGGTTCCAGACAATTCCAGGCGACTTCAGAAGCCATGGGTTCAGTGGGCGGCTCACTCTACACATACTTCCTATTCCAGGGGGGTGTCCATTTTGGTGCATCGTAGACTCAGGTGGGAGCCAGGCCTCATTGTAAAGGACCCCGAGGGACGATACGTTTTTGTCCAGGCCTGGGTTGACTCTGTCCTGTATGTTATCCTGGGTGTGTACTTGCCACCGGCGTCTGATCTTGCTGTGCTCCAGCAGGCTGCACAGTTTGCGACCCGATTCCCTGGGGCTATTGCATTATGTCTGGGTGACTTTAACAAAGTAATGGATATTGCCTTGGATTGGTTCTCTGCGGAGCCGGGTTCCCCCTCTCTGCCTCGCCCTACTACAATGGCCGGAGTGATCCGTGAATTGGGGTGGTTGGATTTGTGGCGGGTCCGGTTTCCGGAGGCCCGCACCTTTTCCTGTCACTCTGCCAACAGACATACTCTGTCCAGGATTGACCATGCTTTTGGAAATACTAAAGCATATTCTTGGTTGCAGACCATATCCTATTTACCCAGGGCAGTGTCTGATCATTCCCCGTTGTTGGTCCAATTAAACAGTAGTACGGCTGCTAAGCCACGACAGGGTTGGCGAATCCACCCATTTTGGTTGAAACTATTTGTACCACATGATCGAATACCTGATCAACTTCAGACGTTTTTGACCATTAATTCCCCAAACACTTCTCCACTCCTCTTATGGGAGACTATGAAGGCATATCTTAGGGGTTGTATTAAGTCCTCCATTTCCTTTGTAAAGAGGGAATCCTCGCTGTTGGAGACCACCTTAGCGACCCAGTGTGCCTCGCTCGAAGCTTCATACGTGGCTAATCCAACTGATGAGGCTAGATCTCAATGGTTGCAGACGGGTAGACAATATCTGCATATACTGCATGACAAGGCACGTAGGTCTATGTTTTTTAGCAAACAGAAGTTTTACGAACTCGGTAACCAGTCAAGCAGCTTTCTAGCTCAACTGATACATCAAAACACAGCCTCACCTGCAATACTACGAGTACATTCAGAGACGGGGGAGGTATTGTCCAATAGCTTGGCCATTAGTGACAGATTTTATAGGTATTACAGTGAGTTATACCTCTCCAAGCTTAGAGTCACTGATGGAGAGCTTGCTACCTATTTGGGTTTGATCCCCCTTCCTACATTGTCAGAAGACCAACGTGAATCTTTAGATTCCCCTTTTACGCTAGAGGAGCTATCGGGAGCCCTGGCAGATATGGCAAAGGGCAAATCACCGGGTCCGGACGGTATCCCAGTGGAGGTTTACGCCCAGTATGGGGGCCTGCTTCTCCCGATGTTGCTTGAATGTTACAATGCTGCCTTTGTGGGCCGCAGTCTCCCGGAGTCCTTTTATGACGCCACCATTATCCTGTTACTTAAGCCTGACAAGGATCCGCTGGACTGTGGCTCATATAGGCCTATATCACTGCTTAATATAGATTATAAACTCCTTACTAAAATGTTGGCGAAAAGGCTAAATTCTGTTGTTCTCGACCTTGTCCATCCGGATCAGACAGGCTTTATGCCTGGAAAATCCACATCGGATAATCTTAGAAGGGCTCAGGTGATAACTCAGATTGGGGCATCATCCTCACATGACTGGGCGGTGGCTTCTTTAGATGCAACAAAGGCGTTCGACTCTGTCGAATGGCCTTTCCTATTGCAGGTGTTGCGGGGATATGGATTTGGAGAGGGGTTTATTACCTGGATTTCCCTTCTATACTGTTCCCCTAGAGCGGCGCTGTCAATTAATGGCACGTTGTCTTCCTACTTTCCTTTGGGTAGGGGTACAAGACAAGGATGTCCATTGTCACCGCTATTGTTTGCTTTGGCGGTGGAACCCTTGGCGATACTGCTTCGGAATGACCCCATATATAAAGGCATATTGATAGGCACCCGGGAGGAGAGAACAGCACTCTATGCCGATGACTTACTCCTGTTTATGAGCGACCCCTCCCGGTCCCTGCCCAGAGCCATGGCTATAATTGACGAATTTGGTAATTATTCTGGCCTGCGAACCAATTGGACTAAGTCCTCATACATGCATATTGGCCACGCATCAAGTGTAGCTGAGGGGAATGTGGTATGTGGATTGACTACAGTCTCAACTTGCAAATATCTGGGCATCTTTATATCTAGGGACCATAGGTGTTTTTTGGAACAGAACATTTTTCCACTCATCTCGCACTTTAGGGTTAAGTTTAATCTTTGGGCTACACTGCCTTTGTCGGTGGCTGGTAGAATCAACCTAGTTAAAATGATAGTACTACCCAAATGTCTATATGCTATAAGCCATTCTGCTGTGTCCGTGCCCCTTAGATTTTTTAAACAAATGGACTCCCTCATTATCTCCTTTAGATGGGGAAACTCTAGATCTAAACTTAGGTTGTCATCTCTACAACGACCGAAGCAGCTCGGGGGTACATCACTCCCTGATCTGTTTCTTTACTACCTAGCAGGACAGCTCCGTTTTATTGGGAAGTGGCTCTCATCTGATCCCCTACCGAGGTCCGAGGCACATCTGGCTCACCACCTGGGTTTGCGTAATTTGTGGCCGGTGTTGAAACACCCGGCCGTGTTCAGGGGGAGATTGTTGCCCATCCATACCCTGGCTGGACAGGTCTGGCGTCAGGCGAAAAAGGTGTCCGCCTATTCTGATATACCTGCGGAGACCCCGCTTTGGCACAACCCTGGTCTGCCGACGTTATTTGCCCTGCCTGGCGCCCGGGCCTGGTCGCAGTATGGCGTGTCCTCTCTTAGTGACCTGTATATACAAGGTGTTTTTAAAACATTTGACTCGCTGAGCTCCTCCTATGGCATCCCTAGAACACAGTTCTTTAGATATCTACAGATTAGACATGCACTCTCTTCTCAGTTCCCGGATCGATTGTACAATATATCTGAGTATCCGCTTATCGGCATACTTCGCTCACAGGGCCCTGGGGGTTTGATATCTACTTTATATGCACATCTGATACAGGCCAAGATATCCACATTGGACGCCCCGGCCCTGACGCGGTGGTGCATCAATATCCCAACTCTCACAAATGAGATGTTTCAAGACATCCTTGAATCTCCTCAACATGTGTCACCTTCAGCTAACAACAAACTGATTCAAACGTATATTCTACACCAATGTTACTTGACACCTTCCCGTCTCTACAGAATGGGACGTCTGCCCAACCCAGGATGCCTTAGGTGCCCTTGTCTACAGTCAGACTTTTGGCATATGATTTGGGAATGTCCGATCATACAATGTTTTTGGAAAGGGGTCGTGGATCTCCTGGTGGAAGTTCTGGCTAAACCTATACCATTAACCCCAGAGATATGCCTTTTCGGTGTATTAGATGAAGAATTATGGCAACACCATGTTAGAATCCTTTTGAGGGAGTCTTTATTCTATGCCAGGAAAGCTATCGCACTGCGATGGATGGCTCCGAAACCCCCATCAGTATCTCAGTGGAAGAAACTTGTTAATACTGTTCTTCCTTATAACCAGATTGTGTATAAAGGGAGAGGGTGCCCTCAGAAATTCCATAAGGTGTGGGGAGCATGGTGCAATTCTCCGGTAACCCAGTATACGGCTCCCTCATTGCGTACTGCCATTCATTTACTCATGCCGTGAGGGGTGCGAGACACCGGGAGTATCCACGACCTCTCATTTTGGAGTGTATCCTTGTTGTTACCTTTGACTTATTGACTGCATGTTTTGTACATGATAACTGATGTATACAGTATTATGCATGTCCTGATTATATCCTCTCTGTACCGAGTCTGAGTTGTGGGGTCCGGTGGGACGAGGGCCTGGCGAGGTGGGATGTGGTGCGTTGAGTGAATTTACATTTAAATTCTTGTTTTCTGGTGCGCAACATGTTATGTATATGTTTTGATTCCTTTTCTTGTGTCTGATACGCAACTTTCAATAAAACGAGTTTAAAAAAAAAAATATAACTACTATAATACTACCTCCTATGTACAAGAATATAACTACTATAATACTGCCCCTATGTACAAGAATATAACTACTATAATACTACCTCCTATGTACAAGAATATAACTACTATAATACTGCCCCTATGTACAAGAATATAACTACTATAATACTACCCCTATGTACAAGAATATAACTACTATAATACTGCTCCTGTGTACAAGAATATAACTACTATAATACTGCCCCCTATGTACAAGAATATAACTACTATAATACTGCTCCTATGTACAAGAATATAACTACTATAATACAGCTCCTGTGTACAAGAATATAACTACTATAATACTGCCCCCTATGTACAAGAATATAACTACTATAATACTGCCCCCTATGTACAAGAATATAACTACTATAATACTGCTCCTGTGTACAAGAATATAACTACTATAATACTGCTCCTATTTACAAGAATATAACTACTATAATACTACCCCCTATGTACAAGAATATAACTACTATAATACTGCCCCCTATGTACAAGAATATAACTACTATAATACTGCTCCTATGTACAAGAATATAACTACTATAATACTGCTCCTATGTACAAGATATAACTACTATAATACTACCCCCTATGTACAAGAATATAACTACTATAATACTACCCCCTATGTACAAGAATATAACTACTATAATACTGCTCCTATGTATAAGAATATAACTACTATAATACTACCCCCTATGTACAAGAATATATAACTACTATAATACTGCTCCTATGTACAAGAATATAACTACTATAATACTGCCCCCTATGTACAAGAATATAACTACTATAATACTGCCCCTATGTACAAGAATATAACTACTATAATACTACCCCCTATGTACAAGAATATAACTACTATAATACTACCTCCTATGTACAAGAATATAACTACTATAATACTGCTCCTATGTACAAGAATATAACTACTATAATACTACTCCTATGTACAAGAATATAACTACTATAATACTACTGCTATGTACAAGAATATAACTACTATAATACTGCCCCCTATGTACAAGAATATAACTACTATAATACTGCTCCTATGTATAAGAATATAACTACTATAATACTGCCCCTATGTACAAGAATATAACTACTATACTACTGCTCCTATGTACAAGAATATAACTACTATAATACTGCCTCCTATGTACAAGAATATAACTACTATAATACCGCTCCTATGTACAAGAATATAACTACTATAATACTGCCCCTTATGTACAAGAATATAACTACTATAATACTGCCCCTTATGTACAAGAATATAACTACTATAATACTGCTCCTATGTACAAGAATATAACTACTATAATACTGCCCCTATGTACAAGAATATAACTACTATAATACTACCTCCTATGTACAAGAATATAACTACTATAATACTGCCCCTATGTACAAGAATATAACTACTATAATACTGCCCCCTATGTACAAGAATATAACTACTATAATACTGCTCCTATGTACAAGAATATAACTACTATAATACTGCCCCTATGTACAAGAATATAACTACTATAATACTGCTCCTATGTACAAGAATATAACTACTATAATACTGCCCCTATGTACAAGAATATAACTACTATAATACTACCTCCTATGTACAAGAATATAACTACTATAATACTGCCCCTATGTACAAAAATATAACTACTATAATACTACCTCCTATGTACAAGAATATAACTACTATAATACTGCCCCTATGTACAAGAATATAACTACTATAATACTACCCCTATGTACAAGAATATAACTACTATAATACTGCTCCTGTGTACAAGAATATAACTACTATAATACTGCCCCCTATGTACAAGAATATAACTACTATAATACTGCTCCTGTGTACAAGAATATAACTACTATAATACTGCCCCCTATGTACAAGAATATAACTACTATAATACTGCTCCTATGTACAAGAATATAACTACTATAATACAGCTCCTGTGTACAAGAATATAACTACTATAATACTGCTCCTATGTACAAGAATATAACTAATATAATACTACCCCCTATGTACAAGAATATAACTACTATAATACTGCCCCCTATGTACAAGAATATAACTACTATAATACTGCTCCTATGTACAAGAATATAACTACTATAATACTGCTCCTATGTACAAGATATAACTACTATAATACTACCCCCTATGTACAAGAATATAACTACTATAATACTGTTCCTATGTACAAGAATATAACTACTATAATACTGCTCCTATGTACAAGAATATAACTACTATAATACTGCTCCTATGTACAAGATATAACTACTATAATACTACCCCCTATGTACAAGAATATAACTACTATAATACTACCCCCTATGTACAAGAATATAACTACTATAATACTGCTCCTATGTATAAGAATATAACTACTATAATACTACCCCCTATGTACAAGAATATATAACTACTATAATACTGCTCCTATGTACAAGAATATAACTACTATAATACTGCCCCCTATGTACAAGAATATAACTACTATAATACTGCCCCTATGTACAAGAATATAACTACTATAATACTACCCCCTATGTACAAGAATATAACTACTATAATACTACCTCCTATGTACAAGAATATAACTACTATAATACTGCTCCTATGTACAAGAATATAACTACTATAATACTACTCCTATGTACAAGAATATAACTACTATAATACTACTGCTATGTACAAGAATATAACTACTATAATACTGCCCCCTATGTACAAGAATATAACTACTATAATACTGCTCCTATGTACAAGAATATAACTACTATAATACTGCCCCTATGTACAAGAATATAACTACTATAATACTACCTCCTATGTACAAGAATATAACTACTATAATACTGCCCCTATGTACAAGAATATAACTACTATAATACTGCCCCCTATGTACAAGAATATAACTACTATAATACTGCTCCTATGTACAAGAATATAACTACTATAATACTGCCCCTATGTACAAGAATATAACTACTATAATACTGCTCCTATGTACAAGAATATAACTACTATAATACTGCCCCTATGTACAAGAATATAACTACTATAATACTACCTCCTATGTACAAGAATATAACTACTATAATACTGCCCCTATGTACAAGAATATAACTACTATAATACTACCTCCTATGTACAAGAATATAACTACTATAATACTGCCCCTATGTACAAGAATATAACTACTATAATACTACCCCTATGTACAAGAATATAACTACTATAATACTGCTCCTGTGTACAAGAATATAACTACTATAATACTGCCCCCTATGTACAAGAATATAACTACTATAATACTGCTCCTGTGTACAAGAATATAACTACTATAATACTGCCCCCTATGTACAAGAATATAACTACTATAATACTGCTCCTATGTACAAGAATATAACTACTATAATACAGCTCCTGTGTACAAGAATATAACTACTATAATACTGCTCCTATGTACAAGAATATAACTAATATAATACTACCCCCTATGTACAAGAATATAACTACTATAATACTGCCCCCTATGTACAAGAATATAACTACTATAATACTGCTCCTATGTACAAGAATATAACTACTATAATACTGCTCCTATGTACAAGAATATAACTACTATAATACTACCCCCTATGTACAAGAATATAACTACTATAATACTGTTCCTATGTACAAGAATATAACTACTATAATACTGCTCCTATGTACAAGAATATAACTACTATAATACTGCTCCTATGTACAAGATATAACTACTATAATACTACCCCCTATGTACAAGAATATAACTACTATAATACTACCCCCTATGTACAAGAATATAACTACTATAATACTGCTCCTATGTATAAGAATATAACTACTATAATACTACCCCCTATGTACAAGAATATATAACTACTATAATACTGCTCCTATGTACAAGAATATAACTACTATAATACTGCCCCCTATGTACAAGAATATAACTACTATAATACTGCCCCTATGTACAAGAATATAACTACTATAATACTACCCCCTATGTACAAGAATATAACTACTATAATACTACCTCCTATGTACAAGAATATAACTACTATAATACTGCTCCTATGTACAAGAATATAACTACTATAATACTACTCCTATGTACAAGAATATAACTACTATAATACTACTGCTATGTACAAGAATATAACTACTGTAATACTGCCCCCTATGTACAAGAATATAACTACTATAATACTGCTCCTATGTATAAGAATATAACTACTATAATACTGCCCCTATGTACAAGAATATAACTACTATACTACTGCTCCTATGTACAAGAATATAACTACTATAATACTGCCTCCTATGTACAAGAATATAACTACTATAATACCGCTCCTATGTACAAGAATATAACTACTATAATACTGCCCCTTATGTACAAGAATATAACTACTATAATACTGCCCCTTATGTACAAGAATATAACTACTATAATACTGCTCCTATGTACAAGAATATAACTACTATAATACTGCCCCTATGTACAAGAATATAACTACTATAATACTGCCTCCTATGTACAAGAATATAACTACTATAATACTGCCCCTATGTACAAGAATATAACTACTATAATACTGCCCCCTATGTACAAGAATATAACTACTATAATACTGCTCCTATGTACAAGAATATAACTACTATAATACTGCCCCTATGTACAAGAATATAACTACTATAATACTGCTCCTATGTACAAGAATATAACTACTATAATACTGCCCCTATGTACAAGAATATAACTACTATAATACTACCTCCTATGTACAAGAATATAACTACTATAATACTGCCCCTATGTACAAGAATATAACTACTATAATACTACCTCCTATGTACAAGAATATAACTACTATAATACTGCCCCTATGTACAAGAATATAACTACTATAATACTACCCCTATGTACAAGAATATAACTACTATAATACTGCTCCTGTGTACAAGAATATAACTACTATAATACTGCCCCCTATGTACAAGAATATAACTACTATAATACTGCTCCTGTGTACAAGAATATAACTACTATAATACTGCCCCCTATGTACAAGAATATAACTACTATAATACTGCTCCTATGTACAAGAATATAACTACTATAATACAGCTCCTGTGTACAAGAATATAACTACTATAATACTGCTCCTATGTATAAGAATATAACTACTATAATACTGCCCCTATGTACAAGAATATAACTACTATACTACTGCTCCTATGTACAAGAATATAACTACTATAATACTGCCTCCTATGTACAAGAATATAACTACTATAATACCGCTCCTATGTACAAGAATATAACTACTATAATACTGCCCCTATGTACAAGAATATAACTACTATAATACTGCCCCTATGTACAAGAATATAACTACTATAATACTGCTCCTATGTACAAGAATATAACTACTATAATACTGCCCCTATGTACAAGAATATAACTACTATAATACTACCTCCTATGTACAAGAATATAACTACTATAATACTGCCCCTATGTACAAGAATATAACTACTATAATACTGCCCCCTATGTACAAGAATATAACTACTATAATACTGCTCCTATGTACAAGAATATAACTACTATAATACTGCCCCTATGTACAAGAATATAACTACTATAATACTGCTCCTATGTACAAGAATATAACTACTATAATACTGCCCCTATGTACAAGAATATAACTACTATAATACTACCTCCTATGTACAAGAATATAACTACTATAATACTGCCCCTATGTACAAGAATATAACTACTATAATACTACCTCCTATGTACAAGAATATAACTACTATAATACTGCCCCTATGTACAAGAATATAACTACTATAATACTACCCCTATGTACAAGAATATAGCTACTATAATACTGCTCCTGTGTACAAGAATATAACTACTATAATACTGCCCCCTATGTACAAGAATATAACTACTATAATACTGCTCCTGTGTACAAGAATATAACTACTATAATACTGCCCCCTATGTACAAGAATATAACTACTATAATACTGCTCCTATGTACAAGAATATAACTACTATAATACAGCTCCTGTGTACAAGAATATAACTACTATAATACTGCTCCTATGTACAAGAATATAACTAATATAATACTACCCCCTATGTACAAGAATATAACTACTATAATACTGCCCCCTATGTACAAGAATATAACTACTATAATACTGCTCCTATGTACAAGAATATAACTACTATAATACTGCTCCTATGTACAAGATATAACTACTATAATACTACCCCCTATGTACAAGAATATAACTACTATAATACTGTTCCTATGTACAAGAATATAACTACTATAATACTGCTCCTATGTACAAGAATATAACTACTATAATACTACCCCCTATGTACAAGAATATAACTACTATAATACTGCTCCTATGTATAAGAATATAACTACTATAATACTACCCCCTCTGTACAAGAATATAACTACTATAATACTGCTCCTATGTACAAGAATATAACTACTATAATACTGCCCCCTATGTACAAGAATATAACTACTATAATACTACCTCCTATGTACAAGAATATAACTACTATAATACTGCTCCTATGTACAAGAATATAACTACTATAATACTACTCCTATGTACAAGAATATAACTACTATAATACTACTGCTATGTACAAGAATATAACTACTATAATACTGCCCCCTATGTACAAGAATATAACTACTATAATACTGCTCCTATGTATAAGAATATAACTACTATAATACTGCCCCTATGTACAAGAATATAACTACTATAATACTGCTCCTATGTACAAGAATATAACTACTATACTACTTCTCCTATGTGCAAGAATATAACTACTATAATACTGCCTCCTATGTACAAGAATATAACTACTATAATACCGCTCCTATGTACAAGAATATAACTACTATAATACTACCTCCTATGTACAAGAATATAACTACTATAATACTGCTCCTATGTACAAGAATATAACTACTATAATACTACTCCTATGTACAAGAATATAACTACTATAATACTACTGCTATGTACAAGAATATAACTACTATAATACTGCCCCCTATGTACAAGAATATAACTACTATAATACTGCTCCTATGTACAAGAATATAACTACTATAATACTGCCCCTATGTACAAGAATATAACTACTATAATACTGCCCCTATGTACAAGAATATAACTACTATAATACTACCTCCTATGTACAAGAGTATAACTACTATAATACTGCCCCTATGTACAAGAATATAACTACTATAATACTGCCCCTATGTACAAGAATATAACTACTATAATACTACCTCCTATGTACAAGAATATAACTACTATAATACTACCTCCTATGTACAAGAATATAACTACTATAATACTACCCCTATGTACAAGAATATAACTACTATAATACTGCTCCTGTGTACAAGAATATAACTACTATAATACTGCCCCCTATGTACAAGAATATAACTACTATAATACTGCTCCTGTGTACAAGAATATAACTACTATAATACTGCCCCCTATGTACAAGAATATAACTACTATAATACAGCTCCTGTGTACAAGAATATAACTACTATAATACTGCCCCCTATGTACAAGAATATAACTACTATAATACTGCTCCTATGTACAAGAATATAACTACTATAATACAGCTCCTGTGTACAAGAATATAACTACTATAATACTGCCCCCTATGTACAAGAATATAACTACTATAATACTGCTCCTATGTACAAGAATATAACTACTATAATACAGCTCCTGTGTACAAGAATATAACTACTATAATACTGCTCCTATTTACAAGAATATAACTACTATAATACTGCCCCCTATGTACAAGAATATAACTACTATAATACTGCTCCTATGTACAAGAATATAACTACTATAATACTGCTCCTATGTACAAGATATAACTACTATAATACTACCCCCTATGTACAAGAATATAACTACTATAATACTGTTCCTATGTACAAGAATATAACTACTATAATACTGCTCCTATGTACAAGAATATAACTACTATAATACTACCCCCTATGTACAAGAATATAACTACTATAATACTGCTCCTATGTATAAGAATATAACTACTATAATACTGCTCCTATGTACAAGAATATAACTACTATAATACTGCTCCTATATACAAGAATATAACTACTATAATACTGCTCCTGTGTACAAGAATATAACTACTATAATACTGCCCCCTATGTACAAGAATATAACTACTATAATACTGCCCCCTATGTACAAGAATATAACTACTATAATACTGCCTCCTATGTACAAGAATATAACTACTATAATACTGCCTCCTATGTACAAGAATATAACTACTATAATACTACTCCTATGTACAAGAATATAACTACTGTAATACTTCTCCTATGTACAAGAATATAACTACTATAGTACTGCTCCCTGTGTACAAGAATATAACTACTATAATACTACCTCCTATGTACAAGAATATAACTACTATAATACTGCTCCTATGTACAAGAATATAACTACTATAATACTACTCCTATGTACAAGAATATAACTACTATAATACTGCCCCTTATGTACAAGAATATAACTACTATAATACTGCCCCTTATGTACAAGAATATAACTACTATAATACTGCTCCTATGTACAAGAATATAACTACTATAATACTGCTCCTATGTACAAGAATATAACTACTATAATACTACTCCTATATACAAGAATATAACTACTATAATACTGCCCCTATGTACAAGAATATAACTACTATAATACTGCCCCCTTGTACAAGAATATAACTACTATAATACTGCCCCCTATGTACAAGAATATAACTACTATAATACTGCCTCCTATGTACAAGAATATAACTACTATAATACTGCTCCTATGTACAAGAATATAACTACTATAATACTGCTCCTATGTACAAGAATATAACTACTATAATACTTCTCCTATGTACAAGAATATAACTACTATAATACTGATCCCTATGTACAAGAATATAACTACTATAATACTACCTCCTATGTACAAGAATATAACTACTATAATACTGCTCCTATGTACAAGAATATAACTACTATAATACTACTCCTATGTATAAGAATATAACTACTATAATACTGCCCCCTATGTACAAGAATATAACTACTATAATACTACCTCCTATGTACAAGAATATAACTACTATAATACTACCTCCTATGTACAAGAATATAACTACTATAATACTTCTCCTATGTACAAGAATATAACTACTATAATACTACCTCCTATGTACAAGAATATAACTACTATAATACTGCCTCTATGTACAAGAATATAACTACTATAATACTGCTCCTATGTACAAGAATATAACTACTATAATACTTCTCCTATGTACAAGAATATAACTACTATAATACTACCTCCTATGTACAAGAATATAACTACTATAATACTGCCTCTATGTACAAGAATATAACTACTATAATACTGCTCCTATGTACAAGAATATAACTACTATAATACTTCTCCTATGTACAAGAATATAATTACTATAATACTACCTCCTATGTACAAGAATATAACTACTATAATACTTCTCCTATGTACAAGAATATAACTACTATAATACTGCCCCCTATGTACAAGAATATAACTACTATAATACTGCCCCTATGTACAAGAATATAACTACTATAATACTGCCCTTATGTACAAGAATATAACTACTATAATACTGCTCCTATGTACAAGAATATAACTACTATAATACTACTCCTATGTACAAGAATATAACTACTATAATACTACCTCCTATGTACAAGAATATAACTACTATAATACTGCTCCTATGTACAAGAATATAACTACTATAATACTACTCCTATGTATAAGAATATAACTACTATAATACTGCCCCCTATGTACAAGAATATAACTACTATAATACTACCTCCTATGTACAAGAATATAACTACTATAATACTACCTCCTATGTACAAGAATATAACTACTATAATACTTCTCCTATGTACAAGAATATAACTACTATAATACTACCTCCTATGTACAAGAATATAACTACTATAATACTGCCTCTATGTACAAGAATATAACTACTATAATACTGCTCCTATGTACAAGAATATAACTACTATAATACTTCTCCTATGTACAAGAATATAACTACTATAATACTACCTCCTATGTACAAGAATATAACTACTATAATACTGCCTCTATGTACAAGAATATAACTACTATAATACTGCTCCTATGTACAAGAATATAACTACTATAATACTTCTCCTATGTACAAGAATATAACTACTATAATACTACCTCCTATGTACAAGAATATAACTACTATAATACTTCTCCTATGTCCAAGAATATAACTACTATAATACTGCCCCCTATGTACAAGAATATAACTACTATAATACTGCCCCTATGTACAAGAATATAACTACTATAATACTGCCCTTATGTACAAGAATATAACTACTATAATACTGCTCCTATGTACAAGAATATAACTACTATAATACTGCCCCTATGTACAAGAATATAACTACTATAATACTATTCCTATGTACAAGAATATAACTACTATAATACTGCTCCTATGTATAAGAATATAACTACTATAATACTACTCCTATGTACAAGAATATAACTACTATAATACTGCTCCTATGTACAAGAATATAACTACTATAATACTACCTCCTATGTACAAGAGTATAACTACTATAATACTGCCCCCTATGTACAAGAATATAACTACTATAATACT
Organism: Leptodactylus fallax; assembly: GCA_947044405.1. Taxonomy (NCBI): domain Eukaryota; kingdom Metazoa; phylum Chordata; class Amphibia; order Anura; family Leptodactylidae; genus Leptodactylus; species Leptodactylus fallax. Next base: position 433,145 of record CAMRHE010000560.1, on the reverse strand, counting down.
GCCCCTATGTACAAGAATATAACTACTATAATACTGCCCCTATGTACAAGAATATAACTACTATAATACTGCTCCTATGTACAAGAATATAACTACTATAATACTGCCCCCTATGTACAAGAATATAACTACTATAATACTGCTCCTATGTACAAGAATATAACTACTATAATACTGCTCCTATGTACAAGAATATAACTACTATAATACTGCTCCTATGTACAAGAATATAACTACTATAATACTGCTCCTATGTACAAGAATATAACTACTATAATACTGCCCCCTATGTACAAGAATATAACTACTATAATACTGCTCCTATGTACAAGAATATAACTACTATAATACTGTTCTTATGTACAAGAATATAACTACTATAATACTACCCCCTATGTACAAGAATATAACTACTATAATACTGCTCCTATGTATTAGAATATAACTACTATAATACTACTCCTATGTACAAGAATATAACTACTATAATACTGCCCCCTATGTACAAGAATATAACTACTATAATACTGCTCCTATGTACAAGAATATAACTACTATAATACTGCCCCCTATGTACAAGAATATAACTACTATAATACTGCTCCTATGTACAAGAATATAACTACTATAATACTACCTCCTATGTACAAGAATATAACTACTATAATACTGCCCCTATGTACAAGAATATAACTACTATAATACTGTATCCTATGTACAAGAATATAACTACTATAATACTACTCCTATGTACAAGAATATAACTACTATAATACTGCTCCTATGTACAAGAATATAACTACTATAATACTGCTCCTATGTACAAGAATATAACTACTATAATACTACCTCCTATGTACAAGAATATAACTACTATAATACTGCCCCCTATGTACAAGAATATAACTACTATAATACTACCTCCTATGTACAAGAATATAACTACTATAATACTGCCCCCTATGTACAAGAATATAACTACTATAATACTGCCCCCTATGTACAAGAATATAACTACTATAATACTGCTCCTATGTACAAGAATATAACTACTATAATACTGCTCCTATGTACAAGAATATAACTACTATAATACTGCTCCTATGTACAAGAATATAACTACTATAATACTGCTCCTATGTACAAGAATATAACTACTATAATACTACCTCCTATGTACAAGAATATAACTACTATAATACTGCTCCTATGTACAAGAATATAACTACTATAATACTACTCCTATGTACAAGAATATAACTACTATAATACTACTCCTATGTACAAGAATATAACTACTATAATACTGCCTCCTATGTACAAGAATATAACTACTATACTACTGCTCCTATGTACAAGAATATAACTACTATAATACTGCTCCTATGTACAAGAATATTACTACTATAATACTGCTCCTATGTACAAGAATATAACTACTATAATACTGCTCCTATGGACAAGAATATAACTACTATAATACTGCTCCTATGTACAAGAATATAACTACTATAATACTACCTCCTATGTACAAGAATATAAATACTATAATACTGCTCCTATGTACAAGAATATAACTACTATAATACTACCTCCTATGTACAAGAATATAACTACTATAATACTGCTCCTATGTACAAGAATATAACTACTATAATACTACTCCTATGTACAAGAATATAACTACTATAATACTACCTCCTATGTACAAGAATATAACTACTATAATACTGCTCCTATGTACAAGAATATAACTACTATAATACTGCTCCTATGTACAAGAATATAACTACTATAATACTGCTCCTATGTACAAGAATATAACTACTATAATACTGCTCCTATGTACAAGAATATAACTACTATAATACTGCTCCTATGTACAAGAATATAACTACTATAATACTGCTCCTATGTACAAGAATATAACTACTATAATACTGCCCCTATGTACAAGAATATAACTACTATAATACTGCCCCCTATGTACAAGAATATAACTACTATAATACTACCTCCTATGTACAAGAATATAACTACTATAATACTGCTCCTATGTACAAGAATATAACTACTATAATACTACTCCTATGTACAAGAATATAACTACTATAATACTGCTCCTATGTACAAGAATATAACTATATAATACTGCTCCTATGTACAAGAATATAACTACTATAATACTGCCCCCTGGGTAAATCTCTGGATCACTTGATATAACATATGTGCTATAACTCTTGCATGCTGTGTGTGATTTATTTGCTATATGTCGGTATTATGTGACATCTTGGATTTTTGCGATTTATGAGGCTTCTTCAGATGATGATATTATTTCTGGGCGGTGACATTTCTTTGGGCTATGACCAGTATGGCGTTGTGCGGTGCGCTCGGTATAATTAGTGGCGTATTTTCGCAGATCTGATGTCTCTATAATTATCACACGATTCTCTTTTGCCAGGAGGAAGTCATTTGGAATATTCTCTCATTCTCTGCGCAGAATAATCTCATTTTCAGAGTGAATGATTTTTTAGTATTGTTTTTCTGTATCTCATTCGCTCCTGGTCATGTGACTGATGACACGTATGGGTGCAGAGATGTGTGTAATGTATCTAATGGTGAACAAGTTGTCAGTCTGAAGATCTGTCCTGATAAATGTTTCCTTGTAGGATGAGGAGCTAGGAGTTCCCATTACTGAATTCCAAATCTCCCGCTTTGTTTTTCAGACCCATAGAGTTACAGCTTTTTTCCAGGTATAATAGTTGATGACCGATCCTTAGAGTAGGTCATCTAGTAAAGATCAGCAGAGTTCCAAGTCAAGACAGGTCCTCCATACACTTCTGTAGGACATAAAAGAGGTGTCAGGTCCTCCATACACTTCTTTGGGACTTTTGCGAATAGCAAGGAGACTTGGCTTGTCCTGAAGTCCCATAGAAGTGAATGTAGTGAGCCGCACTCCCTGCACCTTGGAGATGTGGGTCAGAGTCCCCTGTCCATTAGACCTGCGTCTATAAGACCCCTATGGTGTATCCTGTGCCAATGATATAAATGTCCAAGATGGGAATTCACCTTTCGTAACAAATCTGTGCTGTTTCCTCCCTCTAGTGGCAGCCACTGCTCATTACATTGTAATTAGGTTGCTGGCTGGTGTGATGATGTCACCTGCTGCAGTTCACACACACACACGGCAGTCATCCCTGTACGCAGCAAAACGTCAGTGTTTTGTATGTCAATAAAGCTGAATCATAATTTTTTTTTGCAGCTTTCTGATATATTATTTTACTTTAGTTTTACCCATTTTTAAGAACTTTGTGGCTGAAATCCTGCAGATTGCGATTCCTTCCCATCTGCCTTTGTATGTAATCTGCACAATCCTCTGTGACCTACAAAGTCTGGACTCCAGGCTGACACATTTTGTCTGCGCTGACACATTGTAGCAAAATATTAACACAGGTGAGGCATGTGCTATTGATGTATTCTGCTCACAGAGGATTGTGTGGACTGGATACAATTGTAACAAACTCTCCGCTGTGGGAAATATTAGCTCAGGATGTCTTTTTTTCAGCCATCAGATATAAGCACATCTGCTCTTATATACTGACAGCAAGCAGAGATGCTGAAAATGGTGAAACATTAACACAAATTCTGCTGTAAAGTTGTAGAACCTTTCATTCTACCCTGACACGGCTTTATTTTAGGTGGTCGGGCGATCTCCCCAGCTGTAGAGGGTCTGTACCCGCCCGAAACGTCTATTCTATCCCCTCACAGAGGCACGGCCATTGGATTACACAGGAATAGACTAATGTACGGTCTGTAGTGGAGCCCTCTAGCAGATCTCTGGTGTAAATGCAGTCCTTATTTTCTTTATCATGTCGTCTCCAATATAAAAAATTTTAAAAATAAAAATTTTAGGAATCTACTCGTATGTTGAAATTTCCTGTGAATTCCTGATGACTTGATTCCTTTTCTTCCAGTTTTCCGTGCAGAAGATTCCAACACTCACCGGCACTTGACAGAATTCGTAGGCCTGGATATTGAGATGGCGTTCAGCTACCATTATCATGAAGTTGTGGACGAGATTGCAGACACCCTGGTGCAGATATTTAAGGGATTACAAGAAAGGTAATGTGACTGATGACTTATTGTCCTGGGCAGGTCTCCCTACAATTCCCAGATATGGAAACGTACGCTGATAATAGACATTGTACATGCTATAGGGCTGGCTGGAGACTTGCATTGTCTTGCCGCCTGCTGTGGCATTTCTAGTGACATTACTTGAAGGCTCTGCTGCAACAATGGTGATAAATTAGATAAATGTCTGTGGTATTTATTCTGCAGGACAACGGCTCCCTCTAGTGTTCCAAGCAGCTATTGCATGTTCATAGTTCTATAGCCCGTACAGGGTAGTCTGACTCGTAGCTTTCTATCGAAATCAATTAATTTGTATTGCTTTTTTTTTTTCCCCGTCAGGTTTCAGACAGAAATCCAGACTGTAGGTAAACAGTTTCCTTCTGAGCCGTTCAAGTTCCTGGAGCCCACACTGCGCCTGGAGTACCAAGAGGGGGTGGCAATGTTACGTGAGGCTGGAGTGGAGATGGGGGATGAAGAAGACCTCAGGTATATAGTATAGACATTGATTCCTAAACATTAGCTGGACACCTAAAGGGGCTGATGACATTTTGTAGTTTTTGCTAAGGAGCAACTGAGAATCCTGAATGTACATGTGACATTTTTACAGCTCAGCTTCTCTTGATGTGAGGATAGGTGACATGCAGTGATGTTGCATGAGCACTATACAGTATACAGAGCCCTCTGCTTCTAGCTCCATACACTGTATAGTACTGGGCCCAGCAGCAGTCCAGAACAGCTGATAGGTGCCGGGCCCGGGTCAAGCCCCACAATCAGTCAGATCCCCACAGATCACATACTGATGACCTGTCCTGTAGATCTGAAGCCCCTCTGGCCCTCCTTGCCCGGAGCACACATCATGGACTTTCTTCTCTTTCCCCGCAGCACTCCCAATGAGAAGCTTCTGGGACGGTTAGTGAAAGAAAAGGTGAGTGTAAATGTCTGAGCAATGTCCTCTGCACGTGCTCACAGATGTTACGCCTCCTGTGTGTATCCATGTCCTGTGTTACTTCCTTTTATTACATCATTTTATCAAGAAAGAGAAGATGTGAGTGGAGCCGGAGCTGTAGGCTGACAATCTAATATGTGGTGAACAGGAATAGAATAACCTAATGTGTAATTCTGTGAAATGTTCTCTTCATCTCTCAGTACGACACCGACTTCTACATCCTTGATAAATATCCATTGGCTGTGAGACCCTTCTACACGATGCCGGACCCTCAGGACCCAGTGAGTATTATACAGCTAGGACCCCCAGTGTCCGCGTATCTCAGTCCTAGGACCCCCAGTGTCAGCGCTCCTCAGTCCTAGGACCCCCAGTGTCCGCGTATCTCAGTCCTAGGACCCCCAGTGTCCGCGTACCTCAGTCCTAGGACCCCCAGTGTCCGCGTACCTCAGTCCTAGGACCCCCAGTGTCCGCGTACCTCAGTCCTAGGACCCCCAGTGTCCACGTGCCTCAGTCCTAGGACCCCCATTGTCGGCGCGCCTCAGTCCTATAGGGACCATAAATGGGGGGTTCTATACTGCAGGTGGGCTTCTGGAGTTTTTTAATCCAGACTACAGTATTTTCCGACTTTATTTTTTATTGCTGACACTTGGGATATATTTTAATGCTTGCAAATGTCTAGGACCCCCAGTGTCGGCGCGCCTCAGTCCTAGGACCCCCCAGTGCCAGCGCTCCTCAGTCCTAGGACCCCCAGTGTCGGCGCGCATCAGTCCTAGGACCCCCAGTGCTGGCGCTCCTCAGTCCTAGGACCCCCAGTGTCGGCGCTCCTCAGTCCTAGGACCCCCAGTGCCGGCGCTCCTCAGTCCTAGGACCCCCAGTGCCGGCGCTCCTCAGTCCTAGGACCCCCAGTGTCGGCGCTCCTCAGTCCTAGGACCCCCAGTGCCGGCGCTCCTCAGTCCTAGGTCCCCCAGTTTCGGCGCGCCTCAGTCCTAGGACCCCCAGTGTCGGCGCTCCTCAGTCCTAGGACCCCCAGTGCCGGCGCTCCTCAGTCCTAGGACCCCCAGTGTCGGCACTCCTCAGTCCTAGGACCCCCAGTGCTGGCGCTCCTCAGTCCTAGGACCCCCAGTGCCGGCGCTCCTCAGTCCTAGGTCCCCCAGTTTCGGCGCGCCTCAGTCCTAGGACCCCCAGTGTCGGCGAGCCTCAGTCCTAGGACCCCCAGTGCCGGCGCTCCTCAGTCCTAGGACCCCCAGTGCCGGCGCTCCTCAGTCCTAGGACCCCCAGTGCCGGCGCTCCTCAGTCCTAGGTCCCCCAGTTTCGGTGCGCCTCAGTCCTAGGTCCCCCAGTGTCGGCGAGCCTCAGTCCTAGGACCCCCAGTGCCCCCCCCCCTCAGTCCTAGGACCCCCAGTGCCGGCGCTCCTCAGTCCTAGGACCCCCAGTGCCGGCGCTCCTCAGTCCTAGGACCCCCAGTTTTGGCGCGCCTCAGTCCTAGGTCCCCCAGTTTCGGCGCGCCTCAGTCCTAGGACCCCCAGTGTCGGTGCGCCTCAGTCCTAGGACCCCCAGTGTCTGTTATATTTGCTTCTTGGCTCCATTGAGATCACAATTGTTACATCTGTTTAGCAGATCCTTTTAATGGATGCAATAAAAGGACTTTTATGTAAATTCAATCTGTTTGTGCCCAGAAATATTCCAACTCCTATGATATGTTTATGAGGGGAGAAGAGATCCTGTCCGGTGCTCAGAGAGTGCACGATGCTCAGCTGCTGACGGAGAGAGCACAGCATCATGGGATAGGTAAGAAATACGGTATTACACGTATACTGCACAGCACAATGGTCACGTAGGGTAACGCTCTAGATCAGTAATAGCGAACCTATGACACACCAAGACATTTTGGGTGACACACATCAGCAGATACTTATTGTCTTGTTGCAATAAGCAGCTGCCGATAATTTTTACTCACTTGTCCACGCTCCTGTCCTGGCCGCCCTCCACTGCCCCCTCTAGGAGGCGCTGCACTTATATCACGACGCTGAAGAATGCCGGAACGCTACATACCCTGGCAGTGGAGGGCGGCCAGGACTGGAGCATGGACAAGTGGCCTCTACTCTGTGTGGGGGAAAAAAAAGGGGGTCATATACTGCAGGTGGGCTTCTGGAGTTTTTTAATCCAGACTACAGTGTTTGCTGACTGTATTTTTATTGCTGACACTTGGGATATATTTTAATGCTTGCAAATGTCTACACACCTTAAAATATAGAAAATTATATTTTTATTTTCCCCTATTTCCTAAGACTTGGAGAAAATCAAGGCGTACATCGACTCCTTCCGTTTCGGAGCCCCCCCTCATGCCGGTGGTGGTATAGGTAAGTAAACCTGGTTGTTATATTGTAGTATTATGTTATAGGCTGACTTTCTCTCCCATGATTCCCTGTTTTCCTCTATTTCAGGTCTGGAGCGTGTCACCATGCTGTACCTAGGACTGCACAATGTCCGTCAAACCTCCATGTTCCCCCGTGACCCCAAGAGGCTCACCCCATAAGGTGCCCCAGCCTGGACTCCCCTGCTAACCACCCCCTTATTCTGCACTTTGGAAGTCGTAACGCCGGGCTGCCGCCAGTCCTGATAGATCTCCTCCTGGTCCACACAGGGTTAGGTATCCTGTAGATAATGGCCCCCTAATCCTGCCAGAAATACATGTGTGACCTCTCTGGGCCGGACACCTGACCCCTCCTCATAGACAATAGTAGAGCCAAGCGCAGGGTTTTCTATGATAACTTCTTAACACTTCGCTGCTGCAGGATTTTAATGTTTTCACGATCGCCTTAATCATCTTTTATAATGGGACAGAAATATAAAGTGCAAGACACTGGAATAGCAGGCCAATAATAAACTTATTGAGTACAATCGGAGGTCACATGACTCTTCTTGGCTTGTAGGGGAGGGGAGTAAATGCATTCATGAATACTGAGACTGAAGGTGCTGCTAAACTTTATTGGGCGCCAGGGGACTTATCATATTGATTGCTGTGGCCTCTTCCCTACTTATCAAGCACAGCGCCTTACATTGTAGAGTGGCTGTGCTTGGTATTGCAGCTCAGTCCCTTGCATTTGAATGGTACTGAGCTGCAGCTTAGTCATGTGACCAGTGGATGTGATGTCACTGCCTAAGAAGAAGTGGTGGAGCTCAATATCATAGTCCGGGGTACGCCCTTTAACCCATTCCTATGATTTGTTTCAGATACAGTGGGGAAAAAAAGTATTTAGTCAGCCACCAATTGTGCAAGTTCTCCCACTTATAAAGATGAGGTCGGCCTGTAATTGTCATCATAGGTAGACCTCAACTATGAGAGACAAAATGAGAAAACTAATCCAGAAAATCACATTGTCTGATTTTTAAATAATTTATTTGCAAATTATGGTGGAAAATAAGTATTTGGTCAATAACAAAAGTTCATCTCAATACTTTGTTATATCCTTTGTTGGCAATGACAGAGGTCAAACGTTTTCTGTAAGTCTTCACAAGGTTGGCACACACTGTTGCTGGTATGTTGGCCCATTCCTCCATGCAGATCTCCTCTAGAGCAGGGATGTTTTGGGGCTGTCGCTGGACAACATGGACTTTCAACTCCCTCCAAAGGTTTTCTATGGGGTTGAGATCTGGAGACTGGCTAGGCCACTCCAGGACCTTGAAATGCTTCTTACGAAGCCGCTCCTTCGTTGCCCTGGCGGTGTGCTTGGGATCATTGTCATGCTGAAAGACCCAGCCACGTTTCATCTTCAGTGCCCTTGCTGATGGAAGGAGGTTTGAACTCAAAATCTCACGATTCATGGCCCCATTTATTCTTTCATGTACACGGATCAGTCGTCCTGGTCCCTTTGCAGAGAAACAGCCCCAAAGCATGATGTTGCCCCCCCCATGCTTCACAGTAGGTATGGTGTTCTTTGGATGCAACTCAGCATTCACTCTCCTCCAAACACGACGAGTTGTGTTTCTACCAAACAGTTCTACTTTGGTTTCATCTGACCATATGACATTCTCCCAATACTCTTCTGGAACATCCAAATGCTCTCTAGCAAACTTCAGACGGGCCCGGATATGTACTGGCTTAAGCAGGGGGACACGTCTGGCACTGCAGGATCTGAGTCCCTGGCGGCGTAGTGTGTTACTGACGGTAGCCTTTGTTACGTTAGTCCCAGCTTTCTGCAGGTCACTCACTAGGTCCCCCCGTGTGGTTCTGGGATTTTTGCTCACCGTTCTTGTGATCATTTTGACCCCACGGGGTGAGATCTTGCGTGGAGCCCCTGATGGAGGGAGATTATCAGTGGTCTTGTATGTCTTCCATTTTCTAATTCTTGCTCCCACAGGTGATTTCTTCACACCAAGCTGCTTGCCTATTGCAGATTCAGTCTTCCCAGCCTGGTGCAGGGCTACCATTTTGTTTCTGGTCCTTCCACAGCTCTTTGGTCTTCACCATAGTGGAGTTTGGAGTGTGACTGTTTGAGGTTGTGGACAGGAGTCTTTTATACTGATAACAATGTCACACAGGAGCCATTACTACAGGTAATGAGTGGAGGACAGAGGAGCCTCTTAAAGGAGAAGTTACAGGTCTGTGAGAGCCAGAAATCTTGCTTGTTTGTAGGTGACCAAATACTTATTTTCCACCATAATTTGCAAATAAATTCTTTAAAAATCAGACAATTTGATTTTCTGGATTAGTTTTCTCATGTTGTCTCTCATAGTTGAGGTCTACCTATGATGACAATTACAGGCCGGCCTCATCTTTGTAAGTGTGAGAACTTGCACAATTGGTGGCTGACTAAATACTTTTTTTCCCCACTGTAGCATGCTCTGTGCAAACACTACAGCTGCAGGGGGCAGCAGACAGCAGCTTTTAAAGGCTTCTTCCAGTTGCTACGAGTTCTCCCCTATGCCGGATAGGCCCCCATTTTTGTAAATGGTGCAGATCTCGGTGATCAGACAGGTATTACCTATCCTGTGGATATGGGATAATGTGTAGTAACAGGAGTACCCCTTTAAGTCCAGCAGCCTGAGAGGTAATTGGAAGTACCCCTGCTACTATTGCCCCCTCTACTTGTGACCCCCTTCTAATAACCGGAGAGAAGAGCCGCTGACATGGAGGGGGGTGTATCTGTGTATTATATGAATGAGCATTCATTTGAATGTAAAACTACATTACCCCTGTAGAGGGCGCTGCAGGGGAATTGCACATTTGCACAGACTATATAAGGGTAGGGCTACACGGCGACTTTGGCCGCAACACCAAAGATCGCTGTGTTACCCTATGACTCCACCAATGTGAGTGAATGGAGTTGTATTGTGCCCCCGAGGGGCAGATGGATTTCTGGCTGGCTACCTGATCACTTCAAATTGATGCAAACAGCGGCATAGATCTCAGTTTCCTAGCTCACGTAGAACATGGTGACTTTCTTTCATCTGTCCACAGGTTATGTCAAGTATTGTACCTCAGTGATTCCGGCTGAGCTGCAATACCAGATGCAACCTTTGAACAGGAGTGGCGCTGTTTTTGGAAGAAATCAGCCGTGTAATTCTAAGACACAATCCCAGTTTGTTGTGCTGATCCCTTCTGTCCGTCCTCGTGGAGCCCTTGAATGTAATAGACATTCTCCTTCCATGAGTCGTATATTCAGTCCGGTGACACGTGAGCCGCTGCTGCTTACCGTCCTATCTCCCCGCACCTGTAACGCTGCTGTCAGGATGGCTCTATATATTAGGAATACAGTTGTTATCCGGGTAGCATGCGGCGTCCAGATAAGTGAGATTTATGAGCTGTATCTCAATGTCATCCAAGCGCAGTCCTCAGCCGTAAACTTCTCGCTTGTCTTTCCCAAGTTGCATCTTATAGGAACCGGGCTGAGCAGACCACGTTGGACCTAGAGCGCCCCCTACAGCCTCACCACAAATGGCTAACCCAAACGTAATTACCCAGAAAGCAAAGTGTCCTCACATCTGGTAGTGGCGCCTGCTGATAGCACCAAACTGCTGTGAGACTACTACCCCCAACATGTCCTGCCATAAAACTTGTCTGTGAGATACTCCGCCATTTTGATGTTCCCCAAGATGTTGCAGTCCGTCTACTGCTCCAATGTCTTTGGTTAAAGGAGTTGTCCAGGACTATGATTGATTGCCGTGGCTGCTTCATTCAAAACAGGTGCAAAACGTTTTTAGGATCAACAAGGTACCCCCTATCCCTGCTCTAACTGGAATACTCCTTTAAGAAGAGAACATGGCGGCATCTGACAGGGGTAGGTCTGTTTTAATAGATTCACACATGCCATGGACTGTCATGGTAAGAAGAATTGAGCATTATCGGCTGGTCCTAAAACAGGCCAGTATGGGTGGGGGTCCCAGCGGCTGCACCCCTACTAATCCGTTATATGGGGACTACATGGGGGAAACATTAAAAGGGAATGTCTCAACAATAAATGGCAATTTTTTTTTCTATGTTTAAACATATTTTTACATATTTTTGTTGATTTTATTTTTTTAAAAGTACTATATCCTACGACTTTCACTCTGGCCACTAAACCTAATAATAGCCTGACACTTGCCAATTTTGTAGAGGTTTTCTTTGCAGCAGTTGCCTCATTTACATCGCAGAAAGGATTATAATAGAAGATAACACCTCTATGGATAACACCGCTGAGCCATCATTACATCACTACTGACAATAGATGATGTCACAGCTTATCTCCTCCCCCTCCCTGCACAGAACATGTCCCGAATACTCTCAATGAGTTGGCTACAGACTATTGCTGCCTATGGCCATGACTGCTCTGCTGCCACGGCTCGGACATGGCTTCAATCCCCGCTGGTCAATTCGTTAGAGGGCAGAAACCCTTTATTGACACCATTAATAGAAGCCGCGGCCCCTGTCCTATCGTGAAGGGTTAACACTCTGGGTTGCGCTGTTATAAGTTATTACGGACGGGTCGCCTGGTGTCGGCACAGCAATCACATTAAATGATATCAGTTTCGGCAGCTCCATCTTACGTTAAACTTCCTGATGGCTTCCGGCTCTCTGCCCGGCACAGGCATAAATACAGCAGGCAATTTCATCCTGACAACTCTAGACGTGTCTGAAATACAGCGGCGGGGGTTGTGTGCGCAGGAGATGGCGGTTATACTGTGCTCCTGTGGACTCCGCAGGTGACTTATGAGGTGACAATTAGCCCGTCTGTAGGTGTGCGGACATCCTGACCCTTAAAGGGCCACTCACCCTACAGCCAGCAGTGTCGTAGGAGGCGGGTATCGGTCACACATAAAGAGTCTCAGCTCGTGATCAGGGACAAAGGGACATTGTGAGCGTCTTTTCCATCACTGAACTTTTTTTTTTATTTTTCCATTCACAGATCCATAGGAGGGTTTAATGTTTGCGGAACAAATTGTTCTTCATACTGGTGCCATTTATTATTCTGTACCATGTACTGGGAAGCTGGAAAACCATTCACAATGGGGTGGAATTGGAGAAAAACTGCGTTTCTGCGAATTTCTTAAGGGCTTAATTTTTACGGTGTTGACTGTGCAGCTGAAATCACGTCATCTGTATTCTATGGGTCAGTACGATACTGGGGATACCAAATTTACATATATATATATAAAGTGTGTTGGGGTGAACTGCGCCAAATTTTATAAATCTGCGACCTTTTAGACAAACCACTCGCTGTAAACCCCGCTCACTTTTCTCAGCACTCCAAAATGTGCGAATTGTTGGATATGTATATCGTTCCTATTTTAAGCAGAGGCAAAGCTATTGATAAATTCACCCCATTGTTTGTCCCCATTCTGAAGAACTCTGCTTGCTGTTAACTGTTGCTTGTAACCAGAGGTACAGACTAGGCAACCCTGGACCCGGTACTGGTCCAGAGCCCAGAGATGTGTAGGCACTGGTAAGTAACCATTGCCTTTACTTCTCATGTAGCCCAACTAACCAAATATGGGGGAGGGGGCGCCGATATTACCAGGAGGGGTCTGACCTCCATTATTTTCACATAGACTCAGAGATGGTTCGCATCGCACACAAACAAAAACAATGTAAGATCCTTATTCCAGGGTTAATATAATGGCTTCTCATGTGATAATATACAGTGCCTTGCGAAAGTATTCGCCCCCTTGAACTTTTCAACTTTTTGCCACATTTCAGGCTTCAAACATAAGGATATAAAATTTTTATTTTTTTGGTGAAGAATCAACAACAAGTGGGACACAATTGTGAAGTGGAACGAAATTTATTGGTTATTTTAAACTTTTGTAAAAAATAAAAAACTGAAAAGTGGGGCGTGCCAAATTATTCAGCCCCCTTAAGTTAATACTTTGTAGCGCCACCTTTTGCTGCGATTACAGCTGCAAGTCGCTCGGGGTATGTCTCTATCAGTTTTGCACATCGAGAGACTGAAATTCTTGCCCATTCTTCCTTGGAAAACAGCTCGAGCTCAGTGAGGTTGGATGGAGAGCGTTTGTGAACAGCAGTTTTCAGCTCTTTCCACAGATTCTCGATTGGATTCAGGTCTGGACTTTGACTTGGCCATTCTAACACCTGGATACGTTTATTTGTGAACCATTCCATTGTAGATTTGGCTTTATGTTCCTGTATGTTATGGTCCTGTATTTGGCTCCATCCATCTTCCCATCAATTTTAACCATCTTCTCTGTCCCTGCTGAAGAAAAGCAGGCCCAAACCATGATGCTGCCCCCACCATGTGTGACAGTGGGGATGGTGTGTTCAGGGGGATGAGCTGTGTTGCTTTTACGCCAAACATATCGTTTTGCATTGTGGCCAAAAAGTTGGATTTTGGTTTCATCTGACCAGAGCACCACCTTCCACATGTTTGGTGTCTCCCAGGTGGCTTTTTATGGATATCTTTGAGAAATGGCTTTCTTCTTGCCACTCTTCCATGAAGGCCAGATTTGTGCAGTGTACGACTGATTGTTGTGCTATGGACAGACTCTCCCACCTCAGCTGTAGATCTCTGCAGTTCATCCAGAGTGATCATGGGCCTCTTGGCTGCATCTCTGATCAGTCTTCTCCTTGTTTGAGATGAAAGTTTAGAGGGACGGCCGGGTCTTGGTAGATTTGCAGTGGTCTGATACTCCTTCCATTTCAATATGATCGCTTGCACAGTGCTCCTTGGAATGTTTAAAGTTTGGGAAATCTTTTTGTATCCAAATCTGGCTTTAAACTTCTCCACAACAGTATCACGGACCTGCCTGGTGTGTTCCTTGGTCTTCATGATGCTCTCTGCGCTTTAAACATTACCCTGAGACTATCACAGAGCAGGTGCATTTATACGGAGACTTGATTACACACAGGTGGATTATATTTATCATCATCAGTCATTTAGGACAACATTGGATGATTCAGAGATCCTCACTGAACTTCTGGAGTGAGTTTGCTGCACTGAAAGTAAAGGGGCCGAATAATATTGCACGCCCCACTTTTAAGTTTTTTATTTTTTACAAAAGTTTAAAATATCCAATAAATTTCGTTCCACTTCACGATTGTGTCCCACTTGTTGGATTCTTCACCAAAAAATTAAAATTTTATATCCTTATGTTTGAAGCCTGAAATGTGGCAAAAGGTTGAAAAGTTCAAGGGAGCCGAATACTTTCACAAGGCACTGTATATATGTATGATCAGTCCTTATAGTCAGAAAGGTTCCTCACAAAAAGTGGCCCCTCGGTCTCCGGGCCCCATAACTGTGCAGTGTCTGAGCTGGGTATCTGAGTTCCAGATGATCAGGCAGTTGTGCCAGGAACATGTCAGACTATCAGATGAATTGATACAGCAGGTGCGGCCATATAAGAACAACCCCTGTATCAATGGCCATTGTCTTCTGCTCCTCATTACACGTGTTGGTGTCGTTGTCTACACCTGGACCCAAGTGTGTAACCACCGGGCACTAAGAAGAACAGCCTGAGGTTCTGAGGAATATCGCAGCAGATCGGATCCTCCATGTCACCAGGAGCCTGTAATGGACAAAATGAAGCACAGAGTGCGACATTAGACACCAGGTCAGAATCAGATGACCTGCGCTTCAGACACAGATTCCGGGCTTGGTCTCTGTTCTCGCAATCGGATTTGACTTTCACCAGACTTTCCGCAGTCAGACGCATTCACTACATAAGTGGATTTCCTGCTGCATCAAGGCGGATTCCAGCCTTGGTCTCTGTTCTCACTACCGGACTTGACATATACCAGACCTTCCTCAGCCAGATTTCATCACGGATCATCAGCTCTGCATCACCTGCCGCCATTTTCCTCCCCAGCCCATCATCATCGGGGCCACATTAAGGACTAGTGCCCTGACTTCTCATCACATCATCTTCATTTATCACTTTGAATAAAGAAGTCAGTGTATATTACACCGCCGTGTATCTGCCTCTTTATGGGACTCCATAGTATGTAAAGGGATATTTATATCATATCCTCAGGATCCGCCATAAATGTCCATAAACTTGGGTCACCAGGAGGGGACATTAAACTGTGAGGGAACCAGGAGAGGAACATAATACTGGGGGGGGCAACTGCAGGGGGAATTTATACTATGGGCCAGCAGGAGGGGGACATTATACTGTGGGGATAGTGGAGAAGAACATTATAATGTGGGGGCATACCATGTCAGGGTGACTGTAGGGCATTATAATGTGGGGGCATACCATGTCAGGGTGACTGTAGGGCATTATAATGTGGGGGCATACCATGTCAGGGTGACTGTAGGGCATTATAATGTGGGGGCATACCATGTCAGGGTGACTGTAGGGCATTATAATGTGGGGGCATACCATGTCAGGGTGACTGTAGGGCATTATACTGTGGGGGGGGGGCACAAAAAAAAACCAACAAAAACTGGGAATGGGCGGAGTCAAATTGGAAGTGGGTGGGGCTAAATTCTCCATAGCGCCCATTCCATCCATCTTTCAGTCCTTTGACACTGGAGGAGTCTATAAGCCATGTAGCCGGGTCCATATTACACACATATATATAATCTCGCCATACTCACCGTACATACAGTTTATAATGTTCAAATACAATGGTGAAATTGTCATCTTTTCTCTTCTTCCCAAGAAAGAGTTAATAAAATAGAGGTAGGTCAGTGCTGTTTAAGTGTTAGGGGCTATTTGGCGACTTTGGCTGTGACTCCCGTTGCGAGACCAAAGATCACTGGGTCACCCCTGCAATTCCTTCACGAATGTTCATGCACAGTCACCTTGTAACCCCTTGTGTGCCGAAACCAAGACTTCCAGTCGCGAAAAAAGCCGACCAAGGTTAAAGAGGTTGTCCAGGCAAAAATGGACAGCCCCTTTAGCTTTTAAATCAGACAGGGGCATTAAAAAAATATATAAAAAATTCATACTCACCTGTCCTCGATATTCCGGTGTCCTCCCAGCACGTTCCAGTTTTTCTGCTGAACGGGTCTCTCCCGGAGTTCTGCTGAAGCCGCTGATTGGCCTCAGCGGTCACGTGACCCAATCAAAAAAAATAAAAATAAAATTGTGATCAGATGTCCACAAAGGTCTATAATGACCTTATGGGGACACAATGTAAAAATAATAATAATAAAATGAATAGAAAAGTAAAAAAAAAAGTTAAAATAATTTAAAAAATTAATTAAATAATACGCCAATAAAAAATAATACGCCCTTATTACAGGTTATAGCCCCACCCCCCACGACACCATACAAAATAAAAATGACCGTAACGGAGAGGAAAAACTATTTTATAAAGTTTTTTTAGTAGCACTTTGTGTTATTAAATAAAGAACAAATGAAAAGTGAAAAACAGACCGGTTTTCCCTCCTCTTTTGTTTATATTTTCCCGGATATAAAAAAAAAAATTAAAAAACATGCAAAAATAAAAACAACATAAAGATAAAGCCTTACGGGTCACTGAAAAAAGACGCAGAAATTAGTTAAATAACCCAAACGATAAAAATGTTACAGCCCTCAAAACCGCACATACAAAAAACCTAAAAATGTGTCTCGTCCTGAGACAGAAATAGGCCCGATACTAAAGTGGTTAAAAGTTAAAGGGGTTGTCCAGTTTTGCCTGGACAACCCCTTTAAACTTGGATTGCAGCTTTACATTAGTGGAGGAGTCCCCGGTTGTCATGGCAATCCTTAGTCACTTCCAAAGTCTCCTTTTAGCCCTTGCCTTCATCTTGCAAATAAAACACATTTCACCTGTAAAATAAAAAACCGCATTAAAGCTGCATGCAGTTTTTTTTTCCAATAGCGTTTTACCACATTGTGTGAGAACACCATAAAAGTGGAGCGCATGTATAGACTGCAACTAGTCCTCCCAAGCGGCAGCTTCATAGGGATGTCACAGCTTTTACCACATATTTACTGCCACTTCAGAAAATCTACTGCGAAACTGAGAAGTGTGAATAGTCCCTTATTTAGAGTACGAGCCTTTCCTGATCACCTGTTCCCTTCCTCTCCTCCACCACTAGCTGGCGCTCTCCCCCCTGCACGTCCGCCTAATTCTGCTCAGCGAATGAAGAGTTAGTAGTTTACACGGTACAGACCCCGCCTCCTTCCTCAGTGGCGCGAAAATCCGCTCCACCCCTCGGTTGCCATTGGCTGAGACTGGCGCGAAACTGTTCACGTGGTGTCGAGGACTGGCGCGAAACTCCAGCGTTGTCCGTAAGTGAGCAGGAAGCGGAGACTCGAGACAGAACCGGAGAATGGACGTGAACGAGCCCAACGTGACCGCCGCGGCCGCAGCTGCCCCGCCCGTGAAGGATGAGGTGGCCGAGAAGTGCCAGAAACTGTTCCAGGACTTCTTGGAGGAGTGAGTGTGGCAAGAGGCGAAGACCGGCCCCAACACCCTGTATATACCGGCCCTAATATGTATATGGCCACCCCGCTGTATATACCGGCCCTCTCCTCTTACCTATATACTAGGCTATATCCATGCAGCTCCCTCTGGGGTCACAGGTAGTGCAGCTGCTAATGACAGCCAATCAAACTTCAGCTTTTATAATCTCTCCTGCATGGGCTTTATAGAAGCTGCAATCTGATTGGTTGCTGCCACCTCTACTTAAAGGGGTTGTTCAGGATCACTTTTTTTTTTTTTTGCAAGGAGGCAAGGGAATGTGAAAAAAACCCTATACTCCCCTGTCCTGGTGCTCTGCAGTCTCCCACCACAGTCCGCTTCTGCTGATTCATTGTCTTGTTTTGGTCTAAGTGAAGTAACTGGGACGTCACTTGTATAAATTGCCTCTGATGTCCCAGTTCCTTTGCCTGGACTTCCGCTAAAGCAAGTCATTGGAGCATCCAGAATGGAGCAGTTTTATTTTTTCGCCTTCCCTGCCCTCCTTGCCAAATAAAGGCATATCCTGGACAGCCCCTTTAATTCTATGGTGGTCACATCTACGACGCGAGGTCCAGTCGTCTGGTCTGTCGGAGGCCCAGATCAAAATAAAACCGCTCCATCCTGCCTGTCAGTGTCAACGTGAAATTGGCAGACTAAAAAGTCCTCCACGCATGGACTTTTTTAGTCACCACTTTTAGATCTAAAACAACGTACCCTGTTATAGTCAGTGGGGTCTGCCGGGCCTTTTATATAACTGCTATTTTAGTGGTCCTTCGATGGATTATAACGGACAGGCCACATCAGGCAGTATCTGTGCTGGGTGTCCGCTGTAGATCCATCAGAAACTGCTAGCCCCAAAACAAAATGGACATCTGACAAGCCCCATTAAAGTCAATGAGGCCCCCTGGGAGCCGTCTGTGTCTGCTGTCATTTCCCTCATCAGACAGACCAGAAGAACGTAATTTGCGGAGCAGATGTGAACATAGCGGCCGTCATACAAAAATTTGGGCTTGCAGGACCAGTGTTTTTGGGTGGATCTGGGCCAGACAAACATCTGCCGAAGATTTAAACGTAGCCTTAGCGGGGACAGGTAATATCTAAGTGTGAGCTGTCACATGTAGTGCAGCAGCTGCCACAGCATAGGGCATACGTGACTGCTTGGACTTCCAGAGATCATCAGAATGGGGTCCTGTTTGTGAAATCTGTATAAGCAATATAACAACGTGGTGTCCCATAGTGCTGTATCAGTCCTATAGAAGTAAATGTAAACGACAAAGATAGAGACACCGAGCAATATATAGTATAGTAACTTTTATAGACACAGTGATCCAAATGATAACAAATGGCTCCTCACCTTTAGTGGTTGTATGACCACAAGTAATATGAGGAACCAAAGCGGGAGGAACTAGAAGCCGCAGCTGTCACACTGTGACACCATGGAAGGTGTAAATGGAGTATATCACGGGGACCAGGATTTCAGGGACTGCGCGGGATCAGTATAAATGGACAAATCTTTTATTTCATAGAAAACGACGCGTTTCGGGGTCTTTAATACCCCTTTTTCAAGTGTGTACTTAATTGGAGATCCACCAGGGATGGGGGGAGGTCTCCCATCCCTCTCCCATCCCTGGTGGATCTCCAATTATCTCCCATCCCTGGTGGATTTCCAATTAAGTACACACTTGAAAAAGGGGTACTAAAGACCCCGAAACGCGTCGTGGTTTTCTATGAAATAAAAGATTTGTCCAATTATACTGATCACGCGCAGTCCCTGAAATCCTGGTCCCCGTTATATACTATAGAAGTAAATGGCAGGGTGGTCATACCTGCACACTGAGGACTTGTGACTAGAGCAAGTAGTGAAGAGGCTGCAGTGATCTCCGGACTGCTGTGATCTCTTACTGCAGCTGGGGAGCCCTGCCAATCCTAAGCATAGTTCATCAATTAAGAAATCCCAGAAAACCCCTTTAAGGCCCCATATAGTAAAAAGTAGCCAAAAACGAAGCAGAAAGGAATTTTTTTTTTTTTTTCTACAGTGTTTTTGATTAAGTGTAACCTCTGTTTTAGCAGTCTGGCTCTCCGTCGTTCAGCTCTGCCGGCAGGGGGAGAGCCCGGTGCTAGAGTGAGCCTAGCATCAGACTGCATTATGTGAATGCACCCATAGTGTAGATCGATATGTAGATTTTAAGACACCCGAAGGCTTCATTTGCAGAGCTCTAATGTGGCTGTCAATTGCAGTGCACTTGTGGCTGTGTGGCCTGATCTTCTATCATATGGTAGTAAATTTAGGTCATTAGAACCTGCAGTCACGATAAGATTTGCAGCCTTAATACAGATTATAAAATTCAGGCTCCTGAGACCATATAACACACGATGTGATGTCTTGTCAGCTAGGACATGCTGCTTATACAGTGGCCAAACTAGATTTGTAATGGGGTTGTCCTATATAGAAGGTGGTGGCGTGTCACTATAGTAAGCTGGACACTGAGGGTTTGACATCTGGGAGTAGCTGCAGTGCTAGTTCAGTGTTTGGCCCCTGCACACAGGCAAAATACAGACTGGAAATCTGGATCCTATATCACCAGCATTTCCCAGACTGATTCTGGTCTGGAGACTGGGACTCCTTGTGCGATGGGTCACTATATGCCAGGAGTCCCTTTCTGAGGGCAATTTTACTTTCCTTTCACCCCAGGGCTCCTGCTCATTGGATGCGCAGCATGGATATGTTCACATGCTGCAGAAATTTCTGTGATTGGAGTATCCATAATACAGATGCATCTCAATAAATTAGAATATTTTTGAAACATTCATTTCAGTAATACAATTCATAATCAGCATCTTCCATGATTTTGTGTCCTACTGAACCAGACTGAGGGACCATTTAAAGGCTTAGACACTGAGACACTGAATTTACAATACTGAACTTTGTTACAATATTCTAATTTTCTCAGATTTGGGTTTTCATTCCCTGTAATCCATAATCAACATTTACAGAAATAAAACACTTGAAATAGAAGACTCTGTGTGTAAAGAATCTAGAAAATATAAGAGGTCACTTTTTTTTATTTAACTACTGAAATAAACGTTTCAAAGATATTCTAATTTATTGAGATGCTCCTGTACATGTTGGATAGTTGCATGGATGTCTGCACAGCCCATTCTTCATATGTCCCCCTTAGCTCAGCCATATCTATTAATGGTATTCTGCCTCCTCTGTAATTTTCAGGTATCAGAATGCTGATGGAGAATTGAAGTATAAGAGCGACGCGGAGGAGCTGATCCGTCCAGAGAGGAACACGCTGCTGGTCAGCTTCCAGGACCTGGAGCAGTACAACCAGCAGCTGGCCACTACGGTCCAGGAGGAGTTCTACAGGTGAGGAGGAGGATGATGATGGGTCTCCATCTCCTGAGGATGTGCACAGTGAACCAATCGTTCATCCTGACTCTTTCCTTTGTAGGGTCTACCCGTACCTGTGCAGAGCAGTCAGAGCCTTCGCCAGAGACCACGGCAATGTTCCCCAAAACAAGGAGTTCTATCTGGCCTTCCAAGATCTTCCAACCAGACACAAGTAAGGGATTAGTGGCTCATATTTCCAACTTTATGCAGAATCTGTTTATTGCAGATCTTGGTTGTGCACTTGCTGTAGGATTGTCCTGTCAGTGGGTGCTCAGGAGGAAGCAGCCCAGCGAATGATGTGCAGGAAATGGAGCTGCAAAAAATGTTTTTGTCCTTTTAAATGGAGTCTCAGGTTCACAACGCCTCTGAAACCAATGGTAATGCCGTGTAGGGACTTTATAGGAGCAGAGGCGTATCTTTTTGACCAAAATGATAAAGCAATGAAGAGAGAACAAATTTTTTATGAATATACAAATCATCCTGTGAGTGTATCAGGGAAGGACCAGATTGAGACTGAAGTTGTCATTTGCATCTTTGGGTGTCCATAGCAGTCAGATCACTGGCTGGCTGTAGGCAAATCGGGCTGCCCCTGGTGCACTTGCCAAGTTGCATATCCATAAATGATGATCATCTCTGCATTGCTTCCTTGGTTTCTGCCCCATTAAAGCCACATGGCACTTTTATTGGTTTGAGAACCGTTTTGAAGCTGATAGACTGCCTGTTGAGTGCATGGATAGGTGCCATCTGGTGGTTGTTGATCTGTTTTTGCTTTGCTATATGATTTTGTAGTTGCCTCTAGTTTGCAGCCACATTAGTTAATCCATCAGGAAACCGCATTATCTATGATGTCTATACAGCAGGAGAGGGCTGCATTTAGATCAGGGAACACAAATGAGTTCACAGGGACACCAGTAATCCTGCTAAAACAGTATTCACATCCTAGCTAGTGATAGCTTATTGACACTGGGACCCCATGATGGGGTGCACGTCCTTACCAAATGCTGCTAAAACCCTGCTCCGTTCAGATGGTGCGCTTTCATGCCAGAATTGGCGGTCTCTTTGATCAGCAAATCCTTGTGATCTGCTTCCTCCTTTTATATATAGTGATAGCCCATAATGCAGCTCTCTGGTAAGCCATGTGTACAGCTAGTATCTGTGGTCGTTGATCAATGCTAAAATATCTTCTGATTAATAATCTCGCAGGATCAGAGAATTGACCACACCTCGCATTGGATCCCTGATGAGGATCAGCGGTCAGGTGGTGCGGACTCATCCTGTGCACCCGGAGCTGGTCAGCGGCACCTTCTTGTGTCTGGATTGTCAGACTCTGGTCAAAGATGTGGAGCAGCAGTTCAAGTACACGCAGCCCAGTATCTGCAGGAACCCAGTGTGCGCCAACAGGAGGAGGTTCATGCTGGACACCAACAAATCCAGATTTGTGGATTTCCAAAAGGCAAGTTAAATAAGTGACAGGATCCCTTTGGCAGATATTTTACCTGCTGTTATATCAGTATATAGTGCGGTGTGGCGGCTGACTCTGGCATTGCTTTTACTTTGTATTTGCAGGTTCGTATCCAGGAGACTCAGGCCGAGCTCCCACGTGGCAGTATTCCACGCAGCGTTGAAATAATTTTACGTGCAGAAGCTGTGGAGTCGTGTCAGGCCGGGGATCGATGTGACTTTACTGGATGTCTTATTGTTGTCCCTGATGTCTCTCAGCTTGCTACTCCAGGTAATTGGGTTTGCAAGCTATCTGTAAAGATAAAATTACTAATGATAATGCGCTGTATATAGCATACATGTAATCTGCTGCATCAGAATCCCCTGACTGTGTCTAAAGGGAATGGGTCACAAGGACTTACAGTGAAGCTCTTATTGGGGATATGTAGGTTTTTCAGGCTTGATAATGGATCCTAAGGATGGGTCATCACTTTAGGATCACTGGGTTTCAGACCCCCAGAACTCCTGATGGTCAGTGGTTATGGGACTTGGGTTCAGGTGAACACTGTGGTCTCTTCAGTACATACCAAGCACAGTGCCCTACAGTGTCTGTGTTAAGTATTGCAGCTCAGCTCATTAACTTGAATGGGACTTGGCTGCATACAGTGTGCCGATGAACGTAATGTTACATGAACTGTGAAGCTTCTGCCTCTTGGATTTGCTTTAAACAGCTGATCTGCAGGGGTCAGAACTTCGCTGATCTTAAATTGATGGCTTATCCTAAGTCATTAATTAGTCCTAGAAAACCCCTTTCAGTTAAACACACCTGTTTATAATCGATTTATACACATATATATTAGCTATATCATGGATACACTTTCAGCATTGCCTTCAGAGAGATAATTGTAAGAATAACCACTTGTGTTCCTCACAGGTGTCCGTGCCGAGACTAGTTCCCGAGTCGGAGGAGCTGAGGGCTATGAAGCTGAAGGAGTCCGTGGTCTCAAAGCCCTTGGAGTTAGAGACTTGTCCTACAGTCTCGTTTTCCTTGCTTGCTATGTTGCTCCTACAAATCCCAGGGTGAGTAACACAAGGTTGAGGGTGGACAATGTTTCCTTCTAGTACATTGGAGTGGTGCAGGGAAGAATTGTAAAGGGGCTACAGTGTGGCCCCGCTGATGAGGATGTGTTGGCATATTCTAGTGCTGGGATACAAACCTGAAAGCTAGTCATTGCCAGCAATGTTCTGATGGTTTTGTCATCGCCCAGTAGGAAGACATAACTATAATGCAAAAAGTGCACTGTTATTCCATGCACGTATGTGTAGCTTCATAAGGCCTGAGCTCTTCTGTAACTTCAAGCAGTTATATTCTAATGCTCATTCATCCTATGTTTCAGTTTGGTGGCAAAGATCTTCATGAAGAAGATATGACTGCCGAGAGCATCAAGAACCAGATGTCTGCTAAGGAATGGGAGAAGGTGTTTGAGATGAGCCAAGACAAAAACCTCTACCACAACCTGTGCACCAGCCTCTTCCCTACTGTGCATGGTAAGAGAGTCTCTCCTAATGCTGCTGCTTCAGGTTTTGAGGGGGAAAAAAAAAAGAAGATATATATATATATATATATATATATATATATATATATATATATATATATATATATATATATATATATATATATATATATATATATATATATATATATATATATATATATATATATATATATATATATATATATATATATATATATATATATATATTTTTTTTTTTTTTTTTTTTTTTTTTAATATACACAGATGTAGTCTAGTTAACCTGAACTGCAGCAATTCACAAAGCTGTTGCAGAATACCATAAAAGCCAATGTAAAGTCACTGGCAAAAAAAAGCATTGCTGTTCATTGGTATTTGTTGTCTTTGGTAACATATTATCACGCTGCAACACTTTAACCAGTTGCAGAAGTTCAGGTTAACTCTGTGTGAATAAGATATACACAATCTCTCTTCAATCCTATTTCTTCTATCCCTGGTGCAGGTAATGATGAGGTGAAGAGAGGCATCTTGCTTATGCTTTTTGGTGGTGTCCCAAAGACCACCATGGAGGGCACATCCCTGCGTGGTGACATTAATGTGTGCGTTGTCGGAGATCCAAGTACAGCCAAGAGTCAGTTCCTGAAGTGAGTATTGCTTAGAAATCACTGGTAACCCTTAAGTTGTCTGCAGTGTAAACTTCAGTGCGGTGACAATATGGCTGCTGGCTTCGTTACGTAGCTTTCCGAAGGATTATATAATGATGATTCTCATGTTCCCATATACATAAACAGGTGCCTGTGTTTATCCTGTCTATAGGACTAAGATTCTCTTTCTGCAATAAACCTATAATCTTTAAACCTTAGCACACAGTGATAATAGGCAGGTGTGAACCTTGGCCAGTCATTTGTGCTGCAGATAACTGTCTGTTTTGTAATGGAGCTTACCATATATAACATAGGACAACACCTATTGCAGTAGAGGGCAGCTCAAGGTGAATGGTCCTATAATCTCCAGCATCATGAATCCCGTTGGAAGGGTCTGGTATTTTTAGCAGTTTTTTGCAACAGTTAACAGGAATTGGATTTTTGATGATGTTTGTGTATATAAAATATTAGATTGACTTATAAAACTTTATTTCTACAGGCACGTGGAGGAGTTCAGTCCCCGGGCGGTGTACACCAGCGGCAAGGCTTCCAGTGCTGCCGGTCTGACTGCGGCTGTAGTGAAAGACGAGGAATCTCACGAGTTTGTGATTGAGGCTGGAGCATTGATGTTGGCTGATAATGTGAGTGTTTTGCATTGGTTCCCTGTTTCTACTAGTTGGTAACCCCTTAACGGGCACCTGTCAAGGCTATTTGGGATACAAAACCACCCACAGGTCCTTATGGAGTGGGGATTTGGTGTCTCAGGTCACCCTGTTGTAAAGCCATAAGTGCCCGCACTAAAAATAAAAATTGTTTTATACTCACCATGCCGCTTTATTCCCCACGCCCGACGCTGTTCTTCACTGAAGCCAGAGGAGTACACCTCGTGCACAAGACCCGGCTTCACTGAAGAACTGCGCAGGCTCTGGGAGCTCCACAGCGGGGTCTGATAAGACATATTGGACTTCTCTCAGTTATGAAGGGTTTTTGTTTTCTTTCAAGTTGGGCATAGATGGATATTACAGGATGATTTGGGACACAAAACACTGGTCTAGAAGAACCTGTGGATGGGTTTGTGTCACAAATCGCCCTGACATGTTCTTAGGTATCCATAGTATTGTGATGGGGACCATGCAGTTCCAAGTCTGCAGCAATGTCTTTTGACCATTCTGATTTAAAGTTCTTGGTTGTGCGTCTGCTGTGAGAGACAATCGGGACCCTGAGAAGAAAGAAATAGCTTATACCTGCTTCTGCCATTGCTTTTACATGGTGCACAATGAGTGTTATGTAGTAAATAGAGGCTTTGGCAATGCTGATAATCTTACCACTGCGTGTCGGACTGAAATATTCTGGTTATTAATGGGTTAAAAGTACAGCGAAATCACATTATTCAGCATCTAGTGATCCCATCCATTTGGCTTGGAGTTTTATCCTAAAGCTAAGCCAATAGTTTGGAAGATTCTGCATGAAAAATCTGCCAAAACTATATTCTTTATAGCAAAGGGCCTACATGCAATACTACATGTCTAGTATGATGTGCAAGAAAATCTGCATCAGGTCATCACACACCGCAGGAGGTAATGTAGGCTGCTGCATAGGGACTCTCTTCTTTAGTATACTTTAGCATAATTCTATCACTTTGGTTGTCCCTAAGGATGTCAGATTAGCAAAATGTTCTCCTACAATTGACCTATAGGACTTACATACATGGAGTACCTCCTGACACATTAAGAGCAGGCTGTGAATCCTGACTGTCTGGGATAATTGTCTAGATTTGTCTTGTCCTGGATTCTAGAGATCATAACTGGTCTTCTATATTTTTCATACGTTCTGACCTGGATGATTACTTTTTCAGGGTGTATGTTGTATTGACGAGTTTGACAAGATGGACCTCAAGGACCAAGTTGCAATTCACGAAGCCATGGAACAGCAAACCATTTCCATCACCAAAGCTGGTGTGAAGGTAAGCGTCCTGCTCCGCAGCTCACACAGCCATTAGTACAAGCTGTATGTGACCGCCCTGACCTATCCCTCTTATACAACCAGGCTACTCTGAATGCAAGGACATCCATCTTGGCAGCTGCAAATCCTGTCGGAGGTCGCTACGACAGGTCCAAGTCCCTAAAGCAAAACGTAAACCTGTCTGCTCCCATCATGTCCAGATTTGATCTCTTCTTCATCCTGGTTGATGAATGTAATGAGGTAATGAATTCTATTTTATGGTTCAGTGCTTTATAATGCACTTGGTATTTTCCAATTAAGGCAACTTTCTAACATTCTTTATCAATTCTTCACAATCTTCAAGATCTCTGCTTGCTTTCGGTGAACAGAAGCACTTTGGATGGCAAGCAGATATGTTGAGAATATTAGGATAGAACACAATTGTTGTACACCTTATTCAGTACTTAAAGTGTTAACCTCTGTCTATGTGCTCTAGTAGAGTCCATGAATGTCAAACCTCTGTCGTCCTCACTTTGTGTTCTAATATTGTGCTATTTTTTAGGTCACTGACTACGCCATTGCTCGACGTATTGTGGATCTCCACGCTAGGATTGAAGAGTCTATCGACAGAGTCTACACCCTGGATGAAGTCCGCAGATATCTGCTCTTTGCTCGCCAGTTCAAGCCCAAAGTAATTTCTCAATAACTAAATCACTTCATGTTGTAGATTTTCTTGCTTTTCACTGTCAGATTCTGATTGGGATTTTTTTTTTTTTTTTTTTTTCCTCCTGACAGATCTCCAAAGATTCTGAGAATTTCATAGTAGAACAGTATAAGCGCCTGCGTCAGAGGGATGGGTCCGGTGTCACCAAATCTGCATGGAGGATTACAGTACGACAGCTGGAGAGCATGATCCGTCTGTCTGAGGGAATGGCCAGAATGCACTGCAGCGACGAGGTGAGGGTACATTTGTATTTCTAGCATGGAAGAGCCTAAAGGACTGTCAGAGCAGGGTAAATCCTTCCTATATGCCCTGTAGTTTCCCTATTCAAGACCACCAGCTAAGCAGAGAACTGATGCAATGAGCATGCCCACTGGTGCTCTTGATGCGGTCATGTATTACATGGTCACTTACTCACTGAATGGTTGCTGGGGGAATGTGAGGCCACTAGAAACTTCTGTTATTATTTAGTCAGTCTTATAACGTTTATATTAGATATTGAAGGGAATTTATTAAAGCTGGTGTTTTACTCCTCCAGTCTCAATTCTGCTGGTGCAAGGTATGCCAGAATTGAGACTCCAACTTCTTAATAATTCTGCTGCATCTCTTGATCAGAATTGATACCTACACCAGTCAGGTGCTGGCATAGATTTCGGCTCACACCAGTCTTCTGGTGTGAGTTATAGTAAATATGGCAGGTAAAAGTGTCCCTAACCTACCTCAATCCCTGCCTTGCTCTACTCACTTCCTTAAAAAGTGGCAAAGATGTGCCGAAACAACAATGTGGTGCAAATTTGGGCCATGCGTCACGTGTCAGTTTTGTGGTGTAGATGTTAGTAAATTCCCCCATTGAGCGCTATGCTTTACTGCTCTTTTAGAGATCCATAGAGCTCAGTGCACTTGCCAGACTGCTGCTCTGTTCATAGGGAGGGATGGCACAGGATTCTTATTCTTCTGATCTGTGGGGGTCCTGGGAGTCAAAGCTCCACCATGAAGACCCTTAGCTCTATCCTAGGGTATATCATTTGAGTGTTGCTCCCATTTCGCCACACTTTCTCTCATAATGTGCTTAGTATGTAACTGGATGAAAATATACATGTCCTGCTCTTTTTACCATAGGTACATCCAAAACACGTGAAGGAAGCTTTCCGGTTACTGAACAAGTCTATTATCCGGGTAGAGACTCCAGATGTGAACTTGGATCAGGACGAAGAAATGGAAGTGGAGGAGTCTCAGGAGGAAGTGAATGGTGAGATCGGGTCCCTTGGTTTCTCCTGGCGTTGACCTGTGATCTGCTCTACAGTATAGTAAATTGCTTTTCTGTATTTTTAGGTGATTCTGGCGTACCCAACGGTCATGTAAATGGAATCAATGGCCACGCAGACAGCGAACCTAAGGAGACGGCGGCTAAACCTTCCCTGCGTCTCAGTTTTACAGAATACAAGCGAATCTCCAACCTGCTGGTTTTGCAGCTGAGGAAAATGGAAGGTGGGTATCATCATCCTCCTGTGATATGTATTCAGCTGGCTGCAAAGATGGTCAGTTACTAATTCCTTGTGTCTGCTCTGCACAGATGAGGACGAATCTTCCCAGAAGAGAAGTGATCTTATTAACTGGTACCTGAAGGAGATCGAATCAGAGATAGACTCTGAAGAAGAACTGATGAACCGCAAGCAAATCATTGATAAAGTGATTCACCGGCTCGTCCATTATGTGAGTGGACATTGTTATAATGCTCTTGTACAGATAAGATTCGTGAGCAAGGTCATGTAAGCAGAGATCGTAGAGTGCACACTTACATAGCGGTAGCTGCACGTGGCTATCACTGATCATACTTATATACCGTATAACTGTGCAAGGTCTGGCAGAGACTGTGGGGTTTTTGTTTTTTTTGCTGCCACTATCAATTGGCAACTGGATAGTATTGACAATAGAAAAGCGAGAGGCAGAGAGGTGCAAGATGTGAAGTATCATGAATCATACTAATAAAGTGCCAGTGCACCCACTTAGTTGTACTAAATGAGGAACAACACGGCTGAAGGCGTTGTACCTCCAACTGGGGAACGATGGTTAGGGGCAGCCAGCCGCCCCCTCCGGATATCAGTGGATGCCATTAGCAGTAAAAACCAATTGATTATAGGATCAGTCTCCAAACCAATGGTATCATCTAAACCCAGGGAAAGGGGATACAGCCAGCCTGTCCTTGTTGTGAGCGTTGGCCTTATCTAACTTTCCACTGACTCGGAGACTGATCCCATCCTGAATTGGTTTCTCTTTTCGCAAAATTTAAGCCGTAGTATTAAGAAAGTAGGAATGAAATGTGTTCTATGTCTTTAAGAAATTATATATTCAACTTTTTTTTTTTTTCTTATTTCCAGGATCAGATTTTGATAGAATTGTCCCAGACAGGCCTGAAGGGTTCAGGGGAGGAGGACGCTGCCACAAAGGATGAGGACCCCTACTTGGTTGTCAACCCCAACTACATACTGGAGGACTAATGGACACTTGGAATCTCACTTTTCATCTAAAGACTTTTAGAACTTTTATCTTCAGACCTTACATTTTGGGATTTCCTGTTTGGAATGAACATTACATATTTTATTAGGTTCTATTCTTTTAGGCATGGCAGGGGCAGGTTTTAGGCAAACTTTCCCTTGTCTGCATTTCAGCAGTGGCCTAAGCTTTGAAAGAATATTCAGGGCTGAAACTCTTGTAAATCTGCAACAGAAAGTGTTCATTTGTCACTGCAAATTTGCTGCCAAATTCCACGCAACAGGCCAATTTCTCCTGTAGTGCAAATGAGATTTCTTAACATTTCATCAGCTTTGCTGCCATTGCAAAATTGTGCATATTTGCTGCACCAAAATTCAGCAGTGTTCCAGTTCTTTGGGAACATGCCCTAGGACTTGTATTCATGTGTAATCCTAGAAGACCCCTTGAAATATTTCACTTTCCCTTTTTAATTCTACTGTGACTTGGTATGTAATATAGTCATTTTATGCCTCATTTTTAAGGTCACTTTGAAGTGCCTTGTTGCCTTTTATTTTGTGGCATTATTGTCACTTTTTTTTTTTTTTTTTTTTTTGTGGGTGGGCTATTATCCTGTCTGACGCATCGGGTCATTTTATACTGCTTAAAAGTGCTGTAGATTTGTCAAAATGTATTACACTTTTAATTGTATACAGTCTCTGTGGGTTTATTTTTTCTCCTGATTTATCTTCTTACTTTTTCTTCATGTCCTCAGAGATGGGCGGTATTACATACCGCTAGAAAGCAGACAGTGTGCTGAATTCAGGGCACTGTCATCTTTTCCAGTACGTGTCGGGTGCCAGAGATATTGGTGCTGTTAGTTTTGGCACTGATTTTCCTCACCGCCTTACAGTTCATTGTCCTTGCTGGGCTGTGAGGAACACCCCCATGACTGTATTCTTCCATAGCCTTGTACTGTCACAGCTGATGACACAGAGCTGCAAGGCCCGCCTTTCTGACCGTGGAGTGATATTGGTGCCGGAACTAATGGCACTGATATATCTGGCACCTGGGCACGTATCCATAAAGCTGACAGTGTGGTGAATTCAACGCACTGTTGGCTTTCTAGCTGTACATAACGCTGATCTCTGAGGATATGAAAGGTCCTCTGTAAGGGTATTCTCACACGGGAATTTGGCACAGATTTTGAGGCAGATTCCACCCTGGGATCCGATGGGAGGCTGAGATCAAAGCAGGGCCTTGAAAAAAAATAAACCTGCTGTATCTTGCCCTGGATTCAGCAGCTGATCAGCTTCAGAACCTGCGGCACAAGACACTCAGCTGATCAGCCCCATTCTTCTGGGGCTGATAGACAAGTGAAAGTCAAAGCAGAAAATGGTGATGAATCTGTCGGAGAAGTCCACCTCTCTTCCTCTTCATTTTCTGCCATGTGAACAGACCCCAAGAGTGAGTGGTGCAGCAGTACCACGGGGTAAACTCTACCAATATAGCATAAACATGTCAGTGCTAATTCATATATCTATCTTTTTGATTTTTTTTTTCATTTATAGAAGAAAAATAAAAAAAAATCAGACATGGTATAAATAAAAAGTACAACTAGATCTGAAGAGGGGGAACCTCACACAGCCCATGAATCGAGATGGATGGTTGTTAGAATACGATGACTCAAATAATTTATTTTCTTTCAAACTTAAGTATTTTTGTTAAAGTGTTGAAATGCGACAAACTACATCTGGTATTGATGTAATCAT
The DNA here is from genome assembly GCA_947044405.1 of Leptodactylus fallax. Lineage (NCBI taxonomy): Eukaryota > Metazoa > Chordata > Amphibia > Anura > Leptodactylidae > Leptodactylus > Leptodactylus fallax. The sequence continues at coordinate 401,299 of CAMRHE010000560.1, read as the reverse complement.
AACCCACAGAATACGGGTAACGTCGTTCTGCCTGCTCAGTGAATGCTATAAAAACAACCCATAAGAAAATGGCACAAGTGCAGTTTTTCTAGTAGTCATGGCTTTTGGAAGGTGGTAGACTGTGGGAGTGACAACTAAAAATGGCTGCGGTAGGAAGGAGCTAAATTAATCGCTGATCTTCCCATGAGTGCTGCGGCCTCTTCATCATTTAGATTTTTATATACTGCACAACACTTTATTTTTCCATAGTAGCTGTGCTTAGTTTTGCAGCTTAATCCCACTCACCTGTTTCCATAGTTACAGACTACAATTAAACCCTGTGTAGTCTGATTGTGCAGTCATGTTACTACTACTAGTACCCTCCATCCTGTGTTTTCTGGTTGACTTCCCCATACTAGAACTTTCTAATGATTTAGAATTTGTGTTTAGTAAAGATTTCACCCGGCGTGTCACAGATTAACCCACGCATGTCCATAAATGGTTTTCTTATCTGTGCAGTAGATATGGTGTTTTACAGCCCCAGCTGTGGTATAAATGTCCTAGCTGGTGTAGGTCTTGTACAACACGCTGGAGACTATGGGAGCGTTGTGGAGAGGGGTCCTCCTTGTCCTCATTCCCTCACTATGTCATGGCCTCTCCGAGCCCTCCAAGGAGGATTTATTTCATGGCCATTGGTGGACCCTTATGGAGTCATATAGAAGTTTCTTACAATGGAGATGAGTTGCATAAAGTGTCTGGCTGCAATAACGAGGTTCTTAGTAACATGAGAGGTCAGATCCAGACCCTACAGAAGTACGGGGTCACTCATTACAAGAATACAGCTGGAGAATCCCGAGGATGAGGGGCATCGGCAGTGTTACACAACCCTTCTCCAGATACTGAAAGGAGCCAATATTCAACCAATCGTGATCTTACATGGCGGTGACCTCAGTAGACTTTCTGCAGGTGGCACCCAAACTGCCACCAGTCTTGTTGATTCCTATGCGGAATATGCTGAATTTGCATTCCATTCATTTGGGGAGTTGGTCCACACTTGGATAACATTTGATGTTCCTGCAGTTTTAAGAGATTCACAATCCCTGCAGGTTCTGCTGGCTGCCCATGAGAGAGTATACAAGTTATATCACCAGAAGTATACTGCAGAAATTGAGTGCAATAATCTAGATTATTATATGTTGTATCACCAGACATATGTATACTTAATAATCTGGATTATTGCACTGCTGTAGCATGAGGTGAGTGCATTAAACTAGATTATTATGTTACATACATCCAGTGCAGGGATGTTAAAGGGGCTGTGAAATTGCAATGGCAAATGGGGCTGAGCTGTAACACTAGACACAACCTATAGACAGGACTGACACAAACCATGCATCTGTAGATGAACTTCTGAATGTAACCGAGACTGTTTGTATTCATTGCAACTACGTGTAATAGTCATCACTGGGCGAGCCGCTGGGGCTGGAGTGACTGCAGAGACAGAGCTGGACCTGATGCCTGTAATTGTCTATCAGGGTATACACATGAGATGTCCTATTAGGCTCCTGTACAGACATCCAAGCACAATTTGCACCTAATTTTGCCTCAGAACTAGTGCAAAGGAATAATGAAGCCGTTACCCATAGCAAACAACCAGATTCCACCCCTCATTGTACAGAGGCCTCTTACGAAAGAAAAGTCGATCCCTACTTGATCACTATGGGTAACTGTTCCATCTTCCTTCCACTTTTATGATATTTTCTCCAGTTTCAGGACTGACCTCTCCGCATACACAAGGAGATCTATAAAAACTTGGACTTGCTGTGGTAGCCCTATATGCCTTTTCCTCTCCTTTTCTATCTAGCCTAGACCACCATGATGACTTGTTCACAATATGTCTGTGCCCCCCTTCCCCCCACAAACTAATTGTGCCCTCTTTTTTGCCACAGCCTACCCCACAGAATCCCTCCTTAATTATACACAGCTAACTTCCCCTTTTGGCATTAAAAGGTTAATTTTCTCCTTCCTCACAGTGTCAGGCTGTGTACCATAAATCATTTCCCTCCAGTGCACCAGAGGGCAGGGGGAATAAATTTAAAATGCACAGACTTGCTAGCCTTACTGTGGTGAGGGTGACCTGTGGGCCCTTCTGACCTATGGGCCCACTGACAGCTGCAACCACTGTAAACCCTATAGATATCCCAGTGCAACTGCACCCCCTCTTATTACACCCCTGCCTGGCGCCCTCCTTGCTCACAGGTGCCATCGTCCCCAGGAAGCGTTGTCTGTGCCCTGAAGTGGAAATATCTGCAGAAACATGGGGACACTGCTCCGGAGATTTCTAGGGAGTTCTTCTATTTCTGGGAGTCTCCCGGACAATCTAAGAGAATTAGCAAATATGAGTTAACTCCTTCAGTGCTGCAATCAAACATGATAGATTGTAGATGTGATCACCAATAATCATAACTATCTACACATCATAATAAATATAATAATGAGCATTTCCAGTCTGCATTCAATGCATTTGTTTTGTCAGATGGACGGATATCCATTGCACTGACCCCGGCCCTCCTGGACACCTGTCTATCACTTCGAGGGAATTTCCTGGTAAATACATTTATAGCTTTTCTGTAATACACTCCTAATAATAAAACTAGCCTAAGCCCTTATTCACATAACTGTGTCTTGGCCATGAAACTGGGCCCTTGTGTTGGCCGGACTTACTGGTCTGAACAGTATGTGGGGAGCATTATAGTTATCTATGACTTTAGGTGTCCCTGCCTGGAAAATATTGTCCCAAAGTGGTTATGGTCATAGATACCTGGGAGTCCGTCACCCCACATGCTGTGCAGGCCAATAAATCGTCACACAAGGGCCAAGTTTCCTGGCCAAGACTTGGTCGTGTGAATAATCTTTAACACAGACGGGAGATGTTGGAGCAATGGATTCTTCTATATGGTTTCTTCCTGTAGATATCTCACTGGGGACAGAAACAAAATTTAAATAGTCACATATAGAGATGGGCGATCCTTCCAAGATTTGTTTCAGGTTCGCGGTCCCTGATACGTTTCAGGAAAACAAGTTCAGTATGAAACAGAAGTGAAATTATACACAGTGATGTCTCTTCAGACCCCAGAATATAATAGGTGGAGGCGCAGGGGAGGTATAAAAATATCAAAAACATTCATACTCCCTTTCACTTGCCTCTTTTGGGCCTCCTCGTGATTTTTCGGTTGTTAAAAATTTGGAATATTTGGAATAAAACCCAGCTCAGAACAAATCTTTTTGCCCATCTCTAGTCACTAACATTTCAGGCAATTTATTCTCATTTCATAGTGCAGGGGATTCTGGACCAGAATTTAATGCACTTTGATTAAAAATGTGGCTGCTTTATGCCCGAAACCCCCCGAACTGTTCCAGGGACAGGACATCATGTCTGAAGGCTTAGGCTAGGTCCCGAACCAGGGATCCGAACAAGAACATGCGAGTGGCTAAAACAGCGGTAACACACGGAGCCCAGCAGAACCCACTGACTATAATGGGGTCTGTCAGGTGTCCGTGAGTCCCCTCTGACACCAGGCCTGGGTGTGACTGCTACCTCTGCTCCCCCTATAGTTACCCCATATTCACATGGTCACTGTTATAACATATTACATTCTACTTTTTTTTTTCAGAAATCTATCGACTTCCTTGCACTGAATATACATCATGACTGTCTGAATCCCCAGGACTGGACAACAGATAAGGTTGGACCCAAATGTACTAGGCCTCAGTTTTTAAAGCAGGCCTTGTTTCCCCTAGCAACCAATCACAGCTCAGCTTCTATTTCCTAAACTGCTTTGAAGAAATGAAAGCTGCGCTGTGATTGGCTCTCTGACCAAAGCGGCCCAATGAGTTCTTCTAGGTAACAATGGCCACATTTATCATTGTATTTGCACCTTTTTTTTAGCATATTTTGTCCCGTAATAGTGGACTACTTGCTGTTGGACACATTTATGAATCACTGGCACCAGAAACCGTTCAGAGACTTGTTTCTTGGGCAGAATTTAGACACATTTATGGAAAGCAAATAAAAATTCAAGAAACGTCTCGAGACGCAACAACAACAACAACAACAACAACATGACCTCCATTATTTATTTACTAAGATCTCTCCCCTCCCTGACATGTCGGCGTCATCTCTTACTTACAGGCCTAGTATACCTGTAGACTTTGTCATCAGCCGCACAGACCAGAGCTCACTTTGCCCGAGTTGTATATGATAAGTCCCTACTGGTGGCAACCACTAGGTGGAGCGTCACTGGAAGCTGCATAAATAAGTAGGTAGTGACTAGCGCCCCCTAGTGGCCATCCAAGGCCTGCCTTAATGTAGGTGCTGTGATGCTACGGTTTGTGAGGGGGGCCATCTGTGGGTAGAATTGTTCATTGGGAGCGCTCCTACACCATTTATTTGTGGACTCCTTCACTGTTTACTGGGGGCACATCTGCACTGTTTATCAGAGGCACCCCTGTATTGTATATCAGGGGTACTCCTGCACTGTTTTTGGGGCACTCCTGTAATGTTTATTTGGGACCAATTCTGCACCGTTTATTGGGGGTACATCTGCACTGTTTATTAGGGGACTTCTGCACTGTTTATTGGGGACACTCCTGTAATGTATATAGGGACCACATTTGCACTGTTTATTTTATTGGGGGCACTCCTGCACTGTTTATTGGGGAATCATGCACTGTTTTTACATTTTCCACCATGTGAAGCTGGCCAACCACATGAGCTGTTGGCTGAATCCTTGCTCAGACATCTATCTCACCTGACTTCTCTAGGCACAGTACTAAGAGGACCTCATACACATTGTTGTCTGAACCCATGGACTTTCCTTTCATTTAGAGTTAAACATTTTTTAGGTGGGACTTGGCTAAGGGGTGGGGCAGATAAACAGAGATACATAGAGAAGTGGGGGAGGGCTCCTGCTTTAACTAGTTGCCTTACAGCCAGGCAGGAGTCTGATCTATGGTTTAAAAAAAAAAAAAAAAGCAATTGTTTGATCCCCTTAAAAAAAAAAACTTGATATTTCACACACTTTTGTGTTCCTTTAATGGTTTTCATAAACATTGAGATATCTCGGTTATTTCTCTACATTTTGTATTGCAGGGCAATGAGAGGATCATGGAGATTCTCATCTTCAGTTTGTCACTGACCAATTGTAATATAATATCAAAGGATGATGAATATGTTCTCACCTTTAAAGCATATTCAGGTAAGATGGCGCCATTTTGTGAGTGACTGTTGGTTATATAGGGTGGTGTCTCTGTATTGGGTCACATGACTGTCAGTGGGTGGAGCTAACTGCTGTCTGTTTCTAAGGGCAACCACTAATATTTTGAAAGCAGCCCTGTATACAAAAAGTAGATAAAGACCTAAAATAACCCAAAATGAAATGAGACAAAGTTACGGAATACAGCTTAGAATTGCGATGAGGCAGAATTGTTGATAAATACTGTGTTGTCTTTACAGAAATCAGCGCTTCTGTACCCAGACTTCTAGGATATGACATCACTAACATAATGCCTATATCAACTCCTGGGACAGGAAGGTGAGCCGGATATAGTAGAATGTACTAGAAAGTGTTCCCTTCTTATTGTCTGCCCTCGTGATCCCAGTCTTTACAATTGTCCACTCTTCCCACTCTCCCCCTCAAGACCCAGAAACTAATAAACACACACAAAAATCCAAGATGGCACCAACATTTAAGCCAGTCATTCAATATTTAACAAAAAAAAAAAAAAGTCACACAACTTGGAGGTCCTATTGATCACAACACTTCACCATTAAGCCTCATGGCATGGCTACCCTTCACTTGGGCCTGGCTGCTCATGTGTAGGGTCAAGAATGGCCACTCTGTACATCCAGCTGACTCCCAAGTAGCTGTTGTTCTTCCCTGACCAACCTTTATGACTACCCAAGTCCTTTCAAAAGGAGACCCGTTGCACAGCCTCTACCCCATGTAAAGAGCCACCTTACCAATACGCCTCTATGATCTATGGTGCCAGTAAACCATGAGCACGACACCACAATCCTGCCTTACAAATCTAAGCATTAATACAGTAGGCGTCCCAGCACCACCACTGATGCTATGTTCTTAGTGGACCCAAGATTCGTTGGGCCCACCAGATAAAATGATTCTGGGGGTCCACTCTCCAACAGTCCATTGGAGATGGACCACAGTACGCTCAAATTTGGGTGTCTTCTACTGGATTGATCACTGTGTTTGAGTCTGGCCCCCACCAGAGGATCCCCTGGTACTCTGGTGGGCCAGTTGAACACTAGGCTTCAGCATAGATAGCCAGGCACTTTCCCAGCCATCTATTCTATCTGCTCCTGCTAGCCACCTTGGCTTCCAGAACAAGGGTAAAGTGCCCTCATCTATTTGATAGGTAGTGATCGTAAAGTTGGGACATATTTATGATGAGTCCCGGGTAAGAATAAGACTTTTAGTGATGCAAGTGGCAAGTATTGTTCATAGCAAATAGCAAGAACAAAGACCTTGGTAGTAATTCACTGTATACTACCTGACATATTCTGTCTTATAGATCTGAGATTTCTGTGGCCAAGTCTTTATCATCCCGCTCGGCATTTGCCACAGTATGGGAGAGATTCGCTGGTCAGACACCAGCAGAGAGAGACGTCTTCTTACAAGACACGTTCCCCAATGGTTTCCTTATGGGCTCTTCCTCTTCAGCCTTCAAAGTAGAAGGAGGCTGGACTGCGGGGGATAAAGGACTGTCTATATGGGATGTTTTTGGACAACATGGTCAGGCTAATGACAACGCAACTGCCAATGTGGCTTGTGTCAGCTACAACAAGATTGACTATGACGTGTATCTCCTGAAGGGTCTCCAGACTCAGATCTATCACTTCTCCATCTCCTGGTCCAGAATATTCCCAACGGGACTGAAGTCCAAAGTCAACTCGGCAGGCGTGAAATATTACAACAAATTAATTGACAGGTTAATCAAAGAAAATATCAAACCAATGGTGACCTTGTATCACTGGGATCTGCCCCAAGCTCTGCAGGAGACCGGGGGCTGGCAGAATGAAACCACCATCGAGGCGTTCATGGATTATGCGGATTTCTGCTTCAACAGTTTTGGAGATCGAGTTAAACACTGGATAACGTTCCATGAACCTTGGGTGGTTAGCTACGCTGGTTACAGCACCGGACAACATGCTCCCGGGGTCAAAGATTCAGGAAACGCCTCCTTCAAGGTACAAACAGAAATTAGATTTAAAGGGGTTGTGCTGTTAAAGACACTTATTCCCTATCCACAGGACAGGGAATAAGTGTGCTATCACTGGGGGCATGACCACTGGGTCTACCAGCGATAAGGAGAATAGGGGACCGAAAGTCCCTGAAAAGCCTCCTTGTTAATGAAGCACCAGTGCGATTGCATGATCGGCACTCCATTCATTTTTATGGGGCTGCGGACACTGCTGAAGATTACAGTCCCGGCAGCCCCATAGAAGTGAATGCAGCGCCAGTTACACACGCGCACACTGGCGCTCCATTCACAAGGAGGCTTTAGGGGAACTTCCTATAGTCGTGATGGCTGGGGACCTGGCAGTCGGGCCTCCCAGTGATCAAATACTGTGTGTATAGGGGATAAGATTGCTTAACAACACAACCCCTTTAAATATTTCAGTAAGTTTTATAAAATAAGAAATTTCTTAAAGGGAATGTAACTTCCAAAAATTATTTGTTTCAAGTATTTCATGTTTAACATTTTTGTAATTTTCCTAAAATCCAGCAGTTTTCATTCTGATACTTCCTGCTCTGTAGAAATCACTTCTCAGCAGTCACCTCATTATCATCACAGGCAGGGTTGCAAAGACAGGTAACATATAGATAACACAGGATCCACCATTCACAATAGATGAAGCTCACCCCTCCCTGCACAATGACCATTCGACGTCTCTCCCATAGACGTCAGTGAGTCATCTCCAGGTTACTGGTTGCAATAGTCCATGTGGCTGCTATAAAGCAAATCTCTTAATGCTGTTAACAGTAGCTTAGGCAAGATGGCCGCCTCCATAATCATGTACAGAAAATTAATAAAAACAATTTTATGTGATAAATTTACTTCTAATGATTATTCCAGTCATATAAAGTGCTGCCATTTTGCTAGAACATGCCATATGGAAGTTCGACCCCTAGAACCCCCAAAATCCTGAGGATGAAGGGCCTGTAGTACTGGTGTATTGCCAAGTTTCTTTCACTGTTTTGACCTGCACAGAGACGCCCCAGCACTGTGAATGCCCCCATAGTAGCTGCCTGCGTCGCCCTGTGGCTGGAAGCACCAAGCATAGTGTCATACATTGTATAGTGGTTGTGAATGGGACTGAGCTACAGCATGGCCATGTGACCAGTGGATGTGATGTTACTGGCCTCAAAACTGGAAGTGGAGCTCAATATCATAGTCCCGGACAACCCCTTCTATAAGGATATAGTATAGGTGATTTGTGATTGATCCCTGGGATCCTCACTGATCACAAAAACATGGGTCATATGCCGCCCATTTGAATGGACTCACAGTTGCCCATGTGTTCTGTCACTCCATTCAAAGTCTATGGATCTGACAAAGATGACAATTGCTGTACTTGGCAATGTCATCAGTGTCCTAGAGGTTATATGGAGCCCCTAGGTGACCATCTCACCATTCAGATGGAAGACATAGGATCCATGTTCTCATGATCGGTGTGGTCTTAGTGATCAGACACATTATCTATCCTGTAATACATGGTCTCTGCAGGTCACCATAACGCTAATATCAATATTAGACCACTACAGACTTCTCACATCATGATAAGATGTATGATCTCTACTGAAGTCTTCTCCATTGTACCTCACAGGTGTCACACAATATTGTTAAAGCCCACGCTAAGGCCTGGCATGTCTACAATGACAAGTTCCGGGCCTTACAGCAAGGTCAGGTGGGAATCTCTCTGAATTCAGACTGGGCAGAACCAGTAGACCCCAACAATCCCGATGACGTGAGCGCTGCCGAGAGATACCTCCAGTTCATGCTTGGGTGGTTCGCCCATCCAATTCTTGTCAATGGGGACTATCCAGAGGTTCTTAAGCAGCAAGTCAATCAAATAAATGCCCAGTGCTCCACTACAGTGGCTGAGCTGCCCACATTTACTGCGGAGGAGAAGGCCTACATCAATGGCACTGCAGACTTCCTTGGTATCTCCCACTACACTTCCCGCATAGTCAATGGCTCTGAAAGCAATAGTTGTGAGGCTGATTATGACAATATTGGAGGATTTGCACCCCATGTGGATCCTTCATGGCCGAGCACCTCATCTCCATGGCTGTACGCAGTGCCGTGGGGTCTCAGGAGGCTTCTGAACTTTGTCAAGGAAGAATATGTAAAAGGAGGACTACCCATATATATAACCGGAAACGGTATGCCAACACCAAACACTGGAGAGATGTTCAATGACAATGCTAGGGTGGACTACTTAACAGCTTACATCAATGAAGCCCTGAAAGGTAAATCCACCATTTTATAGCAATTTATGCCAATGTTTTATTTGTTGTGTTGTTTGCTGTTCTGATCCTGTAAAACCTTATGTCATTGCAGCTGTTAAGACGGATAATGTGACAGTAAGTGCCTATATAGTCCGTTCCCTCCTGGACGGTTTTGAGGGACCACAAGGATACACTCAAAGATTTGGTTTACATCATGTCAATTTTGAAAATGCAAACAGGCCAAGGACCCCCAAACAATCTGCCTATCTCATTTCCAGCATTGTTGAAAATAATGGCTTCCCGAAGACAAAATTGGCCAAAAAAGTTCTTGCAAAACAGGTACATGCAAAGAAGTTACCAGCTTTACCAGCATCAGAAGTTCCCTCAAAAGCAAAAATTGTATGGGATAAGTTCTCAGGACAATCGGCTTTTGAAAGGGACATGTACCATTATTCTACGGTCCCAAGTGATTTTTATTGGGGAGTCTCCACCTCAGCATATCAGATTGAAGGAGCATGGAATGAAGATGGAAAAGGACCAAGTATATGGGACACGTTTTCACATATCCCAGGGAATGTTTTTGATCTTGGCAATGGGGACATTGCCTGTGATAGTTACCACCAGTTGGATGCAGACTTGTACATTCTGAGGAGTCTAGGGGTAAACAGTTACCGTTTCTCCATCTCATGGTCTCGAATCTTCCCAGATGGTCAGGGCACAGTCAATAGTAAGGGTGTTGAGTATTATAACATGCTTATTGATGGTCTACTGGAAAACAACATCTCAACAATGGTGACTCTTTACCACTTTGACCTTCTCCAGGCTCTCCAAGACTTGGATGGTTGGGAGAGTGATACGGTCCTTGAGGCTTTTCACAGCTATGCAGACTATTGCTTTGCAACATTCAGAGATAGGGTCAAGTTCTGGATGACTTTTAACCAACCCCACACGATTGTTGTCACTGGTTATGGTATTGGTCTCTATCCACCTGAAGTAAAAGATGATCCTGGTTATGCTCCATATCGAGTAGCTCATAAACTGCTCAAAGTTCATGCCAGAGTCTACCATACTTATGATGAGAAATATTAAAACACTCAAGGAGGTGTCATTTCTCTAAGCCTCAACATGAATTGGGTAGAACCTAAAGACCACACAGATCCAAGGGATGTAGAAGCGGCCGATCGCTACTTACAATTCACCTTGGGATGGTTTGCACACCCTATTTTCAAAAATGGTGACTACCCAGAGGTGATGAAATGGCAAGTGGACTACAAGAGTGAGCTACAGGGTCTTCAGTTTTCCAGACTTCCAACCTTTACAGATGAGGAGAAGGCCTACATCCAAGGAACCGCTGATGTTTTCTCCATAAACATCTACACCACAAAAATAGTTCAGCATAAAACAACAAAACTGTCTCCCCCATCTTTTGAAAATGATATTGACATCACAGAAGAGTTTGATAGTAACTGGCCACATACAGCTGCTGATAACTATAGGGCAGTAGCCTGGGGCTTGAGGAGGCTACTTAACTGGGTTAAAGAAGAGTATGGAGACCTCCCTATATATATCACTGAGAATGGAGTCGCAATGGATAGAAACACTGATTATGACGACACTGCTCGAATTTTCTATCATAAGACCTATATTGACGAAGTCCTGAAAGGTTAGTAGCTTCATATTGGGCCTAAAGCAACAGATTTTATTACAGATTAAGTCAAAGGTCCAAGCACTAATGGATGCTCCAAAATCAGCACCATTCCTCTCCATGGGCTGCATCTGGTATGGCAGATCATCTCCATCGATTTTAATACAACTGAACTGCAACCAGAATTGGATTGGCCGACCAGAGTACCAGAGGATCCTATCATTTAGGATCCTATGATATTAACAAACTTCAGACGGGCCCGGATATGTACTGGCTTAAGCAGGGGGACACGTCTGGCACTGCAGGATCTGAGTCCCTGGCGGCGTAGTGTGGTACTGATGGTAGCCTTTGTTACATTAGTCCCAGCTTTCTGCAGGTCAGTCACTAGGTCCCCCCGTGTGGTTCTGGGATTTTTGCTCACCGTTCTTGTGATCATTTTGACCCCACGGGGTGAGATCTTGCGTGGGGCCCCTGATGGAGGGAGATTATCAGTGGTCTTGTATGTCTTCCATTTTCTAATTATTGCTCCCACAGGTGATTTCTTCACACCAAGCTGCTTGCCTATTGCAGATTCAGTCTTCCCAGCCTGGTGCAGGGCTACCATTGTGTTTCTGGTGTCCTTCCACAGCTCTTTGGTCTTCACCATAGTGGAGTTTGGAGTGTGACTGTTTGAGGTTGTGGACAGGTGTCTTTCATACTGATAACAATGTCAAACAGGAGCCATTACTACAGGTAATGAGTGGAGGACAGAGGAGCCTCTTATAGAAGAAGTTACAGGTCTGTGAGAGCCAGAAATCTTGCTTGTTTGTAGGTGACCAAATACTTATTTTCCACCATAGTTTGCAAATAAATTCTTTAAAAATCAGACAATGTGATTTTCTGGATTAGTTTTCTCATTTTGTCTCTCATAGTTGAGGTCTACCTATGATGACAATTACAGGCCGGCCTCATCTTTTTAAGTAGGAGAACTTGTACAATTGGTGGCTGACTAAATACTTTTTTCCCCCACTGTATATATACGTTTTTCTTCTTTCATGAGTGACCGGTAGGTTTGGGGGAAGGGCAGTGACAACTGTTCTAAGCACATTTCTGCCTCCAGAGAGCAGGATGATATTTTTCAAGCTCATTTAACCCATGGCTTCACAAACTATCGAGAATAGGAACTTTAAGCAAGAAATTGTAAGAAAAGAACAATCCAAAAACATTCTTCTATTTCCTCCTAGACTGAAGGGGCCTGGAGGGCTGATGGGAAAGGGCTCAGCATCTGGGATCAGTTTTCTCATACACCATCTAAAATTGACGATGACAGTAATGGAGACGTGGCATGTAACAGCTACTATCGGGCTGACAAAGATGTAGAACTTCTCAAGGAGCTTCGGGTGTCACATTACCGATTCTCAATCTCCTGGCCTAGAGTTCTTCCCGAAGGAACCAAGAACCACATCAATGAAGTCGGCATTGGTTATTACTCCCGCCTGATAGATGGTTTGCTGGCCGCTGGTATTACACCACAGGTGATAAATCACCCTTATTATACTGTCTGGTGAATGTGCACTAGGAAGCATGAGATGGATTTGCACACTTGTCTCTTTCCTTGCAAGATTTAACCCGTTTTGGGAAATTTTTGTTCCCACTTTTATTCTGAGAGCCATAATTATTTTTTACCATCACCATATGGGAGCTTGTTTTTTGTGGGATGAGCTGTACTTTTGCTGGCACCATTTTTGGGTACACTATATTGTGTGGGCCACTTGAGGGGACATTAAATTAGGCTTCGGGGACCCACTTATAATAACTTTGAACGGGGCTCTCAATATACGATATAGGTTTCTACTGACATACAGTACCTACCTTTGCCTGTACAGGTCACTATATATCACTGGGACCTTCCTCAAGCTCTGCAGAACCTTGGCGGGTGGGAGAATGACACCATAATAGAATGGTTCAAGGACTACTCTGAAGTTCTGTTTCAAAGACTGGGTGATTGAGTGAAATTTTGGATCACTCTGAATGAGCCGTACATCGTCGCCAACCTGGGGTATGGAGAGGGGGCCTTTGCACCAGGTAATTACAGTTATAATGTCAACTTAGCCATATGAGGGCTTGTTTTTTGCACATTGAGTTGCAATTTTCTATTACACCATTTTACAAAACATTTAACATATTTTATTAACTATTTCTTAGCCGGATGGCAATAAAAATGTCAGTTTCGCCATAGTTTTTTTATGTTCTACATTTTGTGTGGTACACTGGGCATTAAATGACACGTTAGCTTTATTCCGCTAGTCAGTACGATTACGGTGATACAAAGTTCATAACCAAGTTTTTTATGTTGTACTACTTTTGCCCAATAAAATCACTTATTTACCAACAATAATTTGTTTTAGTGTCACCATATTCTGACAGCTGTAAATTCTTTATCTGGGTGAGGGCTTCTTTTTTGGGTTTTTTTTTTTTTTTTTTGAAGGATCAGCTGCAATTTCTATTAGTAACATTTTGGGTTATATTTGACTTTTTGATAATTTTATATAATTGTTTTGAGGCTATGTGACCAAAAAAGAGCAATATTGTTGTTTTATTTTTTTATAAATAAATGTTCTATTTTTATAGTATCGGAAGTTAGACACATATCAATATTAAATATAACCATTCAATCCCCTATCCCCTCCCCCTACCTCCTTCTCCACCCATATGTTTCCAGCCCCAAAATGTTGTTTGAAATGTTTTTCTGTTTAAATGTAAAAATTTCAATAAAATCCTTAATGTTAAATATAGCCATTTTTTATTATTACTACTTTTATAGGAAAAAAGTTATTTATATTTTTTAATGTTATTGTTTAATACTTGACTGTATTTTTTTTTGCAACATTTACACGTAGTGCCATACTGGAACTTGAACAGTAGGGGTCACGAGTGCCTGTATAATACATTAGTTCTCTTAATATAACTTAACATTACATTCATGTTCACCTGTTAACTGGTTAATGGTCCTTCATATAACCAGTCATAGGGGTCACTTTCTAGTGCCCAAAGCGGCTTTTGCTAACTTATATATAACTCTGTGTGTTTGTTGTAGATTGTAATACTGAGTTTCGGCTTCTTTTTAGGGGTCAGATCACCAGGGATCGGTGTATATGTGGCAGGACATAACCTGATTAAAGCCCATGCAGAAGTATGGCACCTGTATAATGATAAATACAGAGCCGCTCAGGGGGGTCAGATCTCCATCACCCTCAACTGTGACTGGGCTGAGCCCATTAATCCTTATAAACAAGAGGATGTAGACGCCGCATGGAGGTATTTGATGGTATGTAATGTGAATATAGTAGTTCTATTGTTGTATATAGGAGGTAGTATTATAGTAGTTATATTCTTGTACATAGGAGCAGTATTATAGTAGTTATATTCTTGTACATAGGAGCAGTATTATAGTAGTTATATTCTTGTACATAGGAGCAGTATTATAGTAGTTATATTCTTATACATAGGAGGTAGTATTATAGTAATTATATTCTTGTACATAGGAGGTAGTATTATAGTAGTTATATTCTTGTACATAGGAGGTAGTATTATAGTAGGTATATTCTTGTACATAGGAGTAGTATTATAGTAGTTATATTCTTGTACATAGGGGCAGTATTATAGTAGTTATATTCTTGTACATAGGAGCAGTATTATAGTAGTTATATTCTTGTACATAGTAGGTAGTATTATAGTAGTTATATTCTTGTACATAGGGGCAGTATTATAGTAGTTATATTCTTGTACATAGGAGGCAGTATTATAGTAGTTATATTCTTGTACATAGGAGTAGTATTATAGTAGTTATATTCTTGTACATAGGAGCAGTATTATAGTAGTTATATTCTTGTACATAGGGGGCAGTATTATAGTAGTTATATTCTTGTACATAGGAGCGGTATTATAGTAGTTATATTCTTGTACATAGGAGCGGTATTATAGTAGTTATATTCTTGTACATAGGAGCAGTATTATAGTAGTTATATTCTTGTACATAGGAGCAGTATTATAGTAGTTATATTCTTGTACATAGGGGGCAGTATTATAGTAGTTATATTCTTGTACATAGTAATAGTATTATAGTAGTTATATTCTTGTACATAGGAGCAGTATTATAGTAGTTATATTCTTGTACATAGTAATAGTATTATAGTAGTTATATTCTTGTACATAGGGGGCAGTATTATAATAGTTATATTCTTGTACATAGGGGGCAGTATTATAGTAGTTATATTCTTGTACATAGGAGCAGTATTATAGTAGTTATATTCTTGTACATAGGGGGCAGTATTATAGTAGTTATATTCTTGTACATCGGAGGTAGTATTATAGTAGTTATATTCTTGTACATAGGAGCAGTATTATAGTAGTTATATTCTTGTACATAGGGGGCAGTATTATAGTAGTTATATTCTTGTACATAGGAGCAGTATTATAGTAGTTATATTCTTGTACATAGGAGCAGTATTATAGTAGTTATATTCTTGTACATAGGAGCAGTATTATAGTAGTTATATTCTTGTACATAGGAGCAGTATTATAGTAGTTATATTCTTGTACATAGTAGTAGTATTATAGTAGTTATATTCTTGTACATAGGAGCAGTATTATAGTAGTTATATTCTTGTACATAGGAGCAGTATTATAGTAGTTATATTCTTGTACATAGGAGTAGTATTATAGTAGTTATATTCTTGTACATAGGAGCAGTATTATAGTAGTTATATTCTTGTACATAGGGGTAGTATTATAGTAGTTATATTCTTGTACATAGGACCAGTATTATAGTAGTTATATTCTTGTACATAGGAGCAGTATTATAGTAGTTATATTCTTGTACATAGGAGCAGTATTATAGTAGTTATATTCTTGTACATAGGAGCAGTATTATAGTAGTTATATTCTTGTACATAGGAGGTAGTATTATAGTAATTATATTCTTGTACATAGGAGGTAGTATTATAGTAGTTATATTCTTGTACATAGGAGGCAGTATTATAGTAGGTATATTCTTGTACATAGGAGTAGTATTATAGTAGTTATATTCTTGTACATAGGGGCAGTATTATAGTAGTTATATTCTTGTACATAGGAGCAGTATTATAGTAGTTATATTCTTGTACATAGTAGGTAGTATTATAGTAGTTATATTCTTGTACATAGGGGCAGTATTATAGTAGTTATATTCTTGTACATAGGAGGCAGTATTATAGTAGTTATATTCTTGTACATAGGAGTAGTATTATAGTAGTTATATTCTTGTACATAGGAGCAGTATTATAGTAGTTATATTCTTGTACATAGGGGGCAGTATTATAGTAGTTATATTCTTGTACATAGGAGCGGTATTATAGTAGTTATATTCTTGTACATAGGAGCGGTATTATAGTAGTTATATTCTTGTACATAGGAGCAGTATTATAGTAGTTATATTCTTGTACATAGGAGCAGTATTATAGTAGTTATATTCTTGTACATAGGGGGCAGTATTATAGTAGTTATATTCTTGTACATAGTAATAGTATTATAGTAGTTATATTCTTGTACATAGGAGCAGTATTATAGTAGTTATATTCTTGTACATAGTAATAGTATTATAGTAGTTATATTCTTGTACATAGGGGGCAGTATTATAATAGTTATATTCTTGTACATAGGGGGCAGTATTATAGTAGTTATATTCTTGTACATAGGAGCAGTATTATAGTAGTTATATTCTTGTACATAGGGGGCAGTATTATAGTAGTTATATTCTTGTACATCGGAGGTAGTATTATAGTAGTTATATTCTTGTACATAGGAGCAGTATTATAGTAGTTATATTCTTGTACATAGGGGGCAGTATTATAGTAGTTATATTCTTGTACATAGGAGCAGTATTATAGTAGTTATATTCTTGTACATAGGAGCAGTATTATAGTAGTTATATTCTTGTACATAGGAGCAGTATTATAGTAGTTATATTCTTGTACATAGGAGCAGTATTATAGTAGTTATATTCTTGTACATAGTAGTAGTATTATAGTAGTTATATTCTTGTACATAGGAGCAGTATTATAGTAGTTATATTCTTGTACATAGGAGCAGTATTATAGTAGTTATATTCTTGTACATAGTAGTAGTATTATAGTAGTTATATTCTTGTACATAGGAGCAGTATTATAGTAGTTATATTCTTGTACATAGGAGTAGTATTATAGTAGTTATATTCTTGTACATAGTAGTAGTATTATAGTAGTTATATTCTTGTACATAGGAGCAGTATTATAGTAGTTATATTCTTGTACATAGGGGTAGTATTATAGTAGTTATATTCTTGTACATAGGACCAGTATTATAGTAGTTATATTCTTGTACATAGGAGCAGTATTATAGTAGTTATATTCTTGTACATAGGAGCAGTATTATAGTAGTTATATTCTTGTACATAGGGGGCAGTATTATAGTAGATATATTCTTGTACATAGGAGGTCGTATTATAGTAGTTATATTCTTGTACATAGGAGCAGTATTATAGTAGTTATATTCTTGTACATAGGAGCAGTATTATAGTAGTTATATTCTTGTATATAGGGGCAGTATTATAGTAACTGTATTCTAGTACATAGTCAGGTATGTTACTTTACTATCTGAGTGTATTACCTTTGTTCTCAGTGTGCTACAGTCTTAGAGTAGGGGCGTTTGGTAAGAAGCAGAAAACTAGTCTCACAGGTTTCAACCAAGATGACCCTAATACATGCAGGTGTACAGGACAGTCGTACACCACATTATATGTAGAAAGAAGGGAAACAGAAGGTGTTGCTTTTGTTTTACATTTTATTTAGATTTGGCAAAGCTTATACATTTTATTACATTTGGTAAGATATCATATATGGCTTATAATAATTATAATGTATTTATGACTTTTTACTTTCATCTACTTTCAGTTTTTCGGTGGTTGGTTCGGATATCCTATTTTTAAAACAGGGGACTACCCAGAAAGTTATGAAGGCCAATGTGCGGGAGAGGAGCCTTGCTGCAGGGCTGCCCCAAAGTCGGTGAGTATGCTGACAATGGCAGGCAGCTATGTAGTGATTTGTATTTCTGAATTTCCTAGGGTGGGGCCTAGTGCCGGGCCTGAGGAGGCAGAGCATGAGACGGGGGCCCTCTCTTTAGTTTTCCTTCCCATGTTGCTTCCTTAGTACAAATTTACCAAGTGTCCTGAATTTGTTGGAACCGTCCATAATTTCCAACAGTACCAGCAAATGTGGGCAGTCCTGACCCAAAAATGGGGCAGAAGTAATAAAACTCCCAATCAACATGGGAGGTCCTGTCCGGTTTTGTGGCAGTTCTGTGGAGGCAGATCGGGTTGGGACTTTAAACGCTAATATTTTACTAACTACACAGTTGGTAGGTATACTAGTATACCCCGTCTTATATCCTGGGGGTTGTTAGAAGGCCTGTGCACAATTAAATTCTGTTTACCTGTGGCCACCTCTAGGGGGAGCTATACTCACATTCTGCATCATGATTTTTAGTCAAAATGGACACCACGACACTGTTTTGGATCTGTCACTCGATGGGTACCACTGGCGCCCAACAGGCTTCTTTCACTTATATTGGAGTCCATTGGGTTTTTACCAAGGTGCCCAATATTAAATTCCTGTTTTCCTCTTTGACTCTGCGCTTTCCTGCCATGTATTTATCTCCAGGCTCCCAGAATTTACAGAAAGTGAGAAGCAAAGAATAAAAGGGACTTACGACTTCTTTGGCCTGAACCACTACACTACCGTTCTGGTTGGACAAGCTATCTATGCACTAGACTAGACTATCAGGCTTATGAAGGGGACAGGTAAGGGCGACAGAGACCATAACTGGGTCTAACTAAAAATATAAGAGATTTGATGGATTTTCTTTACGTTATTACAGGGCGGTTTATTTACTGAGCGATCGGACCTGGCTCGGATCAGGGAGCGTATGGTTAAAAGTAACGCCGTTTGGCCTAAGAAGGCTATTACACTGGATAAAGGAAGAGTTCAATAACCCTGCTATATATATCACAGAGAACGGGATATCTGAGCGCGGGACAGACCTGAATGATGAATGGAGAACTTATTATTACAAGCATTATGTGAATGAGGCCCTGAAAGGTACAAAATGATGTACAATGCAAGCAGAACAATCCAATAAATGTCAGTCAGTCAAAGGAGGCAGAGACAGGGTATGACCAACATTATATTCTAATAGGGCATTATATAAGCAAGTGAAGAAGAATATAACTACTATAATACTACCTCCTATGTACAAGAATATAACTACTATAATACTGCTCCTATGTACAAGAATATAACTACTATAATACTGCTCCTATGTACAAGAATATAACTACTATAATACTGCTCCTATGTACAAGAATATAACTACTATAATACTGCTCCTATGTACAAGAATATATCTACTATAATACTACCTCCTATGTACAAGAATATAACTACTATAATACTAACTCCTATGTACAAGACTATAACTACTATAATACTGCTCCTATGTACAAGAATATAACTACTATAATACTTCTCCTATGTACAAGAATATAACTACTATAATACTTCTCCTATGTACAAGAATATAACTACTATAATACTGCCCCTATGTACAAGAATCTAACTACTATAATACTGCCTCCTATGTACCAGAATATAACTACTATAATACTGCTCCTATGTACAAGAATATAACTACTATAATACTGCTCCTATGTACAAGAATATAACTACTATAATACTGCTCCTATGTACAAGAATATAACTACTATAATACTGCTCCTATGTACAAGAATATAACTACTATACTACTCCTATGTACAAGAATATAACTACTATAATACTGCTCCTATGTACAAGAATATAACTACTGTAATACTGCCCCCTATGTACAAGAATATAACTACTATAATACTACCTCCTGTGTACAAGAATATAACTACTATAATACTGCCCCTATGTACAAGAATATAACTACTATAATACTGCTCCTATGTACAAGAATATAACTACTATAATACTGCTCCTATGTACAAGAATATAACTACTATAATACTGCTCCTATGTACAAGAATATAACTACTATAATACTGCTCCTATGTACAAGAATATAACTACTATAATACTTCTCCTATGTACAAGAATATAACTACTATAATACTGCCCCTATGTACAAGAATATAACTACTATAATACTACCTCCTATGTACCAGAATATAACTATTATAATACTGCTCCTATGTACAAGAATATAACTACTATAATACTGCTCCTATGTACAAGAATATAACTACTATAATACTGCTCCTATGTACAAGAATATAACTACTATAATATTGCTCCTATGTACAAGAATATAACTACTATAATACTGCTCCTATGTACAAGAATATAACTACTATAATACTGCTCCTATGTACAAGAATATAACTACTATAATACTGCTCCTATGTACAAGAATATAACTACTATACTACTCCTATGTACAAGAATATAACTACTATAATACTGCTCCTATGTACAAGAATATAACTACTGTAATACTGCCCCCTATGTACAAGAATATAACTACTATAATACTACCTCCTGTGTACAAGAATATAACTACTATAATACTGCCCCTATGTACAAGAATATAACTACTATAATACTGCTCCTATGTACAAGAATATAACTACTATAATACTGCTCCTATGTACAAGAATATAACTACTATAATACTACTCCTATGTACAAGAATATAACTACTATAATACTGCTCCTATGTACAAGAATATAACTACTATAATACTGCTCCTATGTACAAGAATATAACTACTATAATACTGCTCCTATGTACAAGAATATAACTACTATAATACTGCTCCTATGTACAATAATATAACTACTATAATACTACCTCCTATGTACAAGAATATAACTACTATAATACTGTCTCCTATGTACAAGAATATAACTACTATAATACTGCTCCTATGTACAAGAATATAACTACTATAATACTGCCCCTATGTACAAGAATATAACTACTATAATACTGCTCCTATGTACAAGAATATAACTACTATAATACTACTCCTATGTACAAGAATATAACTACTATAATACTGCTCCTATGTACAAGAATATAACTACTATAATACTGCTCCTATGTACAAGAATATATCTACTATAATACTACTCCTATGTACAAGAATATAACTACTATAATACTGCCCCTATGTACAAGAATATAACTACTATAATACTACCTCCGATGTACAAGAATATAACTACTATAATACTGTCTCCTATGTACAAGAATATAACTACTATAATACTGCTCCTATGTACAAGAATATAACTACTATAATACTGCTCCTATGTACAAGAATATAACTACTATAATACTGCTCCTATGTACAAGAATATAACTACTATAATACTACTCCTATGTACAAGAATATAACTACTATAATACTGCTCCTATGTACAAGAATATATCTACTATAATACTACTCCTATGTACAAGAATATAACTACTATAATACTGCCCCTATGTACAAGAATATAACTACTATAATACTACCTCCGATGTACAAGAATATAACTACTATAATACTGCTCCTATGTACAAGAATATGACTACTATACTACTCCTATGTACAAGAATATAACTACTATAATACTGCTCCTATGTACAAGAATATAACTACTATAATACTGCCCCCTATGTACAAGAATATAACTTCTATAATACTACCTCCTGTGTACAAGAATATAACTACTATAATACTGCCCCTATGTACAAGAATATAACTACTATAATACTGCTCCTATGTACAAGAATATAACTACTATAATACTGATCCTATGTACAAGAATATAACTACTATAATACTGCCCCCTATGTACAAGAATATAACTACTATAATACTACCTCCTGTGTACAAGACTATAACTACTATAATACTGCCCCTATGTACAAGAATATAACTACTATAATACTGTTCCTATGTACAAGAATATAACTACTATAATACTGCCCCCTATGTACAACAATATAACTACTATAATACTACCTCCTGTGTACAAGACTATGACTACTATAATACTGCCCCTATGTACAAGAATATAACTACTATAATACTGCTCCTATGTACAAGAATATAACTACTATAATACTACTCCTATGTACAAGAATATAACTACTATAATACTGCCCCCTATGTACAAGAATATAACTACTATACTACTCCTATGTACAATAATATAACTACTATAATACTGCTCCTATGTACAAGAATATAACTACTATAATACTACTCCTATGTACAAGAATATAACTACTATAATACTACCTCCTATGTACAAGAATATAACTACTATAATACTACCTCCTATGTACAAGAATATAACTACTATAATACTGCTCCTATGTACAAGAATAGAACTACTATAATACTGCCCCTATGTACAAGAATATAACTACTATAATACTGCTCCTATGTACAAGAATATAACTACTATAATACTACCTCCTATGTACAAGAATATAACTACTATAATACTGCTCCTATGTACAAGAATATAACTACTATAATACTGCTCCTATGTACAAGAATATAACTACTATAATACTGCCTGCTATGTACAAGAATATAACTACTATAATACTGCCTCCTATGTACAAGAATATAACTACTATAATACTGCTCCTATGTACAAGAATATAACTACTATAATACTGCCTCCTATGTACAAGAATATAACTACTATAATACTGCCCCCTATATACAAGAATATAACTACTATAATACTGCCCCTATGTACAAGAATATAACTACTATAATACTGCCCCTATGTACAAGAATATAACTACTATAATACTACTCCTATGTACAAGAATATAACTACTATAATACTGCTCCTATGTACAAGAATATAACTACTATAATACTGCCCCCTATGTACAAGAATATAACTACTATAATACTGCTCCTATGTACAAGAATATAACTACTATAATACTACCTCCGATGTACAAGAATATAACTACTATAATACTGCTCCTATGTACAAGAATATAACTACTATAATACTGCCCCCTATGTACAAGAATATAACTACTATAATACTGCTCCTATGTACAAGAATATAACTACTATAATACTGCTCCTATGTACAAGAATATAACTACTATAATACTGCCCCCTATGTACAAGAATATAACTACTATAATACTACCTCCTATGTACAAGAATATAACTACTATAATACTACCTCCTATGTACAACCATATAACTGATATGACACTGCTTAATATTCTATCCCTGTCTCTGACTCTTCTGTTCCATAGCCGTACAGTATGATGGTGTGGATATCCGTGGATACTCAGCCTGGAGTCTGATGGATAATTTTGAGTGGGCGACAGGTTACACTGAACGGTTTGGTTTATATTACTTCAACTTTTCTGACCCAAATTTGCCTCGCCTCCCTAAAGCGTCTGTGAAATATTACCGATCTGTGGTTCAGTGCAATGGCTTCCCAGATCCACATAACGGGTCTCATCCTTGTCTAGATCCAGAACCTGAAGGTGAGTGCAAAAAGTCATGAGTAGGAGGAGTGAAAACTGTCACTAATTCTTAGGTGTGTGATAGTAAAATGGTCAGTCCAAGTTTTTATAGTTTTATATGTTGTTTTTGAGTCTGATGTATTCACAAGCTAGGATTTGTGGCAGGGCCAGATAAAGTTAAGAGAAGCTCCTGAGTAGAGATGAGCGAATCGATTCTGCAGAAGTGGAATTCGATCCGAATTTCAGGAAATCTTCGATTCTCCACGATTCCGGATTTCCTGATGTTTCGTGGTAACGAATATTTAGTAAGGACCTTTGTGACATCAGACGGTCACATGATATTCTCTAGTGATGTGATTGGGTAGGCGTGACTTTGCTTTTTAGCAGATCCTTCCACATGAATAAAAATTGTCCGTGCTGGAGAGAGAGAGAGACATGACCGCGGCATCCAAGGGCTTCCGCCATTTTGCCGCCCACCCCGGCTCTCTGCATCCCAGAAATAGCTGTTTATTCGCCGCGAAGTAATTCAGATCGAAGCAATTTTTTTTGGAGCTTTGAATCAAACTGCCAAATCCAACTTTTGAGAAATTCGCTCATCTCTATTCCTGAGCACTAGGCTGGTGGATACGTGATAAGTGTCTGATCCCTGGGGGTCCTTCTTAGCGCTGGCCGTAGTTATCTCATTTACATTCTTCTTGATATTTTAGCTCCAGCATCACATGTAAATAATAGGAGATACATACAAACATACATAAAGACATACATAGATGTCACATATATACATACATAGCTGTAACATATATACTTAAATACATATACTTAAATACATACATACACACATACACAGCTGTAACATACATAACTAACACATACAGTTATGTATATATGTGTATATATATATGTATGTAACATACATACATATATCTATAACATACATATATACACATACATAACTGTAATACACATACATACATATACATAGCTGTAACATACATAGATGAGGCTGGATGAAGACACGGGTCCATGTCCAGTCTATAACCATACAGTGTTGATCCAGAGGAAGGATAAGACAAGGATATGTCAAGGTTAAACATTTCAACTTGTCATCTCTAAAAATCTAAAACCCCCAACCTACACTATTTTTCCTTTCAAGAAAGACATCCAGGCCCTCCTTGAATTTGCACAATGACTCCACCACCAGCACATCCTGGGGCAGTCGGCTCCATTCTCACTGCTCTTGCAGTAAAGAATCCCCATTTATGATGCTGGTGACTTCGTTCTTCCCGGCATTCAACAATTTTACCCAGAATTTTACATTTACCCAGAATTCTTTTCCTTCCTACAGGTACAACTTCCAGGCCCACTACCCGCAGCAGCAGTCCCAATACAGGACCCCCAGAGGAGCAGGAACCGCCGGTTGTCAACTTTCTTGGACTGAAAATCTCCACCTCGGATGCGATGATTGCTTTATATGTGGAGTTCGGGCTCTTACTTTCCGCCGTTTTGCTTGTCATTTTGTTTTCATTTATAACCTGTAAACTTCGTAAAAAAGTGAAATTATCCGAATTATTTTAGATGTGATGATGTAAAACATCAACATGATAGGATGGGAGGATAATAAACCAATACGAATAATATCTCATCTTGTGTGATGTATGAGTGTGGATAATACGGATATTATCAGACCTGAGCACAGACATGTGACCCTGGACATACAAATAACACAAAGACCAACATTTACAATAAGGATCATATTGCCAACTTTATGTTAACCTGCCCATAAGTATCGGATCTGCCCCTCCAGAGTCAGTAGAGGGTCCCCCATAATGTGAATTTAACTATGACCTGCACTTTATAAATCAGTTTAAGCCACACCCCCAAATAAAAAAAAAAAATCCCAAACTTTGTGTATATGTGAGCACCATTTTATACTATAAATCTACTAAAATCAAACATAACTATGTTCTACCATAAAGTATTGCTACAGATCTCCATTTAATAAATATAATCACTTTCTCCACCACAAGGTGGTGCTGCAGATCTATGATCAATATAAATAACTATCTACTACCACAAGGTGGTGCTGCAGAGCTACGATCAATATAAATAACTATCTACTACCACAAGGTAATGCTGCATATCTATGATCAATATAAATAACTATTTACTACCACAAGGTGGTGCTACAGATCTCTGATCAATAAAAAAAAAAAAAAAAACAACTATCTACTACCACAAGGTGGGGGATGCAGATTTCTGACCATTTAGAAATAATGACTATATTGAGCCACAAAGTGATGTCAGATCTCCAATCAGTGAAATATCTTGGACCACAAGGAGACGCTGCAGATGTTGTTGAATTCTCATTGACCAACAGCAAGCAAAGAACTTGAAAATATTGAGAAACTGAAAAAGCGAAGAGTATTAGAAAGTTGCAGAACTTTTCATCTAAACATAGATTATGCTTTATTTACACTTTGTCATTCTGACATCACTAGGCCTGGCCTAATCATTTCACCTTTTGTGGCACCTCTGCAGGTAGGGAGACTCCTTCTCCTCCCATGTCTCCCTGGCCTCTGCTCTCTTTGTCACTACAGCAGTGGTAACCATCATTTGTCCACTCCCAAGGACATTGGTCTATGGGACATTGAGATATGGGGCACCTCACACTACCTCCACGCCACAGCCACTGCAGTAGGCCTACACCAGAGAGCACCCCCCACAGGGTAATACACAAGCCTGAACTGGCCAAGATGGCACTGCCTGAAGCTTTATTGGGGCCCCTTCTATTCCTGCTCACATAGGCCTAGTCCCGGCACCTCCTCTTCTGTCCATATTTAGTCCACCATCTAGTGAATTCATTTTGTCACTACACCTATTTACTTTTTACCGAGTCAGTTCCTGTGCAGGCAACCAGAGGAACCGGACAGTGACGCAGGGGGAGGCGAATGATCCTGACATGGCACAGAGGGGCAGCTGAGTTCATAGGTGGGCATTGCCACACTCTACAGTCTCTCACTGATCTACTCAATTACAGATCGACCGATTGCCAGTAAGTAATAAATACTAAATGTGGACTTTTTATGTGGGACCAAAGAGCAGAACGATCCTGATAATATATGTTGGTGATGAAAAGCTTCAATCAATGGACTCCGTTACCAAAATCCAATCTCTCGCTGGTTCTGATGTCTTATTTGTGTCCCTCTTGTCTGCCGCCTGGTGTGGTCACTATACATAGGAGATCAGAGGCGCCAATGACCTCTGGTCATAAAAGGTTTTAGGAGGTCCTCCACCTAAATGAATTTTTTATATATATATTTAAAGGCATTGTCTGAGACCTGAAGGCAATGAATATTGATGTCCTATCTACACCCGGACCGCGCACCACTCAGCTGATCAAGCTCCAAGAAGCTGCATACAAGGTATATAGGCAGAAGTGAATGGAAGCAGAGCTGCAGCTCCCTGGAACCACGGCTACAGTGTATGGACCTTGAAGCTGTATACAGTGTACAGAGCTCTGTGCACTGTAGTGGTGGTGCAAGGAACTCCAGCTCCACTCCTATTCACTTCTTTCAGCCATATACCATGTATGCGGCTTCCGGAAGGTGGATCAACTGATCGGTGCGGGGTCTGTGTGTTGGATCAGATACCGATCCTGTAGACAGGTCAAAAATATCTATTGCTTTCAGGCCTCAGACATTCCCTCGGATGTGTACATGCCCAGTCCTGGTCCAGAGGAGTGTAGTAGTGGGTTCCCTAAGCAAATAACAACTCTCTCAAAGGGATTGTCCAAGATTTTTCAAAAATTTTAGTAGGATACAAATTTGCAGTGAATGCTGGTTATAGTGTAAGCTCTGTGCTCTTTTCCCCTCCTATCCCTATATCTAATATCTTTTACCTTTCTTTCCCCAGTTTGCTTTTGTAATGAAGCTGTTCTTGTGTCATTCTAGTCCAGTCCATGAATCTGAGCTTTGTAGTTCTTGTTTATATCTGTCTTGTCTCCGGGTCCTAGTGCTAGTGTTGTTCTTCTTATGTTCAGTATTGCAGATTAAGATTTCCTTTTGGGATATCTTTAAGACAGTGAGGGTCAGTGGTGTCTGTTGTAGGGTTAGTATTCAGGGATAGATCTTGGGAAAAATTCAGAGAGTTCTAGTCTCCTCCATCATACATTTATCATCATCATGTGGTTCCCGTCACCTATTTTCTTTCATGTCCTGAAAGGTGCTTCATACTATTGCTCTATTATTAGACATTTCAGCCCTACTGCAAGTCCTGGGGTATCGGAGTATTGAATATTTTGAGTCCTACTGGAAGCTTTGGGGTATCTAAGTATTAGACATTTCAGCCCCACTGTAAGTCCTGGGGTATCTGAGTATTAGACGTTTCAGCCCTACTGTATGTCCTGGGATATCTGAGTATTAGACGTTTCAGCCCCACTGTATGTCCTGGAGTATCTGAGTATTAGACGTTTCAGCCCTACTGTATGTCCTGGAGTATCTGAGTATTAGACGTTTCAGCCCACTGTAAGTCCTGGGGTATCTGAGTATTAGACGTTTCAGCCCTACTGTATGTCCTGGAGTATCTGAGTATTAGACGTTTCAGCCCACTGTAAGTCCTGGAGTATCTGAGTATTAGACGTTTCAGCCCTACTGTATGTCCTGGAGTATCTGAGTATTAGACGTTTCAGCCCACTGTAAGTCCTGGGGTATCTGAGTATTAGACGTTTCAGCCCTACTGTATGTCCTGGAGTATCTAAGTATTAGACGTTTCAGCCCTACTGTATGTCCTGGAGTATCTGAGTATTAGACGTTTCAGCCCACTGTAAGTCCTGGGGTATCTGAGTATTAGACGTTTCAGCCCTACTGTATGTCCTGGAGTATCTGAGTATTAGACGTTTCAGCCCTACTGTATGTCCTGGAGTATCTGAGTATTAGACGTTTCAGCCCTACTGTATGTCCTGGAGTATCTGAGTATTAGACATTTCAGCCCTACTGTAAGTCCTGGGGTATCTAAGTACTGGGAGGACACTGTTAGTTACTTTGAAAAGTTGACTGCTATAGGTGAAGATCAGTTCTGATGTCTAGTACCACATTGGTCCCGGCCATTTTTTTATTTATTTATTAAAATCAATCACTTTTTTCTAAACTGTTTTTATTTTCTGATTGCAGATTTCTTATTTTATTTTCTGTCCCCGATTATGGGGGCAGCCATCTTGCTTGAGCTTCGCCTCTGCTCTGGTAACAGCATTTAGTGATCTGCTTTACAGCAGTCTCACGGCCATAGGTAGCGATAATCTGGAGCTGTGGTCATACACCTGTATTGGGACAATGGGTTTTGAGCCGCCATCTAAATAACAAGAGCTTGGCCGGTATGGCTGTCAGCACATGTAGCCATGCCAGACAACAGAATTTCACTCAGATATTTACTCAATATCTACAAAAAAGGAATATTATTGGCCCTCTATTAGCATGGCCAATGGCACCCTCTGCTCCTGCCGCGCTCCCATTATCTCTTAGTAAATAGCTCTTCTGCAATGTCTTTATCAGCACTGAAGATAAGACTTGTAACAGCCATTTATGGCCTTTATCTGGGTATAAAGGACTTGACAGGTACATCTGGGGATACAGTGGACAGAATGGCGCCAGCCTGGCGTGGGGTCCTCTTGGTTCTCCTCTCATTCATATGTCATGGGGTCAGCAGTGCAGTTCTTGGAGACTTCATGGCCATTGCTGGGCCCTTGCAAAGCAACAAGGATGGTCACCTAAATGAAGTGGAGCTGGAGGGAGTATTGAGGTGTAACAATAAGATGGTTAATAACCTGAAAGACCAGATTCCTACTCTACAGAAGTATGGCATCACCCACTACAAGGTCCAGCTAGCCATAAACACTGTATACTTCAAGGAGAACCACCTGGAAGGGAATGACGGACAACTACAGTGTTACAGGACCCTTCTCCAGGAGCTGAATGGGGTCAACATTAAACCAATCGTGATCCTCTATGGAAGTGACCATGGCACCCAGCTTGGCATCAGTTCTGTTGATTCCTATGTAGAATATGCTGAAATTGTGTTTCACTCACTTGGAGATTTAGTCGACACCTGGATAACGTTTGATATTCCTGCAGATATAACAGATTCACAATCCCTGCAGGTTCTACTGGACACCCATGAGAGAGTATACACATTATATCACCAAAAGTATACAGCAGAAGGTAAGTGCAATAATCCAGATTATTATATGTTATATCACCAGAAGTATACAGCAGAAGGTAAGTAATCACAAGGGAATCCAGGTATACAATAACTGAAATAGAGAATGTGCAAAAGACCAGAGAATCACATGACTAATATACTATCTCTAATCTATAACAGAAATACAACTGTTCAGTTATGATAATACATGGTACATTTACTGCATTATCATATGAAGTCTATAGCATAATACTATAATACTGTCCTCTATAGACAAGAATGCAACTACTACATAACTAAGTATAAGACTATAATACTGTTGTCTATGTACAGACATACACATTCTATGTACAAAAATATAGCTACTATAATACTGACCATATGTGCAAGAATATAACTACTATAATACTGCTCCTATGTACAAGAATATAACTACTATAATACTGCTCCTATGTACAAGAATATAACTACTATAATACTACTCCTATGTACAAGAATATAACTACTATAATACTGCTCCTATGTACAAGAATATAACTACTATAATACTGTCCCTATGTACAAGAATATAACTACTATAATACTACCTCCTATGTACAAGAATATAACTACTATAATACTGCTCCTATGTACAAGAATACAACTACTATAATACTGCTCCTATGTACAAGAATATAACTACTATAATACTACTCCTATGTACAAGAATATAACTACTATAATACTACTATGTACAAGAATATAACTACTATAATACTACTCCTATGTACAAGAATATAACTACTATAATACTACTACTATGTACAAGAATATAACTACTATAATACTACTCCTATGTACAAGAATATAACTACTATAATACTACCACCTATGTACAAGAATATAACTACTATAATACTGCTCCTATGTACAAGAATATAACTACTATAATACTGCCCCTATGTACAAGAATATAACTACTATAATACTGCTCCTATGTACAAGAATATAACTACTATAATACTGCCCCTATGTACAAGAATATAACTACTATAATACTGTCCCCTATGTACAAGAATATAACTACTATAATACTGCTCCTATGTACAAGAATATAACTACTATAATACTACCACCTATGTACAAGAATATAACTACTATAATACTGCTCCTATGTACAAGAATATAACTACTATAATACTGCCCCCTATGTACAAGAATATAACTACTATAATACTGCTCCTATGTACAAGAATATAACTACTATAATACTGCTCCTATGTACAAGAATATAACTACTATAATACTGCTCCTATGTACAAGAATATAACTACTATAATACTACTATGTACAAGAATATAACTACTATAATACTGCTCCTATGTACAAGAATATAACTACTATAATACTGCTTCTATGTACAAGAATATAACTATTATACTACTCCTATGTACAAGAATATAACTACTATAATACTGATCCTATGTACAAGAATATAACTACTATAATACTGCTCCTATGTACAGGAATATAACTACTATAATACTACTCCTATGTACGAGAATATAACTACTATAATACTGCCCCTATGTACAAGAATATAACTACTATAATACTACCTCCTATGTACGAGAATATAACTACTATAATACTGCCCCCTATGTACAAGAATATAACTACAATAATACTACTCCCATGTACAAGAATATAACTACTATAATACTGCCCCCTATGTACAAGAATATAACTACTATAATACCGCCCCTATGTACAAGAATATAACTACTATAATACTGCTCCTATGTACAAGAATATAACTACTATAATACTACTCCTATGTACAAGAATATAACTACTATAATACTGCCTCCTATGTACAAGAATATAACTACTATAATACTGCCCCTATGTACAAGAATATAACTACTATAATACTGCCCCCTATGTACAAGAATATAACTACTATAATACTACCTCCTATGTACAAGAATATAACTGCTATAATACTACCTCCTATGTACAAGAATATAACTACTATAATACTGCTCCTATGTACAAGAATATAACTACTATAATACTGCCCCCTATGTACAAGAATATAACTACTATAATACTACCTCCTATGTACAAGAATATAACTACTATAATACTGCTCCTATGTACAAGAATATAACTACTATAATACTGCTCCTATGTACAAGAATATAACTACTATAATACTGCTCCTATGTACAAGAATATAACTACTATAATACTGCCCCCTATGTACAAGAATATAACTACTATAATACTGCTCCTATGTACAAGAATATAACTACAATAATACTACTCCCATGTACAAGAATATAACTACTATAATACTGCCCCCTATGTACAAGAATATAACTACTATAATACCGCCCCTATGTACAAGAATATAACTACTATAATACTGCCCCTATGTACAAGAATATAACTACTATAATACTGCTCCTATGTACAAGAATATAACTACTATAATACTACTCCTATGTACAAGAATATAACTACTATAATACTGCCTCCTATGTACAAGAATATAACTACTATAATACTGCCCCTATGTACAAGAATATAACTACTATAATACTGCCCCCTATGTACAAGAATATAACTACTATAATACTACCTCCTATGTACAAGAATATAACTACTATAATACTACCACCTATGTACAAGAATACAACTACTATAATACTGCTCCTATGTACAAGAATATAACTACTATAATACTACCTCCTATGTACAAGAATATAACTACTATAATACTGCTCCTATGTACAAGAATATAACTACTATAATACTGCTCCTATGTACAAGAATATAACTACTATAATACTGCTCCTATGTACAAGAATATAACTACTATAATACTGCTCCTATGTACAAGAATATAACTACTATAATACTGCTCCTATGTACAAGAATATAACCAGTAGGATAGAGCAGTTTGCCATCTTCTTCTACCCGTTAGTGGATGTGACTCCATCTTTACTAGTCTTTCACTTGCTTTTAGTAATAGTCACAATCTCTGATAAATAATTACGTCGGGAAACTTAGATTTTTCTAGAGTTTTCCTTTAAACATAATTTACAATTTCTGTACAAATCTGCGTCTCTCATTATTTATTACCTGCGGGGATTTATCATCACGGTGACACGCTTTTATCATGCGGTAATGATCACATTGTGAACTTTGCCCTCAGATAAGTCTTGTTTGTACAAATCGATATCAAAAGCATAATATAAATGTGATAAGGTTGATGGAGACGGCCGATGCTCCGCTGCAGATAACACATCCACCTCACAAAGAGCTTCATTAAAGGGATCCTGTCACATGACCTGCAGGCTGTCTGTTATAGAGCTGAGTACATTGGTGTATGTTTTATAGGAAACATTCAGGAGAACCTATTGATTGGAAACCCTGCTCTTTCTACGCTTAGGAGTCCAGGGGGCGGTCCTGATCAGTGATTGACACCTGCACACCTGCTTATGCACACTCACACTATAAAAGATCCTAATATCTTGGTATGACGGAGCTCCAGGAGATTATTTCTGATTCCCGCCATGATATATGATGTGTTTGTCTCCCCAGGTGGCCAGTTATCTATCGCTCTGGGCCCGGCAGCACTGAGCACATCTCTGTCAATACAGCCTCAAGTCCTGGTATGTACAGTCGGCTTTTTGGACATTCAACCTCCATGTTTTTCCATGCAAAAGCCATAACTCAGGGCCATTAACACATTGGTGGGCCCAGTGCAAAGTTTTAAAGTGGGCCCCCCCCCCCCCATCAACACCACTTGGAGATACTTTCCCTGCACAAAATATATTGCCCCCTCAGTGGCCCCCATGTAGTATAATGCCTCCTTAGTGTCCCCATACAATATAATGCCCCTAAGTGGCCCATTATACAGTCAAATGCCCCTGCAGGGGCCCCATATAATATAATGGCCCATCACACATTAACCTCTCCCATTCAGACATTAACCTGCACCCCCCAAGTGGCTCCCCACCATTATATCATAATATCCACCTCTAGTTGCCCCCCGAGAGATCTCATCCCTGTGCAGGTTCTCACCTCTCATAGTCTTTACAGGAATCCCATAGCTGCTACAAGGGTTGCCCCCATATTACATAAGCCCTTGCACACAGAAGATAACGGAGTCATGGATGACAAATAACAATTCTGTGTGTTTTAGGAAAGAGTTGACTTTCTTGCGCTGAACGTACAATATGACTGCCGCAATGTGGATCAGCTGCAAAAGTGGACTATAAATCAGGTAAGGAATAAGTGACAGGACTCTCACCAAGCCTTAGTCTGCAGAAGAATCTGTCCCGGTATTGTCCTAAGTCAACAGGAAGGTCAAAGGAACCAGTAAGGTAACTATAGG
Source organism: Leptodactylus fallax (assembly GCA_947044405.1). NCBI lineage: Eukaryota > Metazoa > Chordata > Amphibia > Anura > Leptodactylidae > Leptodactylus > Leptodactylus fallax. Next base: position 366,966 of record CAMRHE010000560.1, on the reverse strand, counting down.
AGGCGAAGAAGTTGTGGCTGCCCCAAAAAGTCCTTCTGTCCCATGGAAGGAGCCCCGCACTATAAAGGCCACATAGTAGTTGAGAGCCCTGTCGCTACATTTGCACTGCGGCCCAGGAGTTTCAAGTTGGCCTTTTTTGGCCAGGGCTATATGGTGACCTGTATTGTGCAACATCAATTCGCACTTGCAAAAACTCTTGTGCTACTTGTCTGTCACGTGACTATTTTAGAAGTGCAATTTGGCTGTAAAATCCTGCCAAATTATAGACAGACGGCAAATTTGGAGTCACGTGTGAATTGGATTGCTCTCTATGCTGGTAAAGTCACGTGAATGTGCATCAGTGGATTTATCTGACAGTCCTGTAGCCTCATACAAGGTGACCCAATGGACGATCACTGAATGCAATGTTGTGGTTTTCATGTTGTCTAACCCTGGCCTAGACTTTTTTTGCTCATCCAACATAGGGGTGTGGCTTAGCTGGGAATGGACACAGTTTGACAGATGGGGTGCGAATTCAGATGTGCCAAGGTGCTCAAAACTGCACAAATTGTGTTGCAAAATTCTGTTGCAAAATAAGCCAAATAATAGATGTTATAACCTTAGATTAGACAGTCTAGTGAAGCATCAAATTTATCATCCAGCATAAGCCCCTGTGATAAATCTGATGCATTTTTAGACTACCTGTCAATAAGGCGCTGCAGGAACAAACGTGATGCATTTCCGCCGCGGTTTTTCCCCCAGCGGCCCGCTACGTGGGGCCTTAACCTTAGGCACAATAAATCAGTCTGCTAGGTCAGAGCCACATCGTTCATACTTCTTCAGCCTCCAGGTGCGATGTTTTGCCTATAGGCCGGGGGTTGCCATATTGACGTTCCTGTCCCATTGCCACCATATAATATATTGTTATTACAGGACATCAGGAATGGTCTGAACGTGTTGGTTTTCAGCCTGACACTGAAGGACTGCAGCTCCATGGAAGCCAAATATCTCTCTGCCTTTGACACGATTAAAGGTAAAGTAGTGAGGATAAGTCTTAAATATATTCTTTGCAGCGGCCATTAGAGATAAGGGTTAAAGGGGGTTTCCATGTGTAAGGCCGAAAAAAAAAAAAAAAAATGCATCCAGTTCAGCTTATTATCCTGCAATGTTGATCCAGAAAGACTTGCTAAGTCCTATTGATTTGTCTTGCAGCATTGGACGGCACCGGTGCAGCTTTCATAGGTTATGATGTCAGTCAATTTATACTCCAGTCCAAGGAAAATCAAAAAAGGTCTGTACAAAAATAAATGATATTTTAATGAGAACTGTAATACCTCAGATTCCCTGTGGGGGCGCTTTAGGGGAATTGAACACCTGTAGGAAGCTCCTACCACAGGTTACAGTACATCCCAGCAATGGTATATCTGGGGACCATCTTGCTGTCAGGGCACGCTTCAAATAAAAAGGGACTGTCCAATTGTTCTGTAACACGAAGAGTCTATTGTACAGCAGGCAGAAGGTCCTGTGATTACTACTATACATGGCACAGGTCAAATTGTTGTCACTGAAATATATCCATGTACTAGCCAACCTGATATCACAACCTGCACAATTCAAAGACTCTACTCAAAAAGTGGTGTCGATGGCAGCAAAAGGAATGGGCCAAACAGAAGCTAATTCAAAAAGATTACATACAATATGGCAGCACTTCCTGTTGTCATTTCAACAAAAATGGCAACATTTTGGATAGGAATCCTCTTATTATCTTTAAATTTATTTGTTACTATTTTTGAATTTCAGTATGGAGAATCCATCAGAAACACCCCGCTCGGCCTTTACCACAGTATGGGAGAGATTCGCTGGTCAGACCCCAGCAGAGAGAGACGTCTTCTTACAAGACACGTTCCCCAATGGTTTCCTTATGGGCTCTTCCTCTTCAGCCTTCAAAGTAGAAGGAGGCTGGGCCACGGGGAATAAAGGACAGTCTATATGGGATGTTTTTGGACAACATGGTCAGGCTAATGACAACGCAACTGCTAATGTGGCTTGTGACAGCTACAACAAGATTGACTATGATGTGTATCTCCTGAAGGGTCTCCAGTCTCAGATCTATCACTTCTCCATCTCCTGGTCCAGAATATTCCCAACGGGATTGAAATCCAAGGTCAACTCGGCAGGCGTGAAATATTACAACAAATTAATTGACAGGTTAATCAAAGAAAATATCAAACCAATGGTGACCTTGTATCACTGGGATCTGCCCCAAGCTCTGCAGGAGACCGGGGGCTGGCAGAATGAAACCACCATCGAGGCGTTCATGGATTATGCAGAATTCTGTTTCAGCAGCTTTGGAGACAGAGTTAAACACTGGATAACGTTCCATGAACCTTGGGTGGTTAGCTACGCTGGTTATGGCACCGGACAACATGCTCCCGGGGTCAAAGATCCAGGAAACGCCTCCTTCAAGGTACAAACAGGTTTTTTTTTTAATTTTTGTTGGTAATTTCTTATTAAATTGGAAGAACATGGAAGGCTATTTTGGTTCCGTGCACTTTATATGGTTCCCACCTCATGATGTACTATTACATCAGCAGCGGGATCTAAAGTAATACTACGTCATGAAGATGGCACCGGCTCAGAATCTGAATTGGAGCCATCGGTAGAAAATATCAGCTGTGACACACAATTGACATCCTCCTAACAGCTGCAAACAGTGAAAACACTGTTTGTGACCTCTTAGATATCATCATAAATAATGATTTTGGCATCTATGGGGTCTCTGTGTGTTTGCCCCCCATTGGCGATTGCATTGCATTGATGCTGGTGTGTTGTCATGGTGCTGGGGGGGGGGGGTTACTGAAGGTCCCCAAGTCAGCCTCATAAGTATCTCTATACCTCATAAGAATCTCCCAGAGGCAAAGTCTTATAAATATACTTTCACTTTCATTTTGCAAACTATAGTACATTGCAATGCAAAAATATTGCAATGTACTATTAGCAATTGTGTACTTGTAGCAATTGTGCAACCTAGAGTGCAAGTTTCCTTGTGTAAAATGTAAAAAAATAAATAAAAAGCGTGAAACAACAAATAAAATGAAAAAAAAAAAAAGAAAACCACAAAATAAATAGCCATTTTCCCGATATTTTTTTTTCCTTTTGTAATGGAAAAAATATATATAATAATAATAATAATAATAATAATAATAATAATAAATATAGCCACGTTTGGTATTCTTGCGTCCATGACAACCCATACAATACCCCCCAAAAAAATAAAAATTAATTAAAAATTGCTGGTTTTTGGTCACATTGACAAATTATCAGTAAAAGCTACAGAGGGTCCCGCAAAAAAACAAGACCTCACATAGCTCCGAAAATAGAATAAAGTGCCGCTAAAAGAAATTATTTTCAGCAAATAGGTGATTTTATAGTGCAAAAGTGCTAAAATATAAAAAACCCATATAAACCTGGTATCACTGTAATCGTACTGACCAGCAGAATAATGGTCACATGTCATTTATGATGCCCAGTGCACCACACAAAATTTAGAACATAAAATAGGATGGCTAAAATGTGATCAGAAAGATAAATTTTTCCCAAAATGTTGCAGTAGAAAAGTATAACTCGTTGCACAAAAAATAAGTCCTCATAGGGCAACATTAGAATTAAAAAGTTCAGGCTTTTAAAATGTGACAAAATAAAACAGGACCACGACCGATGTATCAAACTAGGCCATGTCCTTAATGGGTTAAACTTTTTATGAGTAGAAAGGTCACATATGGAAATACTTATCGGTTGCTATACAATATCTTGCAATCTCAGTAGATAACTATGCAGAATATCCTATATCAGCAGATTCCCAGCCAATGATTAGATCTCTATAAACTGTTATCACATCATGATAGGTTGTATGACCCAATAAAATGGGGGTGGGAATGGGGAAGTATTTTTCTAAACAAGTCTTCTCTGTTGTATCTCACAGGTGTCACACAACATTGTGAAAGCCCACGCTAAGGCCTGGCATGTCTACAATGACAAGTTCCGGGCCTCGCAGCAAGGTCAGGTGGGAATCTCTCTGAATTCAGACTGGGCAGAACCAGTAGACCTTAACAATCCCAATGACGTGAGCGCTGCAGAGAGATACCTCCAGTTCATGCTTGGGTGGTTCGCCCATCCAATTCTTGTCAATGGGGACTATCCCGAGGTTCTTAAGCAGCAAGTCATTCAAATAAATGCCCAGTGCTCCGCTACAGTGGCTGAGCTGCCCACATTCACTGCGGAGGAGAAGGCCTACATCAATGGCACTGCAGACTTCCTTGGCATCTCCCACTACACTTCCCGCATAGTCAATGGCTCTGAAAGCAATAGTTGTGCAGCTGATTATGACATTATTGGAGGATTTGCACCCCATGTGGATCCTTCATGGCCGAGCACCTCATCTCCATGGCTGTACGCAGTGCCGTGGGGTCTCAGGAGGCTTCTGAACTTTGTCAAGGAAGAATATGTAAAAGGAGGACTACCCATATATATAACCGGAAACGGTATGCCAACCCCAAACACTGGAGAGATATTTAATGACACCTCTCGGGTGGAGTTTTTGACGACATACATCAACGAAGCCCTGAAAGGTAATGAGATAATATTTTACTACTTTATACTAGTTGCCTTTCTGTTGAGTGTCCTTACAGTACATTGGAAAGCCCTAACTGTGATGTCCACTTTATCCCTTTGCAGCGATCAAGATCGATAACGTTCCCGTAAGCTCCTATATAGTCCGATCTTTGCTGGACGGCTTCGAGGGACCACAAGGATACGACCAAAGATATGGCTTGCATTATGTGAATTTTGCAAATGCAAACAGGCAAAGGACCCCCAAACAATCTGCTTATCTATTCTCAAACATTATCGAGAACAATGGCTTTCCAAAAACAAAGCAAGTTAAGTTAGATTCTTCAAGTTTGAGATGGTCACATTCAAGAAAGTTACCACCTCTTCCAGCGTCAAAAGTGCCCTCAGATTCAAAGGTTGTTTGGGAAAAATTTTCAGGGCAAACTGCCTTTGAAAGGGACATGTACCATTACTCAACATTCCCCGCAGATTTCAAGTGGGGAGTTTCGACTTCAGCTTATCAGATTGAAGGAGGGTGGGATGCTGATGGAAAAGGGCTAAGTACTTGGGACACGTTCACACATGCTGGAAATTCTAGTGGAGCAAATGGGGACATCGCTTGTGATAGTTACCACCAGTTGGATGCAGATTTGTATATGTTGAGAAGTCTAGGGGTGAACAGTTACCGCTTTTCCATCTCATGGTCTCGAATCTTCCCAACTGGACAGGGCTCTGTCAACAATAAGGGTGTTGAGTATTATAATAAACTTATTGATGGCCTGTTGGCAAACAGTATTTCACCAATGGTGACCCTTTACCACTTTGATCTTCCTCAGGCTCTTCAAGACTTGGGTGGTTGGGAGAGTAATGTAGTTCTTGAGGCTTTTCACAGCTATGCAGACTATTGTTTTGCAACATTCGGAGATAGGGTCAAGTTCTGGATGACTTTTAACCAACCCCACTCAATTGTAACAGCTGGTTATGGGTCTGGTGTGTTCCCACCTGAAGTAAAGGATGACCCTGGATCAGCTCCATATAGAGTAGCTCACAATCTACTCAAAGTCCACGCCAAGGTTTATCATACCTATGATCAAAAGTACAGAGCAAGCCAAGGAGGTGTAATCTCCATAACTCTCAACACAGATTGGGTGGAACCCAAAGACCACACTGAGCCCCGGGACATAGAGGCGGCAGATCGCTACCTACAGCTATCACTGGGGTGGTTTGCACACCCTATTTTCAAAAACGGTGACTACCCAGAGTTAATGAAATGGCAAATAGCCAACAAGAGTGAGCTACAAGGCCTTCAATCTTCTAGGCTTCCAGTTTTTACAGATGAGGAGAAGGCCTACATCCAAGGAACAGCCGATGTTTTCTCCATAAACATCTACGCCACTAAAATAGTTCAGCATAAAACGACAATACTCGTTCCCCCATCTTTTGAAACGGATCTTGATATTACAGAAGAATATTCTGCTAACTGGCCAACGTCAGCCATTAACCAGCACAGACCAGTAGCCTGGGGAATGAGGAGGCTCCTCAACTGGGTGAAAGAAGAGTACGCCAACGTCCCTATATATATCACCGAAAATGGTGTCTCAACAAATAGTAACGATGACTTTGATGACATGGGCCGAATATTTTACTACAAAACCTATATAGATGAGGCTTTGAAGGGTAAGTGTTAAATAGTATACGCATAGTATTTGGTATAATGTTCAAAGAAGTACAGCGCATTTCAGGAGGTGAGTTTTATGGTCCTATGGGGACATTGACCTGTGCATTTGTTTCTTGTTTCAGCTCATAGTCTAGATGGGGTAAATCTTAAAGGTTACACCGCCTGGTCCCTAATGGACACCTTTGAATGGAATTTGGGATACAGTGTGCGTTTTGGTTTGCACCATGTGGATTTCACAAATCCAAACCGTCCAAGGACTGCGAAACGTTCTGCCATGTATTATTCGGAGGTTATTAGAAACAATGGCATCCCATTAGAGAAAGAGGAAGAGTTTCTATATGGAGAGTTCCGTCCTGACTTTGCGTGGAGCGTGGCGTCTGCCGCTTATCAGGTGAGATAACCCATGTGCTGCTCCCTACAGGAAAACTCAGACAACACTATGTAGGTCGAAAGGGCTTTTTTGCTTTGTAAAATTCCTATCTGTTAGAAGAGTCCCTTGACAAAATGCAGATCACAAAGTATTCTCCTAATAAGACCTCCAGAGATCAGATCCCAAATTTCTCCCTGAAACCCCCAGGAATAAGATCACAAAGTGATCCCCTATTGAGACCTCCAATGACCAAATGACAAAGTGTTCCCCTACCGAGACCCCAAATGATCAGATTACAAACTGTTCCCCTACTGAGACCCATAGCGATCATCTATAATCTCCTGGAAAAATGGCAGTAAATGTTCAGTTTCCCTGCAGCGCCACCACAGGGAAAACTAGGTATTACAGGGTGTCCAATCACACTAATGGGTTGTCTGTATCATATAGAAGAAGGACACTCTTTAAAACATTGCTCTTTTACCAGCAGAAGACAATTTTGAGCCCGGTTCCTTATCAGGATTTATGAAAATGGGTTTTCTAAATTAGAGAACCCCTTAAAATATGTTTTTTTTTTTAATATCTACCTAAATCATTTTAATATGGCAATACAAGATAGAGAAGCAGGGGAAGAATCTGCTTGTGTTTGGTAACTCTCCTAACTTTCTGGAGAGTTTCAGGAGGTAACAAACTGGGCAGATGCCCAGGACACCTATTTCCTAAACACCCCCCCCCCCCTATAATTCTGGAATCTCAGGAGTTACCTGAAACATATTCTACTCCAATGTCATTTCCAGCATTGCTGTGTGTGTACTAGGTGTAGTAATGGCGGTATTGTTTGGGCACTGTATAGAAGTATTATTGGGCACTATATGGCAGTGTTCAGATTATAAGAATTCCAGGGCCTCATTTTATATGAAACCTGCCCTAGCCAGGGACCTACAAGCTCTTTAGGTAACAGAAACATACAGTCTATTACAAATTTTTTAGAACTTTTTGCAATGAATACGATCATGGCAGTGATATTTTTTTGTTCCTTAGACTGAGGGAGGTTGGAGAGCCGATGGGAAGGGCCTGAGTATCTGGGACAAGTACACCCATTCTGTAGGTAGAATCTCAAATAATGAAAATGGAGATGTGGCCTGTGACAGCTACAACCGACTGGACCAGGATGTGCAACTGCTCAAAGACCTGAAAGTCTCACACTACCGCTTCTCTATCTCGTGGCCGCGGGTCCTTCCTGATGGAACACGAAGCTACGTGAATGAAGTCGGCCTCAACTACTACAGCAAACTGATTGACGCTCTCTTGGCTGCTAATATCCAACCTCAGGTAATAATGGTCGTGTTAAAGGGGTATTTCCATCTTAAAGGGAGTCTCACCAGAACCAGCATATCACCCCTGCCCTGCAGATAGATAGGTTAGGGTCACCAGACCCAGCATATCACCCCAGCCCTGCAGATAGATAGGTTAGTGTTACCAGAACCAGCATATCACCCCAGCCCTGCAGATAGATAGGTTATAGTCACCAGAACCAGCATATCACCCCAGCCCTGCAGATAGATAGGTTACTGTCACCAGAACCAGCATATCACCCCAGCCCTGCAGATAGATAGGTTAGTATCACCAGAACCAGCATATCACCCCAGCCCTGCAGATAGATAGGTTAGTGTCACCAGACCCAGCATATCACCCCAGCCCTGCAGATAGATAGGTTAGTGTCACCAGAGCCAGCATATTACCCCAGCCCTGCAGATAGATAGGTTAGTGTCACCAGAACCAGTATGGGGGGGGGGGGGGGGGGGGGGATCACCCCAGCCCTGCAGATAGATAGGTTAGTGTCACCAGAACCAGCATATCACCCCAGCCCCGCAGATAGATAGGTTAGTGTCACCAGAACCAGCATATCACCCCAGCCCCGCAGATAGATAGGTTAGTGTCACCAGTACCAGCATATCACCCCAGCCCTGCAGATAGATAGGTTAGTATCACCAGAACCAGCATATCACCCCATCCCTGCAGATAGATAGGTTAGTGTCACCAGAACCAGTATATCACCCCAGCCCTGCAGATAGATAGGTTACTGTCACCAGAACCAGCATATCACCCCAGGCCTGCAGATAGATAGGTTAGTGTCACCAGACCCAGCATATCACCCAAGCCCTGCAGATAGATAGGTTAGTGTCACCAGAACCAGCATATCACCCCCGCCCTGCAGATAGATAGGTTAGTGTCACCAGAACCAGCATATCACCCCAGCCCTGCAGATAGATAGGTTACTGTCACCAGAACCAGCATATCACCCCCGCCCTGCAGATAGATAGGTTACTGTCACCAGAACCAGCATATCACCCCAGCCCTGCAGATAGATAGGTTAGTGTCACCAGTACCCAGCATATCACCCCAGCCCTGCAGATAGATAGGTTAGGATCACCGCCTTCTCATACATATTATTTTCCCTTCCATAGGTGACGATATATCACTGGGATCTTCCTCAAACCCTACAAGACATCGGAGGATGGGAAAATGAGACAATAGTGGGAAGGTTTAAAGACTACGCTGATCTTCTCTTCCAAAGACTGGGGGATAGGGTGAAATTCTGGATCACTGTGAATGAGCCGTACATCATTGCAAATTTGGGGTACGGTTATGGCACGGCAGCTCCAGGTGAGACCACTTTTACCATATACCCAAAATAATTATAAAGATTGATTTGTAATGGACGTGTAATACTTCATTTCTCCTGTGGTGGCACTGCAGGGAAAATGTACAAGTCATGCCAAAGTGTAGATAGTCCTGATAGGGATCATTATAAATACATTCATAGGAGGCTCAGCACTGGTGCAGGGTCCACTATAGTTTCTGAATCACAATTGTATGATGTATCAGAAATATTTATTAGGTAAGATTTAATGTTCTGTATAATTCCTTTAAGGAATTACCAGTAGGCCCGGACGCGGACCCTATGAAGCCGGACATAATCTCATAAGGGCACATGCTGAGGCCTGGCACCTGTACAACAGTACCTATAGAGCAACACAAGGAGGCCTCATTTCCATCACCATTAACTCTGACTGGGCTGAACCAAGAAACCCGTACAAACAGGAAGATATAGACGCAGCCCGGAGATACGTGATGGTATGATCCAACTAATGCAATATACTTGTAGTATGCTGATGGACTTGTCGCCTCTCCTGACATGACTCTTGTATTCCCATAATATAACCATTCTGGAACTTATTTTTTTTTTAGAACTCTGTGTTGTGCTGTTCCTCTGTTACACCTCCTAGAAATGTATGTATATGAATAAACTGAATCCTGTGTGTTATCAGGTGAGTGTGTCCCTATACACTATCAGTGCCGCCGTATCAGACTGTGTAGGGACACACCCCTCTGTCAAGGGAAATATCGACACCAAGTTGCCAATTTATTAATAGATTTCTAGGAGGAATAATAGAGGAACAGCACCGTGAACACAAGTATTTACTTGCAAGACATGTTATCAGAGGTAACAACGCCTCTTTAATCTTCATTTTATAAAATGCTACTCTGCACTGTCGAAAAAAATGCATTGAAAAAAAATGGAAACCGTCATCAAGCAGGGTCATTCCCTAAATAGGGTAGGAATTAGTTTTTTTTTTTTTTTTTTATATATAATCACAACTATGTTTAATGCTTTTCATTCCACTCTTACTAGTTTTACGGAGGATGGTTTGCAAATCCAATCTTTAACAACGGAGATTACAATGAGATCATGAAGTCAAGGGTTCAGGAGAAGAGTCTTGCACAAGGACTGGCAAAATCTCGGTAAGAAGAGGGAATGTGAGGAGGAGGCAGGTTTAAGATCCATATATATGTATGTTCATGAGGCTGTGCACCCAAGCAAACCTTCGAGGGTCAAACATCTTAGATGTAAGAGGGCAGAGTGATGAATGCTCACAGGTTCAGACTACACAGGGTTGCTCGTAGTCTGTAACCATGGAGACACATAAGTCTATATAGCTACAGTGGTAAGTTTTGAATTAAAGTTACATGTTATTTATGATCATAGATGTAATAGGTTGATATAAAATGTCTGCGCTATATACATAGCTTATCATTTAACCCTTTACAGACTTCCTGAATTCACAGAGGAGGAGAAGAAAAGAATTAAAGGCACCTACGACTTCTTTGGCTTTAATCATTACACCACAGTCTTGGCCTCTCCCCTTAATTTCGCGGCGTCCACACAGTCCTATGATGCAGACAGGTAGGAGCTAACATGTCAAATTCATGTAATGAGATCTTAAGGGGATCCGTGTGCTACATGAGAGGGTTAAAAGGTTAAGACACCACTATATACTAGAGTGAGGAAGATACTGAGAGTCACCTTGGTAGTCAATGTCTTACCAGTGCAACTATTGGGCAGCTCCTTGAACCCCAGCTGGGGCACCAGCACTGGTAGCATGTCAGGGTGTTCGTGCAAAGCGGGGCTTTTGTTTTTTAAAGTGCTACCACTAGGGGGAGCTTACTGCATACAGATTTATTATTGAGTTTAATGGAAGTGATATAAATGATCCTGTCTAGCAAGCGCCCCCTAGTGGAGGCTGCAGACTGACAGAATTTTGGATTTTTTCTCTTGACTATGTACAGGGAAACAGTAGGCTTTAGAATGCTTAACATATTCAAGGTGTTTTAGGAGGTTAAAGGTTTTCCCACTAATAGTATAGGGGTCTGACCACGGGGATCCCCAGCTATTAGAAGGGGGCGCCCCTAGTACTCTTTGTAAATGGCGTAATGCTTATACGTGACCACAGCACTCCATCCACCCCATATAAGTGAATGGAGCAGTGGTCACACATTGTACCATTCACATAGTTCACCCAGGACCCCCATTTTCGTGATCATTGTGGCTTCCGGTGGTCAGATCCCCTGCACCCAGACACTTGCCCCTCATCTTGTGGATAGGGGATGTGTTGTTACTGGAAGAACACTATTACGCAGCTCAGAATTTTGGACTACTTAGATAAAAATATGGAATCAGTATTTACATACGACTTATCTCCTGCACACTATGGTAGCCTCGTGAGATCTACAAAATGCCATAAACATTATCTGTAAAGCGCTGTGGAATATGATGGCGATATATAAATAAACCAAAATGTGCGCTCTATGTTCAATGGCACAGAGCTATGCTGCCACCTGGTGCTCACAGATTGGTAATGCTCTGTCTTATTAATAAATCTGCTGCCACCCACCAGGACGTGACATTCCAATATGCTACTTTTTACCCATTGTACTACACCTTAGTCTGCAATCCCCTAAAGACAATTCCATAACTTAAAGGGGTTTTCCAATAACAATTCATGTTTTACTTGTTTAACTCTTAACAGAATCATTAGGCTGAGGATCCAGCCTCCAGGACTCTATGGTAGCCGACAATGGATGGTTGCAAGACTTGAGATTGTGGGCAAAGCAACCCCTACCAACCACTGTAGTGTCACATGCAGGGGTGTACCTTGAAGCTCCTGGGGTCTAATGCTAAATATGTATGGGGCCCCCACTTACCATGTGCTATCTATAATACTGGTGTTGTCTTATTCGCTAGAGAGAGGCCTTTGGGCCCCCTGAGGCTCCAGGGACTGGTAGTGATCACATGTGCTGATAAACAATGCAGCCTTTTAACATCATGTTGCTTAAAATCTGGTGCTAAATAATTTCGTAATATAATTTTATAGCCATCAGGGTTTATTTTGTTCCTGATACAGAGCTCCAAACCCCCTGCATTGCCACAGAGATGAATGATAAAATTCTGGCTGCCTAAAGCCACCACTAGAGGGAGCTCTCTGTCCTGTTATATCATTGAGTTCAGTGTACATAATAGGCAGTAAGCTCATCAGCTCCCTCTAGGGGTGGTTGCAGGCAGTCAGAATTATATTTTTATATCTACGCACAGGTTTTATATTATATAAAGTTCCAGCCACTATAAAGATATACTAAAATAATATAAATATAAAATGACGACTCCACCTTGATCTGGAGATGGGTGAGCACTAACCAAAGCATTGACGTGATGCAGGGGTGTAGGCACAATTGCGGACCGCAGCTGGCTCGGATCAGGCTCCATTTGGCTCAAAGTGACTCCTTTTGGCTTCCGGAGGATACTGAAGTGGATAAAAGAAGAGTTTAATAACCCACCCATATATGTGACGGAGAACGGGATTTCTGAGCGTGGGACGAATCTGAACGACAAGTGGAGAGAACATTACTACAAGCTCTATGTGAACGAGGCTCTAAAGGGTAAGAGAAAGGCGGCTGCACCAACCTCAATATCAGTGTCAACCACATGAGGGTGCTGGTCAGTATAGTGTATGGGAATCGTGGTCTCCAACCTGTAGCACTCCAGATAGTGTGAGACTACAACTCCCAGCATGCTGGCATGGCGGGAGTTGCAGTTACCAATATCTAAAGAGCCAGAGTATGTATATTCCTGCAACCTGCTTTGCTCTGCTTAATCTGAATCCTACCGTTTTGGGTATACAGCTCCTCTGCAGACCTAGGTGTCTCCAGGGTTACAGACTACATAGCAACCCAGTGTGTAGTTTGATTTTGTAGTCAGTTATTACTTCCTTTGCTTACTCTAGATAACCTATAGACAACAGAAGAAGTGGGTGGAGTAACACAGGTCAGCATAGCAGCTGTATACACAAAACGGGAGCCTCGTAGTGAAGCAATACAACAGCTGTTTGCAGAAGTCTTCATACCCTTTTAAGCCCATTCCACTCAAAGTTGTAGATTCAGAGGTGACTGCAGTAAAGTCCAATATCCCACTCCCCACCCCATATCATGCTAGCAGGGTTCTAGGAAGCTATGATTTGAGGGGCTGTTTGTTGGGCACCTCACATCATATTACTGCCGGTGTCACTGTTTTAATCCGATATCTGTATATTCCCAGCCGTCAAGTACGATGGGGTGGATCTCCGCGGTTACACGGGTTGGTGCCTTATGGATAACTTTGAGTGGGCGACAGGATACGCTGAGCGTTTTGGCTTCTATTACACCAATTACACAGATCCCAACCTGACTCGCATCCCAAAAGAGTCGGCAAAGTATTACAGGCAACTCATTCAGTGCAACGGGTTCCCAGACCCTAAAAATGGCTCCCACTCCTGCCTCCAGCCAGACCCTGAAGGTAAGATAACGCTTCTTTATACTGATGAAGGGGTTGTCCATAATTAGAAAAATATTGCTTTTTTCCAAAAAAACAGCGCCACACCTGGCCACAGGTTGTGTTTGGTATTGCAGCTCATTCACTTTGCTGGAGCTGAACTGAAATTCGCCTGTGAGGATGTGTTGTACAGTTTCTGGAAGCCATATGTTTTTAGTCTTAGCCCCTTCATGGCCAAGTCGGTCCATTTACGACTACATAGACTTTCTCTATATGTATGTCCTTGGAGATGATATATAAATATAGTCACAAACATTATTACCTTAAAGGGGATTGTCCAGGATTAGAAAAACATGGCTGCTTTCTTACAAAAAAAAACAGTGCTACCCCTGTTCACAGGTTGTGCGTGGTATTGCAATGTAGCTCAGCTGAAGTGAATGAACTGAAAAATCAGCCATGTTTATCTAAACCTTTGAAATTGTGTTCTGGTGTCATGTAAATAAAGTTTTATCATCATGAACAAAAAGCTCCCAATGGACCCTGTTTTCTGATTCGTAGAGTCATAGGGCGACCCGGCTATCTTTGGCCACACAACAGTAGTCCAGGCCCTGGCTTAGGCTTCATTGCTTAATCTCTGCTCCCTCCTGTGTTCAGCATTTGGTGAAGATTCTGACATGTTTGATATTCTAGCTGAAGGTTTGTTACAACTGCTAGAACATTCTAGATAATCCTCTTCCCTGCATGCATCAGCTGCACAAATCTCTCCTGATAGTTTGTCACAAGGTATTAGTCAAAAAAATGTATCAGCCTGGATTGGATTGTCTGAATTAGATACAACTGTAACAAATTCTCAGCTGTGAGAAGTATTTCCTTAAAGGGAGTGTGTCACCAGAGCCCAGCATATCATCCCGCTCCCGCAGATAGTTTGATTCAGGTGACCCTAACCTATGTTTTCTCCTTGTGAATTGTTGCCGCAATAGCAGATACATTGCTGTTTTTGTCAATATGCAAGTGAGCTCTTTGGAACAATAAGGGTGTTGCCATTGCTCCAGAGCCTAAGGAGTCACTGATTCATATAGGGAAAACACTACTTGATTCAGGCAACTCAAACCTATCCGCGGGGCTGGGGTGATATACTGGTACTGGTGACACTAACCTATCTATCTATCTGCAGGACTGGGATGATATGCTGGTTCTGGTGACACTAACCTATCTATCTGCAGGGCTGGGGTGATATGCTGGCTCTGGTGACACTAACCTATCTTTATCTGCAGGGCTGGGGTGATATACTGGTTCTGGTGACACTAACCTATCTATATGCAGGACTGGGGTGATATGCTGGTTCTGGTGACACTAACCTATCTATCTGCAGGACTGGGGTGATATGCTGGTTCTGGTGACACTAACCTATCTATCTGCAGGGCTGGGGTGATATGCTGGGATCTGGTGACACTAACCTATCTATCTGCAGGGCTGGGGTGATATGCTGGTTCTGGTGACAGTAACCTATCTATCTGCAGGGCTGGGGTGATATGCTGGGTCTGGTGACACTAACCTATCTATCTGCAGGGCTGGGGTGATATGCTGGTTCTGGTGACACTCCCTTTATCTCCTAACATTACATCCTCCTATTTCATTATACGCATATATCTTTTCTCACACAGGTACATCGACCATTTCTACACACACAAGAACATCGTCTACACCTGACCGTGTAACAATACCCACCAACGACCCCAAGGATGAAACGGTTTCCTTCCTCGGAATGCAGATCTCTACATCGGACGCAGCGACCGCATTGTATGTGGAGTTCGGTCTTCTCATCGCTGCCGCTTTGTCCATCATTTTGTTCGCAGTCCTGTATACTAAGCTGCGCAAGAAGCTAAAAGTCACAAACTTGTTTTAGGTTTAGGTGTACGGACTTGTGTGGTCACTTTCTGCGTTGTGTAATGACATCATAGGATAGAATTGCGTTTTGTCAAACTTCTCTAGTGAAGTCTTCTCAACACTCTTTTTTAGCTTATGTCCAGCCATTTATGCTGCAGATTTTTCCTAACTGGTTAATTGAAAACGGTTTCTTTTGTCTGCCATATGTAGCCGCAGCTCAGTCACGGTCTGTTTCTACCAGCATACTGGCTTATATTACTCTTTTTAGCTCTTTCTCCCCTCCTGTTAGTATATCTCATGTGATCATACTCCTCCCACACTGCAGTGTCCACCTGCTTGAATTAGCGCCGAGGCTGCTGTAATCACAGGACTTGAGCTACAACGTTCCCCCTAATGACACACAAACAGCTTGTCATTTCCTGACTGGGTCGTGTACAGTAAAATAGTGTGGCACGGTGTTATCTATTAATCTTTACCAGGCACGTTTACAAAAAAAATTACTGAGAAAAACATAACACGAGATATTACAATAAAGCTGGCTATACACATTAGATGAATATTGGACTTGTGGCCAGAACCTCCCTCGACAGAAGATGTGAGTCG
Source organism: Leptodactylus fallax (assembly GCA_947044405.1). Lineage (NCBI taxonomy): Eukaryota > Metazoa > Chordata > Amphibia > Anura > Leptodactylidae > Leptodactylus > Leptodactylus fallax. The sequence continues at coordinate 350,697 of CAMRHE010000560.1, read as the reverse complement.
AAAAGAAGGGTTGCGCCTGTTGGATTTCAAATAGCTCAATCATTTTGTTCTTAAAGGGAGGGTGTCATCAGAACCCAGTACATCAATCGAGCCCCACAGATAGATAGGTTAGGCTACATTCACATGTTTTTTAATAGAAGCCACAGAAGCAAGGGCCGCAAAATAGGACAGGAATATGACCTGTTCTATATTTTGCGGCCTGGACTGTCAGCCCGCACATAGGACTGTGAAATTCACGGTCGTGTGTACAGGTCCATAGAAAAGAATGGGTCAGTGTGCTATCCGTGAAATACACAGATAGCACATTGGACACGGTAACTGGCCTTAGTCTGTTTTTTTCACACCTGTTTTGCATCTATTCTTGAAGATTCAGTGCCAAGGCTGCTGTAATCACAGGACATGAGCTACAAAGTTGGTTGGGTCATGTACAGCAAAAATAGTGTAGTACGGTGTTATCTATAATAAAACAATGGTGTTGTGAAATTGAAATCAAAGTATTCTAAATACAGCCATTTTTGACATTTGTCTGAATAATGCGTTAGGGCCACCTGAATTAAGGGGTGTTTCCTCCTTGTGAATTGGCACCTCCAATGCCATGATATCGCTATTTTTGTCAATATGCAAATGAGTTCTTTGGAGCAACAAGGGCATTGCTGTTGCTCCAAAAAACTTATTTTCATATTGACAAAACCAATATCTTAACAATGGAGACGCCAATTCACAAGGGGGAAAACCCCTTTCTGATTCAGGTAACCATGGGGCTGAATTGATATACTGGGCACTGGTAACAGACTCCCTTTAAGGGGGATAAACCAACATCCGAGGTAGCTAATTCTTCTGTCAATTGAGAACACATGCATGTAGAGCTAAGCATGTATGTGCATAGGAGGACAAACAGCTATCTAATGTATAAGGCCAACATTAGACATTTTACATGGGTGATACATTAAGATAAGTCACTGCCCTTTCATCTGTAATGTAACTTTCAGTTTTACTGCTCTGTCTTATGATAAAGATGGATGACGCCATATACAATATCTTAGTGTAGCAACTCGTAATTGCTCTGCTGTTCTCTCAGTCATTTACTTGGAAATTTGCCCAGTAAAGGAAAGTCTGTGCTCGGAAAGCTTGCAGATATAATTTTTCTGGTCAAGCATCACTCCTCTAACTCCTGTTTACTGAAATATTCAAGTTCCTGCTCTATCTTCTTCTGTAGTGGACACTAGCAGGGAGGAAGTAAAGGGCTGCAGTTGTTAAAATGTAGTCCAACTCTGCTTCATAACAAATGAGCATGAAACTTACAAGTGAATGAAGCTTGTAAACAGCTAAAACTTGAAATTCACCTACTAGGTTTTCAGAGGGATCCCTCGAGGTTTTGATCTCCTATGTAGATCACAATTTGGCAGGTGTCTAACTGTCAAGAAAAGATGAATAGTAAAGACGTCCAGGTAAAAATGACTTCCAGGAACAAAATGTAATTGCTTAGAGACAACTTTGACACCAATTGTTGCCGATCTATAATGAGATGTATCTGGGAACTGAATAGGTAACGGTGACAACCAGGTGTAGGTAATAGACTTGGACAAATCCTAGTATGTGACCATTGACAGTATATTGCTTAATTAACACCGTGATAATAAATCCTACATTAACACATTATAATGAGCCCTGTCGGCTCTGGGGCCTGACCCCGAGCTATATCTAGACTCATTATAATGTAATAATAATGAAGAAATGATGGTGGCCTGACATGAGCGATATTCTATTATCTGGATACATGTATATTCTCAACCCTGCCGGGGCCTGGGGTCACTTTTGATGGCTTTCTAGTCACTACATTAAAATTCCTTTACTGACATCCAATTTCTACTTCTATGTATATAATGTGTGTCCTCTGCGAATCCAGAGCATATGATCATCTGATACCTGACTTGTCCCATCAATAAAAGATCTGATATTTCTGTCTAATTGTGGATTGTTTTTTTCCATCTTCTATATTCACCTCTTTCTGACATACAAACCAAGGCTCAGGCCGTAATATTAAAACCACCCGCCTAAAGTTGTGTAAATCCCCTTAAACTGCCAAAATAGCTCTGACCCAGGGAGGCAGGGACTCCACAAGACCACTGAAGGAGTCCAGCATCAACTTTTTCAGCACTTTGCATTACAGTAGCTTATCTGTGGGATGTGACCAGATGGGATCCCAAGGAATCAATGGGCCTTGGACACCATGGACAACCCCTTGATATATATGTATATATCTCTCACACACTCCTATATGAAACCCTGCATGTGTTACAAGTTGATTCTACCACAGGTTTAACTAATCCACAACAGAGTTCTTCTGCTACGTATTGTACCAGATGTTCAGTGCAAAATTTGCAACAATTCTGCTAAATCTGAACTTACCCTTAGGCCCCTTGCAGGCGACTGTGGCGTGCGTCAGTGTGCTATCCGCGTTTCTCCTGGACAGCACACTGACCCATTCATTTCCGTCCGGGTCACAAAAACTCTTGACAGGTCCTATTCCTGTCCGATTTTGCTCCCGAGGTTCCTATTCATTGAATAAATGTGGTCGCAGAAGCACGGCCCGTGCACGGGCAACACACGGATGACCGGCCTAAGGGCAAGTTCACGTAGTGGAAAATGAAGAGGAGTGTGAGACAGACAACCGCCTCAGATTCCTCTTCATTTTCCATCTCGTCGGGGAATGCCAACGCAGAGCCTGACTTACCGTTGTGGATTAAGCTCAGTCAGATAAATAAGTCTAGTCAGCGAGATGTCTCGAGATGCGGATTCTGTAGTTGAATCAGGGACCAGATCGAGCAGGACACTTATTTTTTCAGCATTCTGCTCTTATCTCTGCTTTCCATTGAACACAATGGGAGGCAAAATCAGGATGAAATCTGCTGCTGAGTTGGAGCAGAATCAGTCTCAAAATCAGTGGCAGATTCAGCCATGTGAACAGGCCCTAAGGATGTTGAAGGACCCCAGTGATTTATAATGGGATCTAGTATACATGGATACCACTGGAGACTCACTACAGTAGTCTTGTTGTCAAAAAATACTAGAACATTTGACTTCCAGTTGTTTCCTGTCCCTGGGGCCATTGTGAAGGTGTGTGTAGGGTAGAAACTTTCCAACAAAACCCAACAATAACGAGTCTGTGAATGTTCTTATATTACTAATGTTTATAGAAGTGACATGTTACAAATATATATAAATCAATATTTGCTCTGCACATTACGGCTCCAGAGATTGAAATAAAGTCCTGAAATACTCTCCTCTTAACACAGTTTTATAATCATTTCCAAAAAAAATAAAAAAATGGGTGGAAAAAAAAAACAACTGAAAAACCTTTATTGGCAACATCTGGAAATTTCTGATGAAAAGCTAGAAGAAGCTGTCGTGATCTTGAAGAGATAAAGTAGTGTCCGTCAATATAAATAAGTTATATATGAGGGGTTTCCGAGACGTTATGGGGACGGCCCGGCCAAGGAGCATGAATTATTAAACTGGGGACAGACATATTACATATCAAGTCATGGGTCACTGTCTGGGATTGGCGGCCGTGTGCAGACATCTCTTCCTCCATAACAGGTCACATCTGTTAGTTCAGTAAGTCACGTGACTGTGTCATCCAATGGCTTCAGACAACATGGCAGGCATACTGACTGTATACAACTGCAGGTATCCACTGGTAGAATTTTTAATAAAATCTAATGTGCTCAAATAGATCTTTATATATAGGACGTCCCCAGTTAAATTCACCAACATACTCCCGGGGCTATCCCTTTAAAAGGCATTGAAGAGGATTTGTCAGCTCTCTCGCTATATCAGTTTTAACAAAGACTTGTATTCCCAAGTGAAATAATTCTGGAGCATTTTTCAAAGAGATCTACATTGTGTCGTTCCTCTACTGTTCCTCCTGGAATCAGAAATAAACTGAAAACTGGGCATTACCATTCCCTAAGGCTCTATATGCACATATGCATTGTCTGAGCGCTAGCTGTGTTTTTCATGGCTACCACAAGGATCCATTCATCTCTAAAACCCCATACACATGCAGCATTGACTCAGGCCAGGTCCTACACAGGTCTGTTTTGTGGCCTGGGCTCACTAGATGAAGTGATTGGGTCCATGGAGGAAGGGGGAACACACGAGGGATGTCATCCATGTGCAGTCCATGCCATTTTACCAAAACTGGGCACATGCACACTGTCATGTGCATATAGCCTAAAAGGCATATCCCTACACACGGAAAGTGAGAGAAAACACCATGACAAGGGGAATGGTAATCAGGTGTCAATATACTCATTCATTTCCATTAGGAAGAACACAGGCATAGCCTAATAAAAGTCTTAAGTAAAAATACCCCAAAATGGCTATTGCATGGGAAATGCAAGAATTTACTAAAGTGGATATATATCAGGACAGCTGCCAAATCATCTTTAAAGGCTATGGACACATTCAGGACCATTATATCACTATTGCACGGTACCCATTTTGGACTTTATTTCTATTAAAAATTCTTACCATTTCTACTTTGCTTTTTTTCCCTCATACAGTGCAGGTTGATCTGTCCCGTTCAGAGAGGAATTGATTTAGAGAAGTTTCTGACAGCCTGTCCTGTAGCCCGATAAGAATTCAACATAAATGAGAGTTTATGAGCATTCAGTAAAGCAGACAAGGGCGACAGAACGAGCCACAACACAGATACCCGGATGGACTTCTTTCTGAACAGGACGGAGCAGCCAGCACTGTATGAGAGAAGGCTCAGACTGCAGAGTAAAAATAGGTGAGAATTTTGTAATAAAATCCTATTATTTTGAACCCAAAACAGGTACAATGAACATAATATCAAAAATGTTGCTAAAGGTGTCCCCAACCTCTAAGCAGCAGAAGTTTTTATCCTTTGAAGAATCCTGCGCCAAATAAAAAAAAAATAAAAATAAAAGAAGTCTGGCCAAAATAAAGATAAAACAAATCCTGAACTCATACTTGTTAAACAAGCGTATTCTATCAAGTGCAGCGTCTGTAAAAGTATAATCAGAGATGAGTTAGAGGATCCTAATTTCATGCATTCAGCTAAGCCGTGTGATAGTGATTAAAATACAGAAACCCCCCCCGACCACCCCAAACCGCAGCAAAGTGGCTCAAACAAATCAAACCCTAAACAAACATCCGTCAATCCTCTCCGTCTACATCTGCTGAGTAGAGTTCCCATTCCAGGTATTGTTTTCATCCTCGTCGTCTTGCGTCCTTAACCTGTAAATTTTTCCTTCTTTCTTAAACTCGTCCGTCCGTTTTTCAAGTCCCCTTTTCCGAATGGCCTCTCTGGAGGAGATAGAAAGTGTCAGTAGATCTGGAAATGCACCAGTGGGGCATGTTCAGACACAGCAGCAATGTTCTGCAGCAGATGAGTCTGTGTGTGAAGGGTCTTTTACATGGGCCGAGAGTTTGCTCAGAATAACACACTTACCTCTTTGGCTCTGAACTACTGGCTGCCGAGGTGCTCGTACTTTCTGGCTGTGTATAACCTGCCCTGTCGGTGTGCTGTGTTGGGGGTGGGCTACTGAATAAGAAACTGCTCAGAAACCTCCAGACTGCAAGGAGGGGATATAACAAAGTGCCCAAAAAACCCCAGACCCCTCCATCTGAAGATTGCACTACAGCCCGAGCTGGCCTTCCAGCCTGTCAAGAGAGCAAAGGCAAAGAAATGTATACAGACCAAAACCACTATAAGGCTATAGCCCCACGTTGCGGAAACGCAGCTTTTTTTGTTGCAGATGTTGTTGCGGTTTTTGAGGTAAAGCCAAGAGTGGATTGAGCATAAGGGAGAAGTATAAGAACTTCCTATATATTTCCATTCCTTTAGTAGACATTCTTGGCTATGGCTCAAAAAACCGCAAGAAAATCTGCAACAAAAAAAAAGCTACGTTTCCGCAATATAGGGCCTCAGCCTTAGAGTGTATTCACAAACAGCAGATTAATTGCAGAAATTTCCACAGCAGGCGCATGAATTTCTACAAAAATGTGAATTCACCCTATAGCATTTTTACTCTCTGCAAAACAGTCACAACAGACCTACCGGCAAGAGGACTATTGAGGCACTGGGTGCAAGTTCCAGAGACAGTAAAGATTTCCCATAATCCTCTTTGGTAAATTCTCTTCGAGGAAACATGGTTGCTAAGGAGAAGTTGCCATAGGCGTTTCCGACTGTCTATAAGAATAATAAAAGCATCTTATTAGTGCTCATCCATTCACTCAGTGATCGGCCCGCAGAGGGGATGAAGACAATTGGCTGCGATCACCTATGCAAACAAAGCAGGCACCAAACCTTTCTAATCTATTCACATTTTTAATGCACTAGATCGAGGCAAAAATAGAAAAAACTCAGGACTTGGACTATAGGATCATTTCTTTAAGGATTGGTCATTGCTATAAGTCTCGAGTTCAGAACAGTCCTTTTAACCTTAAAGGGAACCTGTCAGGGTGATTTGGGACACTAGTCCTCCCACAGGTCCTTATGGACAGGGGGTTTAATGTCCCAAATGGCCCGCTTTTAATGCCACCCGTGTTGGCCATACAAATAAAAAATATTTATATGGACCTGGCTCCATACTCCTAGTGTCGGTACAGTTCTTCAGTGAAGCCGGAGGAGTACCGACCTCGTACATATGTGCAGTGGAACTGGGGTGTACATACCCGGCTTTACCAAAGAATTGTGAAGGTGCCAGGAGCACCAAAGAGGAGTCTGAAGTGACTCATCTCTAGGTCAGAGACACGGAACTGATGGAGTTGCTTCAGGGACACTAAATCCACAGCACTGATGGCATTGCTATAATGGGACACTAAACCCTTGGCTCATAAGGACCTCTGGGTGGTTTAGTGTCCCATATTGATCTTTAAAGGATATGGAAAAGATTACTTTTATATGCACTAGTGATGACCTTAAAATAAGCAGCTCGCCCCTTCATTTCAGACTGCAGTCTCCAATCTTTCACTCACTTTGAGATCCCTGATATTCAGTCTACAATCTGCTTCTAGTTTCAGACTTGTGGCTGTTTCCCTCCCAGTAGTCACCCATGCCTAGTACTGTTACATTCAACGTCTTTAGGGCTGACAAATACAGAGTAGAGCGCTCGCCTATTCTTCATAATGTTTCCCCATAAACATTAAACTGAGTGACAGTAAAAAGGAATAATTGAGAAACAATGTACGCTTAATAATTTATACCAAACTAACCTGTGCAGCAAACCGCCTTGCGTCCTCCAGAGGGGCTTCTGATGGGAACTGGTTAGTGAAGGAAGAGCCATCAGGAAGTCTGAACTGTATCCTTGCTACAGTCCTATAGAGGACAACAGCACAATGTCATATGCAGGTATGGGGCAGCAGACTGTGGACACTAGGATATAGCACTTACCTTCGCTCTCTCTGTGCAGCTTCCTTTCTGGCTTCCATCTCTACCTGTCGAGCCTGTAGTTCTGCTGCCCTTATGGCCTCTTGCTCTTCTTTAGACTTTGCAAATTTGGCAGCTCGATCAGCCCGATCCTGGAAAACAATAATAATTAAAGGGGGTTTTCTGGGACTTAAATTAACAAACCTTAAGACAGGTCATCAAAATCCGAGTAATGTCATGTATGTACATAGTGGGGGATATGTATGAAGACTGGTCTCTTCATAAATGAGGCGACTCCTCTGACAGGTTGTGCACCTGTGTTGAAATCTATGCACGGTGATCATTTGGACCAGTAAACTGGCATAAATTATACTAAATGTAGCGCAACTTACATGTATGTACACTGACTGTACCAGCAGAAGTGAGTGCAGCTCTGGAGTATAATACAGGATGTAACTCAGGATCAGTACAGGATAAGTAATGTAATGTATGTACACAGTGACTGTACCAGCAGAATAGTGAGCGCAGCTCTGGAGTATAATACAGGATGTAACTCAGGATCAGTACAGGATAAGTAATGTAATGTATGTACACAGTGACTGCACCAGCAGAATAGTGAGTGCCGCTCTGGAGTATAATACAGGATGTAACTCAGGATCAGTACAGGATAAGTAATGTAGTGTACACAGTGACTGCACCAGCAGAATAGTGAGCGCAGCTCTGGAGTATAATACAGGATGAAACTCAGGATCAGTACAGGATAAGTAATGTAATGTATGTACACAGTGACTGCACCAGCAGAATAGTGAGCGCAGCTCTGGAGTATAATACAGGATGTAACTCAGGATCAGTACAGGATAAGTAATGTAATGTATGTACACAGTGACTGTACCAGCAGAATAGTGAGCGCAGCTCTGGAGTATAATACAGGATGTAACTCAGGATCAGTACAGGATAAGTAATGTAATGTATGTACACAGTGACTGTACCAGCAGAATAGTGAGCGCAGCTCTGGAGTATAATACAGGATGTAACTCAGGATCAGTACAGGATAAGTAATGTAATGTATGTACACAGTGATTGCACTAGCAGAATAGTGAGTACAGCTCTGGAGTATAATACAGGATGTAACTCAGGATCAGTACAGGATAAGTAATGTAATGTATGTACACAGTGACTGCACCAGCAGAATAGTGAGTGCAGCTCTGGAGTATTATACAGGATGAAACTCAGGATCAGTACAGGATAAGTAATGTAATGTATGTACACAGTGACTGCACCAGCAGAATAGTGAGTGCAGCTCTGGAGTATTATACAGGATGAAACTCAGGATCAGTACAGGATAAGTAATGTAATGTATGTACACAGTGACTGTACCAGCAGAATAGTGAGCGCAGCTCTGGAGTATTATACAGGATGAAACTCAGGATCAGTACAGGATAAGTAATGTAATGTATGTACACAGTGACTGCACCAGCAGAATAGTGAGTGCAGCTCTGGAGTATTATACAGGATGAAACTCAGGATCAGTACTGCAGTGTGCAGGGCTGGAGTAAATCCAGCTCACCTGTGCAATCTGCTGTCTAATCCGTTCTCTGGCAGCTTTGTCCTCAGCCTTCTCCCTGTTCCTCTCCTCCAGCGCCCGTCTGGCCTGTTCATCTTCCTGCTTTCTTTTATACTCCAGCATATCTTTTCCCACTTTCCTCCTCTCAATTTCTCTCTTGATCTCTTTCTTCAGAAAACACAAACGGAGAAAGGTCATTTCATTGTTCCACAGTAACCCAAGCACTCAGCAAGGTTAAGGACATGAATGATAGTTTTAATGTCACAGAATTGGCATTATAAAAGACATTGTTTACCTTGAAATCTAATAAGACGCAAAAAGCCAACACATGCCCTTAAAGATGTCTTACAGGAATATTTAAAGTTATACAAGCATCTGACCTTCTGTGGTTATGCTAAACTGAACTGAGAATGTCACACGGTGATCAAAGTCCAGTTCAGTCAACCCCGGTTGTCGCAGCCATACTATGGAGGCTAAAATACACCTGAAGTACGACTGTGTAAGAGGAGAACTAAAAACGGGCCAAACCAGGATGATACAGAACAGGAGCAGTAAAAAGCTACTTACCTCCTGCTCATCCTTCTTTTTCTGCTCCTGCTTCTTTTCCAGCTTGGCCATAACGCTATAGTAAAGACATAACACAGGTTCAGTCAATTCCGAACCTTTGGTATCACTGCTGCCGGCCAAGCAGCAATAATAAAAAGAATAATAAATGAAACAGGAACCAATATCATTAGAAGCACAGCCTAAAAGGACCAATCTATCCTCTACAATATAATATACACTGTGAAAACGAGTCTACAGGGGGCTACACACAGAAATATGGAATGGTATAGTGTAAAGACTCCCCCTGCCTGCACTGCTCACCTCTACCCATCTATGCAAGGCTAAAATCCCAAAGCATCTGTCTGACGTTAAACTCGCCAACATGCAATTAGTTTGCCCTCTAGGGGCCAGATTTATATATACATGCTATCATTTGCTTGAGGTTTTTCTTGCACCTTTGATAGAATTCTCCCATGAATCATGCTCACATCAAGTCTGAAAAGGCTGTTCACAGCGGATTTACAGTAATCTGCAGTATTTGTAGCATATAAATATCTATGAAATCATTTTTCCTTGTGTCCCCCCTGGTGCTCTGATTGAGGGCTGTGGGCTGAATTGGTTTCCTTCTCACTTGGGCAGCTGACTATATAAATCTGGCACAAATTTCAATACTGGTGCACAAGTGTATGCCTGAATTATTAAAAGGGGTTTCCAGGGCCTAGCAAAGTCCAAGACCCAGAACCTGTGTCGATCAGCTGTTTCAGTATATCTGGTATATAACCGGAACCAGTTCTGCTCAAGTGAATGGGAGCAGAGCTGCAGTTCCTGATGCACTACATTGCATGGACAGGAAGCTTTGTGCAGCGTACGGCGCTACGCACAGTGTAGCACTGGCACCGGGAACTACAGCTCTGCTCCCATTTACTTGAACAGGAGCAGAGCTAGTTGCGGCCGTATACCTGGCATATGGTTTCTGCCAGGCAAAACAGATAGTCGGGCTAGTCAAGGTGTCTGACCCTGACGGATCTGATACGGTTTACTAGTATAAACAGAGAAAAAAACAGCACTGCGCAATCCATAGTGTAGTACTGCCAAATTAGTAAATCTACAGTAGGTACTATAGAGAATATTCCTCACCTTGTGGGGTTGTGAAAGTCACAACTCCCTGAAGTGCAGAATACTCAGTGTAGACATCCAATGTGGGACAGCTGCAGGGTGACGTCACAGGGACGTATGCATCCAATGCAAACAATGAGGACCAAATCCACAGGATTCCCTGGTGATAGGATGTGTAAGAAAGGAACCACGCTTACCCAGATGTCTTCAAGGAAGGTCTTTATTGATACCAGAACACACAACGTGTTTCGGAGCTACAATTGTACACTTGAGAAAGGGGCATCTTGTAGCTCCGAAACGCGTCGTGTGTTCTGGTATCAATAAAGACCTTCCTTGAAGACATCTGGATAAGCGTGGTTCCTTTCTTCCACATCCTATCACCAAGGGATCCTGTGGATTTGGTCCTCATTGTTTACATTTGATCTGATACTGTTGACCTCTTTTGAGGATATGTCATCAGTATCCAACTTTGCTAGGTCCTGGAAACCCCTTTAAGAGGTCAGAGCCTTTTAATAATTTGGGCGCATCTCATGCCAGCTGGGGACATCATTAAGAATGGCAGACAGAACACCAGTCTTTAGCCTTTACATAAAAGGCATTAAAATAAGAAAACTGCAATTTATAATACAGAACAGAAATCCTTTAAAAATAAAGCCAACCTCTCCATTTTATCTGCCATGTCAGTAGGTGTTTCACTGGCTTCTTCGACCGCCTCCTTTGTTTCATCTGTGGGGGAATAGTCGCTTTGTGCTGGGAGAGATGTAATAGATATTTACTTACACTGAACACATTGAGCATACACAGACAAAATAATGGCAGGGCAATGTACTAAGGGTCTTACCTGGGGTGGTCTCTGGGGATGTGGATGAGGTTTCTACAGGGGGTGATTCTAATGATGGGCTCTCGGATACAGGACACGAGGTCACTGGAGAATTACTGGCTAAGTTGGTGTCTGCTGGAAACCGGTCGTTCTTCTCCGTGTTCATCTAGTAGATGGATTGAAACATCATCAGTATCCCCAAGAAAGCCAGACAATGACAACCCGCTCTGCTGCAGCAATCTATTAGGTCATGCCTTTGGCACGGCCTAGTATTCATATATTTATGACAGAAGTGCAACCCCACTGGCACCCCAATCCCTTGGTCTAACCACCTAGCTTCTCCGGTCACTATGGACTGTGGCATCTAAGGAGTTAAAGGGAGTCTGACTTGGCTACTAAACTATTCACAGTTCTGGAGAGGGGACTTTAAGAAATGTCCAAACATACCTTTGTGGCCAAGACAGACTTAGGAGTGCAGAGAAAAGAAACATGTATGTAAATTAAATTGAATGTGTCCTGAAGGCGGGCTCAAGTTTAGTGATGACGCAGAATGGTGATGTCATCAATCAAGACCAATGGGAAGGTGCTGGACAGGGTATACGCACGAGAGAGGAGGCACTTGCTTGTTTTCAGACCACCCTTGGGGCACTTGCAACCTCTTCAGCACACAAGATCGCTGGTCGCTCTGCGTCTCCATCACTGATGTTTGTGCACAGAGTCACATTGTGACCCCTAGGGTGTAGCGACCATGACTAGTATTTTTTTTTTTTTTTTTTTTTTAAGTCGCAGTACTCTCTAGGTCGCAATGCTATTCACTAACCGTATATAAGGAGTTGCAAGGTGCCCTTTGGACACATGATAGGAGTTGCGAGCTAAAAATGGCACTGTTATTAGCTTAGTACTAATAAACTATCTGAAAGATTCCCTTTAACCCCTTAAATGCCAATAGCAAGTGCAGCGTCTAGGTGATTAGACAGAAGGAGCAAGGTTTAGCTGAGACTGCCAGACCAGGTTATCAGCTTAGTAGTTATAAATCATCTGGCAGACTACTCTTAAAGGGGTTTTACAGTCCGAAATCAAATTTTCATACTGATAACCTATCCACAGGTAGATAGATTTGGGGCCAGACAATGCCTTTAACGCAGTGCTGCATCTGACTCTATCTTCCCCGTGGCCACAGCTGTATTGTACAGCAGCGTGCACAGATCAGAGCAGCAGCGGCATTCTGCAATTCAGCTGCCATATAACATGACACTGAGGATCATAAAGGGCACCATTGCAACATATAAAGGTGGTAGGCAAGTGGTTAAGTAAATGCATGATATGTCAAATTTTATGTAATATTAGCAAGTCACTGTCATGGCGCACTCTCTACAGACTCCTACACACTTCTAAAGGACCATCTGTCATAGAAAGAGGTTAAAAAGCAACTGAGGCAGCGAGAAATAAACCTCTAAGTAAACATCAGTCATATTGTGAAACAGAATATGAAGGCTCTGTGGCTTGGCACAGTCTCCTGGCTCTTCTACACGCTATCACACATCAAACATGTCGGGCAGCTGGAGATGGCGCTCAGCACCTGCTTCACTTTGGTTATCTTTGCTATTAATTCCTCTGCTGATATGCTGCCGGCAATGACTTCCAGTGGAATTCCGTTCTCTCCGATGAAAAAGCTGGACGGGATGCAAACCACAGGATCTGAGAGACACTTGTGAAGGAGCAATGAGTGAGATCTGTGAAATGCTAAGTCATTACTCATCATAAGAAGCCCCGCTACAAGCAACATTCATTTCTAGATTCTTAAAGGAGTAAGATTAATATAATCAAGATGTAGCCCTTTAAATCACAATACTGTACATGTACACAGTGGGGGAATTTATTAAGTATAATAAGGCCTTATGCACACGACTGTGTCCACAGTCAATGTGCTATCCGTGAATGGGGCCACGGGAGCTCTGCCAGCACACGGATAATACTGGGGGTCGCCCGCGCCATTTAATCACGGCTGGCGACTCTGTACATCCGGCACGAGTCTGTACACATTGTCATTTAAAGCTCACATTATCGAAAGGTACAGTCTATACAATAACAGGTGTACAATGGTAACATAACTTTAATCTGGTGGAGTCTTTAGGAGACTGCACAACATGAAATTATATATAACATGGGTGATCCAGATAAAGGATACAGATCTGAGAAAACTGGAGGCAGGTTTCGCTGTAAGGAAAGGAATATTAAAATTAGAAAAATGTATATCTGTAACTGTATTATAAGGCACAGATTTACATGAGTGTGAACAAGGATGACAGAAGATTAAGTGAAGTAAATGATGGTTTAACAAACCTCTTACTGTCAATCCTAATAGCCACAAAGCCCTCCGAGGCTGCCCGCACCACCTCCTCATTCCCCCAGCTCTCTGCCATCTTAGTGGACTGCTCATCGTCCCCTGAAACAAGAGAATATGTCAGTGTCGTCCACATAACCGCCCATCATTTGCACTAAAAAAAACAACAACAGTCTGTGACTTCCTGTCTCCTGGAGATGGACCATGGGCCATAGACACAATGGTCTGGAGCAGACCCTATACAATTCTATGGGAGCGTTTTCTAGGCATGCTCTGTGACCCGTATAGAGAGGGGAGTAGATAAGATGTGACATCCCCTATTGTGACTGGAGGATTCTGGGTCTACACATACATGATAGCTGTGATCATCAGTGTGCTGTAAGTGAGGTGACTGCTGCAAAGAAATCTCCTACAGAAAACAGGAAGTCTCAGTATTTTATTTGGCTTAGTAAACAGAGTCAGAACTGCAGTTTTTTTTTGTTTGTTTTTTTTTAAGTGAGGTTTTTAAAAAATTTTCAAACAAAACTTGACTAAAATGCTAGGTAATTTTCTGGTAATGCATTCCTTTTAAAGAGCTGTTCCAGTTCTTTTTGTACCCCGTAGTGAATTTAAAATAAGAAACACTACATACTCACCTGTCCGTTCTGCCAGAGATCCAGCAGTCTCTGTTCAGGTCCCTGCTCACTGTTTACATTCTGTCTGCACACTAACATCAGCCAAATAGTAGATGATGCTCTGTCTGAACACGTACAGGACAAAGGTCAAGATTAACTGGGACTCAAATGGAGACTCTCCACCGGATTCCCAGCTAAAAACATTGTCCCATAAGAGTCACAGTCAGTCGTGTCTTACACTGCACTCTATGCTGGGAAGGCGGCCTGAGATTTGCATCCAAAAAAACAGCTTTTTGCAGTGCACATCATATTGCATGTAGTGCAGTAAGACAACCACAGAAACAATCAAAACTTGCAACGTAACCTCGCTATCCCCGCATCACAGAATAAAATAGAATAAAAGTCTTATTTTCCTACTCCCTTTACCATTAGTCATCGACACTGCCTGAAGACTTGAGGTGTGAACTTTAGACACTTTTTATTACATCAGACTCCAGGCTTAGAGATAGAACCCAACTTAAAGGAGTATTCCCATTGGAGACATTACAGCCCACCATTTAACAGTAGGGGACCAATGTTTTCCACCATATCAGCAGGATATACCATAAATGTTCCACATGGGAATTCCCTGCGTCGCTCTCACATCAGTTTATTACATCTCCCAAACATTTCTTCATTGTTTCTGGTTTGGAGAAAGTTGGGTGACTACTACTACGGTTTATTACAAGAAATAGAAAGGAGTATTCTGAAATCTTTATAAGCTACGTGTTCAGCTGAGGTTAAAGAGCTGTCTCCCCCACCTGTGGTCTCAACGTCCCACGGCGCTCTCCCCCACCTGTGGTCTCAACGTCCCGCGGCGCTCTCCCCCACCTGTGGTCGCACCGTCCCGCGGCGCGCTCTCCCCCACCTGTGGTCTCACCGTCCCGCGGCGCTCTCCCCCACCTGTGGTCTCACCGTCCCGCGGCGCTCTCCCCCACCTGTGGTCTCACCGTCCTGCGGCGCTCTCCCCCACCTGTGGTCTCAACGTCGCGAGGCGCTTTCCCCCACCTGTGGTCTCAACGTCCCGCGGCGCGCTTTCCCCCACCTGTGGTCGCACAGTCCCGCGGCGCTCTCCCCCACCTGTGGTCTCACCGTCCCGCCGCGCTCTCCCCCACCTGTGGTCGCACCGTCCCGCGGCGCGCTCTCCCCCACCTGTGGTCTCACCGTCCCGCGGCGCGCTCTCCCCCACCTGTGGTCTCACCGTCCCGCCGCGCTCTCCCCCACCTGTGGTCGCACCGTCCCGCGGCGCGCTCTCCCCCACCTGTGGTCTCACCGTCCCGCGGCGCTCTCCCCCACCTGTGGTCTCACCGTCCCGCGGCGCTCTCCCCCACCTGTGGTCTCACCGTCCTGCGGCGCTCTCCCCCACCTGTGGTCTCATCGTCGCGCGCCGCTCTCCCCCACCTGTGGTCGCATCGTCCCGCCGCGCCCCCCCCCACCTGTGGTCGCCCGTCCCGCCCGCTCTCCCCCACCTGTGGTCGCACCGTCCCGCCGCGCTCTCCCCCACCTGTGGTCGCACCGTCCCGCCGCGCTCTCCCCCACCTGTGGTCGCACCGTCCCGCCGCGCTCTCCCCCACCTGTGGTCGCACCGTCCCGCCGCGCTCTCCCCCACCTGTGGTCGCACAGTCCCGCGGCGCGCTCTCCCTCACCTGTGGTCGCACCGTCCCGGCGCGCTCTCCCCCACCTGTTGTCGCACTGTCCCGCCGCGCTCTCCCCCACCTGTTGTCGCACCGTCCCGCTGCCTTCCCCCCCTCCTGTTGTCGCACCGTCCCGCTGGTCTCCCCCACCTGTGGTCGCACTGTTCTGCAGCTCGCTCTCCCCCACCTGTGGTCGCACTGTTCTGCGGCGCTCTCCCCGTTCTGCGGCGCTCTCCCCCAACTCTCATCGTACTGTCCCACCGGTCTCCTCCATATTGGTGGTCTCATTTTCGGCACTGCCAGTCACAGGTCCATTGTTATCTCTCCTTATTAGACCAGTCACAGCTCTCACTCCTTACTTAGCGGTCCCCTTGCAGCCTCCACCCCCGTCACTGCCCCTGCCTGTGTCACTCCTCACACAGCCATATACACAAGCCCAGAGCCCTGCTGCCCCCAGCCCGGCACACCGAGCCCTCCTCACCCGCCACAAACACGACAAACACCGAGCTCCGCTGCTTGGCCGCGGCTATGGCCTCCGGGATGGATCCCTGGAACCACAGCATGTCCCCGGCCTGGAGTTATTCCCCTGCCTGCCTCCTGTCACTGGCAGCCGGACATACAGCGATGACGAAGCGCAGAACGAGCTCTGACGAGAGAAACGTCATCACGCACGACGCTCAGCTCGCAAAGCACGCCCCTCCCGGGGTTAGATGGAGCGAGGCCACGCCCAGGAAGGAGATTGCGGCTCCTCTTGGTAGATCTCTTGGTGTTGTCATGGCAACAGATGCAGCCCTGAGATTGCTGGTCCCCGGCAGACATTAGCTTTATGTTTCCATGTGGTAGTGGCTCTAAGTGAAAGGGCAGGACCCCAAAAACCAACTATGTATAATAAACTCACACTAGTCACTTTATTTTAAGAGATGAGCACTGGCACACCTTGCACTTTGGAAGGCGCAGGTAGGGGTGCTGGCATCCCCCCACCTCTGAGAAGACCGAAAAAAATTTGGTCAAAACCTTTGGGTTGTGTAAATGTACATATCGTAACCCGTACCCCTGACCCTGCTCTTTGGCCCCTGCCTGTATCCAAGCAATGGGATGCAAAGAGAATGGAGGGGTTACAATAAGGTGTGGCGTGGATCCAGTAGGTGGCGCTACCTTGGCTACTGGAGTCTTGGCTGTGCGTTCCGGTGGAGTCATTGCTAACACACTCGCCACCTCGCCATGTTTATAGTCCACTTGCAGACTTAGGGCTCATTCACATGACCCCATAGACTTCAATGGATCTATTTACACGACCGTTGTGACACGACAGTCCACGTGACCAATTTGAGAAAAAAATGGAACATGCCATTTGACGGGCTGAGCTCACAGATCCCTCAACAGACTCATGGATTTGCGAAATCGGATTACCCTGGGGTGTACACTCGGCCATGAACAAAGTACGACATTGACACGACGGACTGGTGCATTGTCACACACCGTCACATCGTGTACTCTCCTTGGCTTCAACTGCGCATGTCCCAGGAGCTGCTGGAGAACTCATGACTAATCTCCGCCACAATAAAACTTTAAATTTTTGCAAATAGGACTGGGGTCACCAGGTTTTTGGCCCCGAAACCCCAACAGCGTAAGGGCATGCTGCTGGTTTAGGGACCCCAATCCTGGTGACATGTTCCCTTTAAGTCTTTGACAGTGATAAAGGAAAGCAGTGCATGGTTATTACATGAAGCTCACATCTGCGGCATTGTCTCCATTCTTCTGATCCGTCACAAGACCAGAAGGATGGAAAGATGGTACGTCTAATGATGGACAGCAATGGATCCCAAGGGGCCCCATTTACTATAATAGGATCCATGGAGAGTCCGTTATTTTTTCACATATATAGCCGGGAAAAGTTGGGCTTGCAGGACTTTCAAAGAGGTTTTTTCAGCCCCAAACATATTTTATTTTTATACTGATGAGCTAACCACAGGCCTGTATGTCGGACCCAGCACAGATCAACTGTTCTAGCAGCCTATGGATGCTGGAAGTTGTTATTGGATGGGGAGCACTTGCAGAACTGCTCCCATACAAGCAATAAGAGCGATGCTGCCATTCCCTGGAACCACCGCTATACAGTGGACGGGGCTCAGTGCCGCTCCTATTACTTGCATAAGAGCAGTGCTGCATGCGCTCCCTGTCCTCTAGCAGCTTCTAGCAACAGCTGATCTATGCAGGGTCTGGGTGATGGACACCAACAGATCATTTACTGAAAATCTATTCTGTGGATAAGTCATCAATATGAAAAATCAGTTTGGGGCCAGAAATCCTCTTTAATTGGGCCCCTTTAATGACATGGATGGCAGCAATGTTTTGAAGCTGGACCTGAGGGGATTTGGGCTGGTTCCAATCTTGGTTCACATGACCAAAACCAGCCCCTGTCCCCTGGGCCGCTCTGCCCTCTCCCTGCTCTCTAGTTTTCACCGTTAGTTACCTGTGCTACAGGGTCAGGCTTTCCTATAGTCTTGCAGCCCCATAGCACAGGTAAGTGTCTTTGAAAACAAGAGGTGGGGAAGAGCCACACAGGGGATGGCGACTGGGTCGGAGGAAAAAGACTTCCGTGCAGGACTTTTTCCTCTGCCGATTTTCGGCAGAGTCTGTGATGGAGTCTCTGGCGCAGATGTGAACCTAGCCTTAGTAAAATAAGATGCATTTCAGGTGTTCCTTGAAGGAATTTTTAAAAACAGGCAAGCATGGTATACATTTTGTATATAACTGCTGCCCAAGAAAGAGGTCAGTAGGCCAACGCGTTTCCCAAACATACAGACAATCTGACTATGTATGTTCCACCTGACCATGAAATAGCAATAAGAAAAAAAAATGGAATTTTAGTCACATCATGAAAATGTTTTTGTGCTTGGCTAACCCCTCTTTGGATGAGCTATTTTCACTTCAGAGTTTTGGAGGGGTTTATAGGGGATGATGTCACAAAAAGAGACGACATCATTAGGCTTCTTTGATTACAGTCAGGGGATTGCGACTGTCACAGGATGTAGTTGTTTAAGCCTGGGGATACATACCATGGCAGTAGACGTCCCTTTAAAGGTTATTAAAGTGATCAGTATGATAATGTTATAGATGATGCAACCATCTCTGGCAACAGTCCTGGGCTTTCAGTAACAATAACGGCAAATTCATGCAAACTCCATCAACACACACTTAGACTATTGTGCACAATTCTGGGCCCCAGTATAAAAGAAAGACATAATCGAACTAGAAAGAGTGCAAAGGGCAACCAAAATTATTAGGGAAATGGGTGGATTGGAGTACAACGATAGATTAACAAACTTGGGGTTATTCAGTTTAGAGAAAAGACGTCTACGGGGAGATCTAATAACAATGTACAAATACATGAAAGGACACCACAAAGAACTTTCTAATGATCTTTTTACCCCTAGGCCAGTGACAGTGACAAGGGAACATCCTCTATGATTGGAGGAGAGAAAGTTTCACCAGCAACATAGAAGAGAATTCTTTACAGTAAGAACAACAAGGAACACTCTACCCCAGGAAGTGGGGATGGTGGATTCATTGAACAAGTTGAAAGATGGCCTGGATGCCTTTCTCAAACAGAACAACATTACGGGTTTTTGGTTTTTTTTTTTTTGGGGGGGGGTGGTGGGGGGTTTTTTTGAGTTGGGGGGTTGGGTGGGGGGGGGGGTTTTTTTTCCAAGAAAAGGGGGAACTGGTGGAAGAGACAGCCAATGTTGTCCTAAGCTTCATTTGTCTGTATAAACTGTTAATGTTGAATGCATTTCTGTGATTCTGTTCCTTTAAGACAGCAGCCATTGTAATTGTGACATGATGCTGGAGTGACTCCCCCCCCTTTTATGTCAGCTTGCCTGTTCTGCAGACAGAATGTGAGCAGAGAAGCAGGAAGTGACGAGACAGAGAGCAGCAGCCATCTTAGCAAGTGTTGTATTGAACTGGTGTGGAGATTTTTCTGTACAGCTAAGCTGTATCTTGGTCCAGAGACAAACAGAGTGTAAAGAGACAACAGGACTAGTGAGTCCACGTGAAAGGAACTGTGCTCAGTGGCTGATCAGTGAGACTGACATTGTGACTGTGTATATGGATACCACAGATAGAGACTCGCAGTGCTGTTGATGTACTGGACAGCACCTGCTAAACCCCGGCTTACATCCCAGCTCAGTGTATGGATTCGGCAGGACTGTCAGTGTGCTGAGTGGAATCTGCTGTTGGATTACATTGCATTCATTGGGTTTCCCTGTTAAAGAGGACTTCATTTCTCCAAAGATCCTGATAACAGTGAGGAGAGGACGTTTCACTATAAAAGAAAGGAACGACTTTGGGCCCCACCGCGCGCTTCTACGGACTGTAAGCGGTCCACCTGGACCACTGGGGAAAAGGGGGTGCACCCAAATGTGAAGTCAGGGTCAGTTAGGGATAGTTTTGAGTATATTGTTCATTCAGTGTCCATACTGCAGAATTGGACAGAGTAAAAGTAGAAACCATTGCAGAATTTGCCTTGAAATTGTTCATGCTATATTGTATATTTTGCTTGTCTTTATCCCTGTCATTTTACCTTCAAATAGTCTTTATTAACTTATAGTAAATATATATTCTTTTCTTGAACTACCGCGTGTGCGTTCATTTCTGGTTGCGGAGACCAAACCACCTGCCTTGCTCTCGGTTCACAAATTGGCGTAGTCGGCAGGATCCGCTTACCAGAATGGACGGTGACGCACCCGTTCGGGAGAATGGTGCTGGAGGAAGAATGCCAGCAGGGGCTATAATGAGTCAGTTAGCTAAATTTGATGGCAATAATATGTCAGTGAGTATGTGGGTGGAACAGATACGAATGATACAGCGAATGTACCAGACCGCACCAGAAGTACTAGTAGAGCTAGCAATATTGACATTACAAGGGGATGCTAAGACCACGGTGATATTGAGGCCATTTGAACAAAGGCAGACATTTGAGCAAGTAGTCCAGATTCTAGAAACCATTTATGGAGAAACTGCATTGCTGGGGTCTCTGCAGGCTCGGTTCTTCCAGAGGGTACAACAGGAGAATGAAAGCCTTCCCCAATATGCAAATGCCCTACAAGAACTGCTCCGAGATATTCAAGTGAAGGAAAGAGGGGGCTCGCCAGCCTTCTGTAACCCTGATCGGACTCTCCGTGACCAGTTTGTCCTGGGGATACGTGACGGCAGTTTAACTGTGACTATGCAGGATTTTATACGACGAGAGACTGATGCTAAATTCCATGATGTACAGGTAGAGGCCATCTCCCGTGCCAATAGTATGTTCCCGAAGCCCCAGACCGCAGTTGGAGTTACTTTGTCACAGGGGGCTAGTTCTGGCTCAGAGACAGTAGAAAAGGGGACGGTTAAAGAAATTCTCACAGTAATGCAGAAACTGCAAGAGCAAATGGAACACTTGCACACCCGTTGTGATGAACATTCTATGAAAATTGCAGACTTCCAGAAAACTGGAGGTGAAAGGGTGAGCCGTCCATACCCAGAAAATCAGAATCACCCACCACCCCGCTGGAGGGATGAGGATAGGACCTACCGAAGGGGTCCAAATCAGTTAATGCAGTGCTCAGGAGAAATCGAAGGGGCTTACCGAAGGGGCCCAAACAGATGGCCAGAACGACGGGAGATACGCTGCTGGGAGTGTGGACGGATGGGCCACGTTGCTGCTAGATGTCCAGAGCAGCGACAAACTTATGAGAGACCGCCGTTAAACTGAAGTCCCCTGCTGCTGTAGGGCGTGTAGTAGGGGAGACTGACAAGGAGACTATGTGGGGAGAATGCCCTAATGATGACCTGATCGCTGCAAGTCCTGTTATACAGGTGGAAATGGAGGGTATTCCGGTTACCGGGATGATTGACACGGGTTCCCAAGTAACGACCTTGAGTAGAGACTGTTATGAACGGTACTTCCGGCAACATGTGAAATATGATCCCCATACATTCGTACGAGTGGTCGCAGCTAACCAGTTACCAGTTCCAGTCGTGGGAGTGGCCTGGATGAATGTCCGGGTATGTGGCCAAGATCTGGGTAGGAAAGGCATTGTGGTGGTACAGGAGTCACATGAAGTAAAGGTCCCTGTCATTTTGGGGATGAATGTGTTAAAAGAATTAGATCAGATCCTCTTTGAAAAGAAAGGTCACGGTTATTGGAAAGAAACCACCACCCATCGGCCTACTCAAACAGCTTTCCAGCGGCTGATCCGGACATGTGGCTTACAGAAAAGTTCGGATGCGCAGCGTCCTCTGGCTCGAATTTCAGTTCCTTTGCATACAAAAGTTACACTGCCACCCAGTCGGGAGACAATAGTGTCTATGCCCGTAGGCACCTGTCGGAAACTAGAGGGCATAGCTGTGTTGGTAGAACCACTGCAGGCAGCCGAAGGAGGTGTTGATCCGCTAGTGGCCCGTTCCTTGGCAATAGTTCGCAATGGAAGAGTACCACTTCGATGTGTAAACACTCAGGACCAGAGTGTGGACCTGACCCCAGGGAGGCAGCTGGCTAACATCTATGTGACTCCGGAGGAAGTAAGGAAAGTAACTCCAATGCAGCTGAAGCCAACTGAAAGGGATGAGTGGACCGTAACTGTGTCCATGGGAGAAGATGAGGAACCCACCTCTGAATGGAATGGCCGTGCAATTCGAGAACAGATGAAGATGGATGCAAGTTCATGTTCTCTGGAATGTGTGCAGAAGGTAGATGAACTGTTGTGGGAGAACCGAGCCGCCTTTTCACGGTATGCTGAAGATTTTGGATGTACCACAGGGATCTACCATGAGATTCCCACAGGAGACACCCCTCCAATTAGAGAGCGCTACCGACAAATTCCTCCACAGTTGTATCAGGAAGTAAAAGAACTGTTAGCTAAGATGCTACAGGGTGGGATCATCCAAGAAAGCCAGAGTCCCTGGGCAGCTCCTGTGGTGTTAGTAAGAAAAAAAGATGGGTCCATCCGATTTTGCGTAGACTATCGGAAGTTAAACGCTTGCACCGTACGAGATTCCTACCCCTTGCCACGGATTGAGGAGTCCCTCTCAGCGCTGGGGAGAGCCCGGTACTTCTCCTCACTAGATCTGGCTAGTGGGTATTGGCAGGTGCCGATGGCCACAAAAGACAAGGAGAAGACGGCATTCATCTTGCCCATGGGACTATACGAATTTAACCGGATGCCCTTCGGGTTGACAAATGCACCCGGAACGTTTCAGCGGTTGATGGAGAAATGTCTCGGTGACTTCAACTTTGAGTTCACTCTCATCTACTTGGATGACATTATAGTGTATTCTGCGACCTTTGAAGACCATCTCCACCAGTTGGGGCAAGTATTTCGAAGATTGCGGGAACATGGGCTCAAATTGAAACCCAGTAAATGTCGGTTGTTCCAATCTGAAATTGATTACTTGGGTCACCGCGTATCAGGAGAAGGGGTGAGACCATCAAGAGACAAGATAGCGGCTGTTCAAGATTGGCCAATACCGACTACCCTGCGAGAAGTGAGGGCGTTCCTTGGAGTAGCCGGTTACTATCGACGGTTTATTAAGGATTTCGCCAAGGTAGCAGCACCACTTAATGCTCTCCTACGAGGCACATCCGGTGGTCCAAAGAACCGGTCCGTGAAGTGGGGACCTGAACAGGAACAAGCCTTCCAGGCATTAAAGGATGCACTGACAACAGCCCCAATCTTGGCATATGCTGATTACCACTTGCCGTTCCAGCTGTATACGGATGCAAGCCTGTATGGTCTTGGAGCAGTGCTTTCCCAGCTTCAGGATGGCCAGGAGAGGGTCATAGCGTACGGCAGCCGGTCTTTGAGAGATTCTGAAAGAAACCCCGAGAATTATAGTTCATTTAAGTTGGAGCTGTTGGCACTGGTATGGGCCATGACCGAGAAATTCTCTGGATATTTGACCGGTGCTGAAGTTTTAGTACTGACTGACAACAACCCACTAGCTCACCTGGAAAATGCCAAGCTCGGGGCGTTAGAGCAGAGGTGGATAGCCCGAATGACTAAGTTCAATTACCGCATTAAGTATCGGTCCAAGACAGAGAACCAGAATGCTGACGGGCTTTCTAGGGTAACCGCCCAGACCCCCACAGTAGACGTGGATCATGAGTTGGAGCATGTGGAGGTGCCCGACTTCAGCAGATTTTCACAGGCCTTGGCCGCCGCTAATCAGTTTGAGTTGGAGGGGACTGAAACGGCTCCTTTCTTTGGTCCCTCACGACAGGAATGGGCACAGATACAACAGACCCATGAGGGGCTGGCACAGATGATCAAGTGTGTTGAGAAAGGCCAGAAGCCCTGTAGAGAGGAAAGAGAACGACTGACACGTGAGATATTATCTGTTCTGAGTCAGTGGGAAAAGTTGGAGATGAAAAATGGAGTGCTATGCCGAAAGGTCTATTTACCTTCTGAGATCGACATTCGATACCAAATTGTGGTGCCTAGTGAACTGGCTCGCTCGTTGGCAGTTGAGGCTCATAATAAGAATGGACATTTTGGTCATGAGAAGACCTTTCGTTGGTTACAGCGACTGATTTACTGCCCTGGTCTTCGTCAAATGGTCGAAGAAGTATGCCGCAGCTGTCGAACTTGTGAGATCCATAAGGCAATAGAACAGAGAGCTCCCCTGCAAACCATCGTGACCCAGGAACCTTTAGAAATCGTCATGATAGACTATCTAATGGTGGGCCCATCCAATAGCGGACACCAGTATTGCCTCGTAATGGAGGATCACTTCACCAAATTTGCGGTGGTAACCGCCACCAAGGACCAGACAGCTGAGTCAGCAGCTCGTGCTCTGTGCCAAGATTTCATTCGAGTATATGGGTGCCCTAAACGCATCCACTCCGACCAGGGTGCCTGCTTTGAGGGACACGTAATGAAAGAAGTTCAACGTATCTACGGGATAAAGAAGTCGCACACGACTCCATACCACCCTCAGGGAAATGGGGCCTGTGAAAGATTCAACAGAACTCTGCTACAGATGCTGCGGACTCTGGAGGAAGACAAGAAGTTACAGTGGCCTCAGTTCTTGTCTGAAATGGTGTGGGCCTATAACAATCAGGTCCATTCTACAACGGGGTACTCTCCTTATACACTTCTCTTTGGGCGGTCTGGGCGAAGTGTAGGAGAATTACAGTTGGATGATGTGGATGGGTTCCCTCCGAGGGATCCAACCTCTTGGGTGCGGGCGCACCTGCAGAGACTTGAGACGATCCATCGATTGGTGCGGCAGCGCCTGCAAGAACATCCCCATCCTGATAAGACCCCAGTGCAAGAAGCACCATTGCAACCAGGCGACCTGGTGCTAGTTCGTGTCAAGAAACCCCAAGGGAAATTGGAAAGCCGATGGGAGGCTTTGCCGTATCGTGTTGTTGGCCGCAAGTATGCGAATGGGCCAGTGTACCAGGTCCAGAAAGAAGGAACTGATTGTGTTCGAGTACTTCACCGAAATATGTTGCGCCTGTGTCATTCTGAAGGGACAAATCATGATGGGCTTGCCAATGTGAATGAGCTCCCACAGTCAGAGAATGGAGGTGCGGAATGGGCCTCAGACGAGGAGGATGATTGTTGGCCGATCCCTGCTCCTGGGGATGTTCCACCTGTGACTACTGTATCTCCGGCCTGTGCCCCCTCTGGTGCGGAATCCGCTGGTCCTTCTCAGCCCATAGCTGCAGCACCCCATAATATACCACCGGTCCTCAGACGGACCACTAGGCCAAATGCTGGTATTCCCCCTGTTCGGTATGCGCAGGATGAGTTTGTTTGGCCTGCCATACATCGGTATACTACCACCCTGTGCATAAAAGTACAACCCTCTGTATATACAGTCATAGGCAGGGACTGCCAATCTTAAAGTGGGGGGGAATATGTAAGAGACAGCCAATGTTGTCCTAAGCTTCATTTGTCTGTATAAACTGTTAATGTTGAATGCATTTCTGTGATTCTGTTCCTTTAAGACAGCAGCCATTGTAATTGTGACATGATGCTGGAGTGACTCCCCCCCCTTTTATGTCAGCTTGCCTGTTCTGCAGACAGAATGTGAGCAGAGAAGCAGGAAGTGACGAGACAGAGAGCAGCAGCCATCTTGGCAAGTGTTGTATTGAACTGGTGTGGATATTTTTCTGTACAGCTAAGCTGTATCTTGGTCCAGAGACAAACAGAGTGTAAAGAGACAACAGGACTAGTGAGTCCACGTGAAAGGAACTGTGCTCAGTGGCTGATCAGTGAGACTGACATTGTGACTGTGTATATGGATACCACAGATAGAGACTCGCAGTGCTGTTGATGTACTGGACAGCACCTGCTAAACCCCGGCTTACATCCCAGCTCAGTGTATGGATTCGGCAGGACTGTCAGTGTGCTGAGTGGAATCTGCTGTTGGATTACATTGCATTCATTGGGTTTCCCTGTTAAAGAGGACTTCATTTCTCCAAAGATCCTGATAACAGTGAGGAGAGGACGTTTCACTATAAAAGAAAGGAACGACTTTGGGCCCCACCGCGCGCTTCTACGGACTGTAAGCGGTCCACCTGGACCACTGGGGAAAAGGGGGTGCACCCAAATGTGATGTCAGGGTCAGTTAGGGATAGTTTTGAGTATATTGTTCATTCAGTGTCCATACTGCAGAATTGGACAGAGTAAAAGTAGAAACCATTGCAGAATTTGCCTTGAAATTGTTCATGCTATATTGTATATTTTGCTTGTCTTTATCCCTGTCATTTTACCTTCAAATAGTCTTTATTAACTTATTTTTTTTTTTTTTTTTTTTTTTCTCCCACCCCCCCCCCCCCCCCCCCACCCCCCCCCACCCCACCCCCCCCCCCCCCCCCCCCCCCCCCCCCCCCCCCCCCCCCCCCCCTTCTCCCCTCCCCCCCCCCCCACAAACGGGGGGGGGGGGGGTAAGGGTATAAGAAGGAAAAAAAGCCCCCCCCCCACCCCCCCCCCCCAACAACCAACCAAACAACAAACAAACAAACAATTAAAAACTACACAAATTATTTATTTTTTTTTTTTATTACCCACCCCCCCACCACCACCCTACCCCCCCCCCCCCCCCCCCCCCCCCCCCCCCCCCCCCCCCCCCCCCCCCCCCCCCCCCCCCCCCCCCCCCCCCCCCCCCCCCCCCCCCCCCCCCCCCCCCCCCCCCCTCCCCCCCCGGGGGCCCCTCTTTTTTTTAAAAAAAACACAACCCCCCCCACCTATCCCCCCCCCCCCCCCCCCCCCCCCCCCCCCCCCCCCCCCCCCCCCCCCCCCCCCCCCCCCCCCCCCCCCCCCCCCCCCGCCGCCGCAAATACTCCTTCTGTTCTTCCTCAAAAACCAGGGAAAAAAAAGGGGGGGCCCCCCCCCAACTAGTTGCAGAGGGAAACCCCCACAATCCCCCCCCCCCCCCCCTCCTTTTCTGTGAGTGCGGTGTGCCCCCCACAGTGTACCCTTTGAAAAGCAGCCACCACACCGCCCCCCAAGAGTCATGATTCATGCTGCTTGCTTGTCTGTACTTTCTGTAAGTGCCATGTGCAGATTATCCAATGTTTTCTATGTTATGCGGCTTCACACTGCTCTCCCCTGCCTCCTGCTTGTAAGAACTGACAGGAAAAAAACGATTACAAGTAGGAAGACAGGCTGAAGCTCCATCACACAAGTTACACTAAGACTCTGCAGTGCGAATGGGGGGCAGCAGCAATATGTCACTGATCTTTTGCTGCCCTTAGATAGAATTAAGAGCAAAGGCCGCATAATAGACCCCCTTGCCTGGCAAAGCAGAGGCATGTTGTGAAATATAGACCACATTAGGGGAGCCATATCAGAGGGGAAGAAACCTCAAATGATACATCCACTAAAAGAGGTATACACAAGAGTACCAACATTAAGCTTTAGTAATAACCAGCTGTACCGCCGGCAGAAGATTGCTGGAAAGTTTCTATACGGCCAAATTTGTATGGTTACTTTACAGTTAGAACACCAGGAGTCTTCTCAGGCCAAGGGAACTAAACTTTTACTAGAGACAGGATTATTAGATGACATCATCTGAATCTGACCGAATATGATGGCGCTATACAAGTAAGCATAAAATAAAAAAAAATATTATATATAATCTGCATCAGTTACACCATTTTAGAAAGTCTACTCAGACTGGTGACCTGGTTCTGAATATTGCCAGATACCATATGCATAGATGTACTAGTGCAGAAAAAATATACGACACCAAGCAAAAACCTCGTGTTATACCGTTTAAACACGTAAATACCAAAAGTTATATTCAAAAATGGCCGCTCACCTTAAGAAGTTGTGAAAGAGTAGGTCACAACTCCTAAATTATCAGATATATTGGATAGAAACAGCAGCTGGATCCACGCCAACGTTAGCGAGATGCAAATGAGATAAATATCTAATTTACCATATGCATAGAGGTCGTGTCAAGATGGCCATGCCATTCAGTGGGGGTGCTGGGTGTCGGAACCACCAATCATATTCTGAAGATAGGCCATCAATTCAAAAGATTTGGAAAACCCCTTTAGGTTAAGTCTACGTTCACATTACAGTGAAAATGTCTGTGTAACACACCTTTTTTTGACAGTCCGTTTTGGCATGTCCTATTTTTACCCATTTTCACGGATCACTAAATACAGTCAAATCTATGAGGGGATCTGTGAAAATGGGTGCAAAATGACCATGGAAAAATCTAGGCTACACTATCACGTCTTTTCTGCCTCTTCCCATATAAGTCTATGGGGAAAACTCCACATTTCTGTAATACTTTTTACACATACAGTCATATGAAAAAGTTTGGGCACCCCTATTAATCTTAATCATTTTTAGTTCTAAATATTTGGGTGTTTGCAACAGCCATTTCAATTTGATATATCTAATAACTGATGGACACAGTAATATTTCAGGATTGAAATGAGGTTTATTGTACTAACAGAAAATGTGCAATATGCATTAAACCAAAATTTGACCGATGCAAAAATTTGGGTGCCCTTATCATTTTATTGATTTGAATACTCCTAACTACTTTTTACTGACTTACTGAAGCACAAAATTGGTTTTGTAACCTCACTGAGCTTTGAACTTCATAGCCAGGTGTATCCAATCATGAGAAAAGGTATTTAAGGTGGCCAATTGCAAGTTGTTCTCCTATTTGAATCTCCTCTGAAGAGTGGCATCATGGGCTCCTCAAAACAACTCTCAAATGATATGAAAACAAAGATTGTTCAACATAGTTGTTCAGGGGAAGTATACAAAAAGTTGTCTCAGAGATTTAACCTGTCAGTTTCCACTGTGAGGAACAGAGTAAGGAAATGGAAGACCACAGGGACAGTTCTTGTTAAGCCCAGAAGTGGCAGGCCAAGAAAAATATCAGAAAGGCAGAGAAGAAGAATGGTGAGAACAGTCAAGGACAATCCACAGACCACCTCCAAAGAGCTGCAGCATCATCTTGCTGCAGATGGTGTCACTGTGCATCGGTCAACAATACAGCACACTTTGCACAAGGAGAAGCTGTATGGGAGAGAGATGCGAAAGAAGCCGTTTCTGAAAGCACGCCACAAACAGAGTCGCCTGAGGTATGCAAAAGCACATTTGGACAAGCCAGCTTCATTTTGGAAGAAGGTCCTGTGGACTGATGAAACAAAGATTGAGTTGTTTGGTCATACAAAAAGGCGTTATGCATGGCGTCCAAAAAACACAGCATTCCAAGAAAAACACTTGCTACCCACTGTAAAATTTGGTGGAGGTTCCATCATGCTTTGGGGCTGTGTGGCCAATGCCGGCACCGGGAATCTTGTTAAAGTTGAGGGTCGCATGGATTCAACTCAGTATCAGTAGATTCTTGAGAATAATGTACAAGAATCAGTGACGAATTTGAAGTTACGCCGGGGATGGATATTTCAGCAAGACAATGATCCAAATCTACTCAGGCATTCATGCAGAGGAACAATTACAATGTTCTGGAATGGCCATCCCAGTCCCCAGACCTGAATATCATTGAACATCTGTGGGATAATTTGAAGCGGGCTGTCCATGCTCGGTGACCATCAAACTTAACTGAACTGGAATTGTTTTGTAAAGAGGAATGGTCAAAAATACCTTCATCCAGGATCCAGGAACTGATTAAAAGCTACAGGAAGCGACTAGAGGCTGTTATTTTTGCAAAAGGAGGATCTACTAAATATTAATGTCACTTTTCTGTTGAGGTGCCCATACTTTTGCACCGGTCAAATTTTGGTTTAATGCATATTGCACATTTTCTGTTAGTACAATAAACCTCATTTCAATCCTGAAATATTACTGTGTCCATCAGTTATTAGATATATCAAATTGAAGTGGCTGTTGCAAACACCCAAATATTTAGAACTAAAAATTAAGATTAATAGGGGTGCCCAAACTTTTTCATATGACTGTATGTTTTTGAAAAACCGTGTGTCCGCAGCATTTTTGTTATGCCATAATGTGTGAGTAAGCGGGGTTGTCCAGGTTTTAGGAATTTTTGGCCGATCCAAGGTCACCTCACCATTCATTTTTCACTGCAATGCGATGACCAGCAACTGCCTTACCAAATGGGAGCGAGGTCGAGGGACTCCTGTTGGGGAGAGGTGGAACCTCTAGTACACATTTAGGGCACATCCTGTAGATAGAATACCCCTTTAACTCAATAACAAGACATTGGGGCAGATTTAGAAAAATGGTTTTAAAGTAAAACCTTCCTAGTTACCCATAGCAACACATCACAGCTTCCTTTTTTCAGGTGCGAATGCACAATGGAAGTTGCGTTGTGACTGGTTGCTATGGGCTGTGACTGGTTGCTATGGGCAACTAAGACAGTTTTGCTTGTAGTCCATTTCAGTAAATCTGCACTATTATGCTCTAAGAATCACCAGTGGCAGCAGCCAGACATTTACATCTTCCAAGGACTATAAAACTATATTCGAAAATGAATCCCCCACAAAGATTTACTTTAAAAAGGTGGCTACATACTTAAAGGGGTTGTCTGACCCAGAAACGTCATAAACCATTACTCACCTCTCCTCAGGCCTCCGTTACCATCACCAGCAGTTCTGTTCGCCTGGTTACAGGCCCCTGGGCTGTTTGTGCCAGGTGACTGCCGCAGCCAACTACAGGCCTCAGCGGTGACCTCTTCAGCACGTCATAGTAGTCACCTGTCATTTATGAAGAGGTTACTGCTGAAGCAATCCTCTAGCACAAGTAGGATATCACTGGTGATGTCAGCCGGGTGAACCTGTATACAGGTGAATAGAGCTATTGCTGCTAGAAACTGGGTCCTGGGAAGAGGCTATAATGGATTGTTATGTTTAAGGGCTCCTCAGGAGCAGTATTTTTATAAGGGTAGCCCATCCATGGCCCCCATTGATATATTTGGGGCAGCACTGCAGTACCTAAAGCCGCAGCTACACTTTGTACAGCGAGTAAGCAGTGCAATGCCCGTCATGTAAATGTTACCAGAAGTTGCACTGCCCTGATACAGCTGATGAAGAACTGGACAAATCCTTTAAATTTCTAGCAGCATTGGCTGCAATGAACAGCTGAATCTTCCCGGGTTACATTCTCCACGAAGATAGGTTCTTACTTATACAGGAACGCCTTCATGTACAATATAAGCCTGGAAGGCCCGATCATTTGCTGTAGGTGCCTGGCTGCAATATGGACTACTATATAACCCTCGCAGTACCACAGTGTACCAATTTTTTTTTTTTTTTTTCACCCTAGAAATGCATAGCTGAACTGTATCACAAAGATTTGGTGCTCAGAAATAAACTGAAACAGTAAAATGGATGTGTTTTTATCACTAGCATGTGTGTCAGAGAGTGTGCGGCCATTTTGGTGAATGAAGAGCTTATGTGTATATACTTGAATGTGGTTGACCAAGTGACCTGTAGCCGTCTATGTCCGACTATAATGGTAACTACCAGCAAAAGCAGATCTGAAGCCAACTGGTGGTGATATGTGCAGAGCGAAGCCCATAAGGCCCGTTCACACAGTACTTGGGTGCTCATATGCTTTTCAATCCCTGCCTTGCCACTCTCAAAAACACACTAAACCACGATTAAATAAAAATGACTTTTGTGAGAAACCATTTATTTACAATGAACTTTCACAAAGCCTTAATGTATAGAACTTATGAAGGGCACAGTGAAGAGGGTCCATCGCTTTACCAGCAGCCCCTTGGAAGACGGCGGGGTCCGGACTAGACTTCTCTTCAAAACAGTAATAGGTCTATTATTATTATAATATATATCTATATATATAGATTTTTCTTTAAGTGCAGCAATAATTTTCCCACCCTGTTCTATTAAAGTGGATGACAAAGTGCTGGCTTCAGGAAAAAAAATAAAAAATAGAAAACAGACGTTTTTGTTTTTTTTCTTCGTCTTTTTTTTTTTTTCTTTTCAACATGGGCATTCATTATGAACAACATATTTTTTTTTCTGTACAAGAGAACTTTGGGTCCGATACAGAAATATAAATATAAAACAAACAGGCTATAAAAGGGGAAGGGTCGGGGAGGTCTATCCTACTGACGGGTGACTCTCTGCCGGCGCTGTAGGATGATCTTCGGTTACTAGACTCTGGTGGTGGTTCTCCGTGTCTCTGTCTACACACAGACCCCTCTGAAGGCCAATCGTCGTCGTGCGAGGAGGGCGGACGTTGTAGGAACGCCTCCCTTTCGTCTTCTATTGAGAGCTCGCTCTTTCGAGGATGTGAAGGTCATAGGGTTTTCTGCTCGTTCTCAGTCTAAACTTGTTCATTAAATTATTGTGTTCTTTCAGTGCATTCTTAGCAGCTGATACGGTGGGGAAGGTGGCCACGATGGTGTAGGTAGAGGCCAAGTCTGAAGAGGGGCTGGCTTGTTCAGTACTCGTGTGGCTCTCCCCACTGCCGCAGTAGTGTTGATGGTGTTGATGTGGGGGTTGCTGTGATCGAGGGTCCCGAAGCCACCGAATTTTAGCACCTACTTTAAAAAGTTCACCAAAAAGCATTTCTGCATCTTTGCGACTAATTCCGTCAGGCAGTTCTGTGATTTCTAGGACCTTCCCTGTAACTGCAGATAGAGAGACATGAAAACATTTGGGTTAGGCCGGGATCGTCAATCGCTCAGAACTTGCTGTACCTAGGAATTTCCGCTAAAATCTAGACATATAAGGTCACTGATGATCCCCCTGATGAGGCCTCCACTGGGGGGAGACGTGATCTCTTTGATGGGAGACCCACTGGGGAAGAAGGCACATGTGAGCACCCTGATGGTGACATCACTAGATGGCCATGTGGACACACGTGGACCCCTCAACAGATGACTTACTGATGAAGTAGATGAGACATCAAAGAGGGATGGCACATACGAGAGGTGGGGGTTATGATCTATACAGACTTATGGATACTAGTATAGATATCCAAAAAACCAATCAATGTACAACAATCCATGCTATTTACAGATTGCCAAGTGAAGGGGTGAAGAGAATAAAATTATACAAGACTGCAGGATCAGACTACACAGAGTATAGTAGTCTGTAACCATGGAAACACATAGGTATGAATAGCTAGTGTACAAACAAAACAGTTGGAAACTCAAAGACAGTTTGGAAATTTGCAATTTTTTTTTAGGCATAAAATAATGGAATTAAAGGGTATGTATGCAAAACATACCAGGTTCACCTGCAGAGAGGTCCGTGGAAGCAGCTTTCTTGGCGTTTTTTTTGCCCCTATTTCCATGTCTGTGTCCAGACTGACCCTAGAACATGCACAAAGGAGATTTCTTTTTAATACATATAGCTGTTGGATGAGATTATTGAGTCTACTATGATCATATTTACAGTGTATCTGTATCTATAGTTATGTGCCCATGTGATTGCATATTATCTGGCTTATAAGGAATATGAAAACATTCATTCTTTTACCCCCAGTGACTTGGATCCCTGGAGAAAAGCCTATGTATCTATATTAAAGAGAACTTTATCCCCTGAGACGTCTTCATTATATCCTAGATGTGGATGTAAATGTAGGATCAAGAACACGATTATAAACCTGTTGACTTGTTATATGTCCGTGTACTAATTGAGGAGCATTGTATTGTAATGGCTGACCAAGTAACGGATATCTTGTATCACCTGCCAGGGAGAAAAGAAACAAGACAGAAAGAAACTGATAAGATAGAGGTGACCCGAGTCCTGAGAAATGTTGTGTACTACTAAAAATATTCACACCCCAAACCCCGAGATATTTACTAGGCCATCCCTGCTTCTTACAAAGCCTACATATATGGACAGCTATTATTCTCGACTCTTTCAATACACCTGCACACTAGGCTGGGCTGAGCATGCACAGGGAGAGGGGATTAGGTCTCTGCTGGAGGCTTAAATACCTTAAGAACAAAGGATTGGACATGTTTAAACTAAGCATGCCCAAGCATTCTTTCCCCTGACAACTGCCATTATGGAGGAGTCAGCACACCCCCATACACCTAAGACGGCTGGTCTGGATGAAATCAGTGTATGTATTTCTTAAAGAGATATTCCCATGGAGACAATGTATCACCTATCTACAGGATAGGGGGAAAGGGTCTGATCACTGGGGGTCTGACCCAGGTTTCTGTAGGCCCTTGGGTGACAGAATCTAAAAGTTGCCATATTGAAAAACATCCAGCATTGGGTGTTTTTGCAGCGACACACCTGCTAGAGTTGTAGTATAATGGCCCCTATATGTCCCCGCACTGTATAATGGGACCCTTATGTGCCCAGACTGCAACTGGGACCCTTTATGTGCCCAGACTGCAACTGGGACCCTTATTTGCCTTCTCTGTGCTCAGTCGCTGTCACACATAACCCTGTTATTGCCAGAACAGGGAGTCTGGAAAGCTAAGAGAGGTGAGTAATAATGAAGTCCTTACTGACTGACTCGCTTCCGACATGTTACCAATGAGATAAATGCACCAGAAGAGCACATGCTTAAGCTTCCCCTCCATTGATATTGGGTATATGGGGCCCTGTTCTTGTGATCCCCACAGGACACCCACCACTCAGACCCATCTATGTGAATAGGCGATAAATTGTCTTTAAAAAAAAAACCCTTTAAGGCTTGAATTCTGCCCCCTGATTGTCTGGGAGATGCAGTGCATTATTTATAGAGACAAATCTATAAATTCTTACCTTGTCCTGGAGCAAACGGCCTAGAAAAATGTGGAACTAGAGGGAGAGCGGATAAACCAGGGCGGATGTTTTTCATGTTGGCTATTTGGACAGGAACCGGTGACTGAGTGGGCGATGTAATAGGACTGCTTAGATGTGAACTATGCTGCAAAAGGGACCAAAAACAAAAACACAGTTACATCGATCCACCTGTGTAGAAAGCAGCACATCTTCACAGCGGCTCTATTTGACGATACCAAGGGGAAGTAACCCTTAGGGGAAATGTGTCGCCAGAGAATGGACTATTTTTATATTATGTTTTATGTTAAATATAATTTTTAAAGAAATCACAGAGCATTTTTGCCTAGGTGGCAAGAGTTGGTATTGCAAGATTTTTGGGATTGTTTTTAAATATATAAAAAAACACAGAATTAAAAAAACAAATAAAAAAAAAACAAAAACACACACACCAAAAATTCTTAAAAATACATGTGTAACTTTAAAACAATAGGTCGTTTTCTGACAACACTTTCCCTTTAAGTATATAGCCATGAAGAGCAAACAGTAAACCCATCCCAAACAGGAAATCTTTCCATAATGACTGATGCAGACTCCATAGTCACAATCCATACTTAATAGCCATATAATGCTCTATGGAAACAACAGCGCCCCCTTCATTTACCTGGGTAGACGGATCCAAGCTTCCATACTCTGCCGTTTTATGAGCCCTCTGGTGGTCACAATAATATTTATTTGGCTTCCACTGAGGTGGTGAATGTGTTTGAGGTGGTGGGTTGTTAGGAACATTGAGCTGCATCATTACCATTCCACCAGGAGGGGGCGGTGCTGGCACTGTAAAAACAAGATTAAAAAGTTGCAATAAAAATTTGCATGAAATAAATGAAGGAAATTTAATATATTAAAGGGGATGTCCAGGATCAGAATAAAAAGATGTGTTGTCTTGAAGAAACAGCGCCACATCCATGGGTTATGTCTGGTATTGCAGCTCATTCACATTCAAGTAAATTGGGTTGAACTGCATTTGCAGAGGCAGCCAATAAACAGACATGCGCTGAAATTAACCGTATCACTATGCAATAGATAGATATAAGCTTTCTGCACGTACACTGTATACCTGCACACTGAGGACCTGGCAGTGGTTGAGCGCTACAAGGAGATGTCGTCCTTGGAAATTGCATCTGGTCAGATCCTGGATGCTGCATATACCCCACTGAGGAGCTGTAACATACAACTTACATCAGTTGTTATACAAGCTACACATCATGCATTATAGTGCAATATAGAGTGCGGTATATATTTATATACCGTCCATACCTCAAGTTATTCTGCTGTCCTGGTGAGATGACGCTGTAGTAAACTGGCATCCCTGTGGTCGGTAACTGCCCCTGGTGGGACTGGTTAGGAATGAGCACCTGTTGGTGATATGGCTGTTGTGGCACAGACTGGGAGCCTTGCCGAACGGGAACCTAAGAACACAAGTCCACCAGATTATTAAACTTTATAGGGTACAGCAATACCTGATCATACATAATATTTGTACGCCATGTTTAGGGGAGAAACTACCACCATAGTGACTGCTATGGGGCCTGATACATTAGGGAGCCCAACCCTCCAATATATTCACTAACCCATCCCTGCACCAGCTCACTGCTTTCTCCACTTTGCCCTCAGCCTTCAGGGGGCAGTAGTGGGCCAGATGTAATCTGCAGCAAGAGGCTAAAGGTGAAGCAGAGAAGGCTGAAGGCGAAATGGAGGTGGTCATAACCAGATGGGTAAGTGAATATTGGCCATTACCTGCATGAATAATCCAGTAGGTAACATCCTAAAGTTACTCTGTGGGTGCTTGTAAAAGGGCAATTAATTAGTGTGTGGGGGCCAATCAAGAAACAATATAACATGGGGGGGGCAGTAAATGGGGCAAAATACGACATGGAGAGTCAGAACAGGGGGCGTTACACGGTGTGGGGGCACCAAGTCAAAATCTTGCTATGGGGCCTGTTCTTTCCAAGTGACATCTCTGACCATGTTACATTATATACACATGCTTTATCACTGCCTTACTGGTACTACCTGGTATGAGGGCACTGAGGAGTACTGCACCATAACACCTTGAATGGGATTGGCTAGGTTGCCATGTTGCCCACTGACCAACGTCTGATTCTGAGGCGGCTGCACATTGACCATGCCTTGGTAGGTTGGTTGCTGGCTGGGCATTACTGCAGGATAAGCTGCAACATGCAAAGAAGAAAAAGCAAAGAATTTAAGACATC
Source organism: Leptodactylus fallax (assembly GCA_947044405.1). Classification (NCBI taxonomy): domain Eukaryota; kingdom Metazoa; phylum Chordata; class Amphibia; order Anura; family Leptodactylidae; genus Leptodactylus; species Leptodactylus fallax. Next base: position 313,147 of record CAMRHE010000560.1, on the reverse strand, counting down.
TGTATACATAAGGATACAGCCGAGAGGACAAGGAAAAAAAAAATCACTACCACGGTTCAGACATAAATCCCTTAAAGGGAATGCGTCGCCAGAAAACAGCCTCTTTTTTTAATCGAGTTTTATGTTAGACATATTTTTTAAGAATTTTTGTTGAAGTTTAAAAAAAAAAAAAAATCAATTTTTTTATCTATATTTTTAAAAATTCCTAAAAACTCTGCAGTTCTGACTCTGGTCACTAAGCCATATAATATGCTGAGACTTCAGGTTTTCTGTAGGAGGTTTCTTTGCAGCAGTCTCCTCACTTACAGCACACTGATGATCACAACGATCATGTACATGTAGATAAGACACAGAACCCACCAGTCACAATAGGTGATGTCACATCTTATCTACTCCCCTCTCTACACAGAGCATGCTTCGAAAACTCTTCCATTGTGACCATTGTGGCCCATGGTCCATCTCCAGGATTTAGAAAGTTACAAACTATTTTAAGCTTTGTGGCAAGAGTTGGAATTGCAACATTTTTACGATTTTTTTAAAATTATTTTTTAGACAATAAAATGGGAAATTAAAAACGTCACCGAAAATTCTTAAAAATAATATAAAAACGTGATTCACACAATAGATAATTTTCTGGCGACAAACTGCATTTAAAGTGGTGGGCCAGGGTTACAGATTCCAAAAACAGCACCACACCTGTCCTTGTAGGTTATCGTAGCTCAGCCTATGCAATGGAGCCAAGCTTCAATCCCAGCTATTGGGCCCACATGACCACCCAAATGTTGTGATTTGTAGGTTTGTGCAGAACTCAAGGGTTTAAAGGATAGGTCATCAGAATCTGATTATAGGGGTCCTATATCTGTATCCTGCATCCATCAGCTCACCCAGTTGTCTCCTGGTGCTGGAAGCATCTCTGCTCCTATTCAAGTAATTGGCCCGGAGCCTATTAGGGAACTGCAGCTCCGATCCTATTACTTGACTAGGACCCGCCAGCCGGATCAACTCATTGGCGCGGAGTCTGGTTGCCAAAACCCCACCAGATACTGATGACCTATCCTGTATAAAGAAAATCCTGGAGCCAGAATACCCCTTTAACTTCCTCCAATGACATACATGCAAGTCCATTTACACTAAGGGGTTAATAGCCTGCTCTACCGCTACAGTTATGGGGTCCAGTTTTGCTTTTGTAGGAATATTGAGGACTGACCACATCCCAATGGGGTGTAGACAAGATAACGGCCTGTGGGAGATCAAAAGCCTCAAAGTCCGCACAACTCCAACCTTCCCAAATCTAATTCTCTGTAAGAAGATCTTTGTGTGAGGTGAAATAACAGATCAGGAAAAGTCTCCTGTTAAGTCTAATTCTCAGCCTGAGCCCTTTCCAAGAACAAATGTTCCCCGCCGCGCATCAAAAGAGACGCTCGCTTCAAGTAACCCTCCCCGTACAGCGGTGCACGACATGAGAGCAGAGCCGCGCTTTCAGCTCCACAATGCAAGAGAATTTAATTTACATTTCAATAATAGCACAAAAAAAGGTTCTGCAATAAAAGGGACGCGCCAGCCTCAACAATACGCGCGTCTATAAAGACTTACCCGCTACAGGCAGAACCAAACTGGTAGGGGACTGTAAATTGTACTAAAAGGTGCCATAAAGGCAGAAATAACAGAAGGCATTTGCATAATAGGTGAGGGATAGAAACGGGACCACATTCTCTTTTAGTCACATTTGAAGAGAGTCTACAGTGTAGGTGTAAGATAAGCAGGGTCATGTGACAACCCCCCACCTGGACTGGGACTAGTGATGTCATCATGAATATCACAAGAGATCAATGGGGTAGCAGGAGTCCACTATTAATGTACAGGTGTCACTACATAAGGGCCCTATAGGTAATGGGGCTCACAGACCCTCATAGCTCATAATTACTACTGAGACACTTATTGATAAGCCAGGCCCATGTCCTGTTCTTGTCCACTTGCTGCCTGTGTCACCATTGATTTTAAATAAGACCTCTCACCACATCTGAAAAGCCCAATGACATCAATCATCTGATTGGCGTGGTCACCTGAGAATTTTGGCGTTTTGTTTATCCATATCTGCTCAGCTATTCCACAGATATAAGCCCTTTTAGTGTTAACAAAAAATTAGGGTCTACTAGTCAAGTGGGCAGTAACACTTCACGACATATAGCACACAGATAACCTCTCATCCCACTTGGTTAATAGACCCCGATTTGCATTAACACTAAAAAGGCTTATATCTGTGGATTAGCTGAACAGATACGGATAACCAAAAATACACCAAAATGCTCAGGGTGACAGCGCCGATTAGATGATGGATGTCATTGGCTTTTCAGACCCGGTCAGCTTTATAATGATCTTTGTGCACCCCTGACCTTGGACACCTCTTGACTGCCCAGTATGCCCTCAAATAAATGACATATGCCTATGTTAGTAAGTATATACTGATTATTAGCCCCTGCTGCCAATGGAGCTTACAAATTTCCCATCTCACCCCCTAGGTTTCCTCAGCAATGTAACCCATCAGTGTTTTTGTAGTGTGGATTTGGAAACCAAAGAACCTGGAGGAAACCTATAGAATTATTTTAATAGAAGCTTTAATTCTAATATTTGACGAAATAGGACCAAGGAGGAGACAAAGGCTGAGATTATCCTGATGTTAAAAATTAAAAAAAAAAAAAAAAATTACCCTACAAGTGTCCTGATAAGAAGGCTATCCTACAATAATGATCAAAATTTAGGAAACATCCAAAATTCTCGGTTATTATAACCAGAAGTGAAGACGTTGGAAGCAAAATCGAAGAAGAGAAAGTGGCTGGAAAAGAGACCGGTTCACTGTGAGAAACTTAAACCCTCTCATACAGCGCCCCGGGCCCGCATCCCGCCGCTCCACGTCTCAAACACAGCAAATGTTAGGACAGAAAGAAGAAGAGGATGACAAACCTGTTTGGTGGGCAGCTTGTGGCAGTGTTTGGTTTGGTTGAGAACTAAACTGGACTGATGATAGGGGTCGATATTGTTGATTCGAGTGAGGATACTGGTTTGGAGCACAGTAGCAGGTTGGCATCTAGACAAAATAAGAAAATTTAGAAAAAAAAAAAAAATAAAAAAAATTAAAATTTTTGGTTAAAAATGAATACCCAATTTACAATAAACCAATTAATCGAGTCTATTATCTAATGAAAATTCATTTCCAATATTATATTTCTTTTTCTTATTTCATAATAATGACCCCAAATAATGCAAATGTAAAAACATTAAAAAATTTCAGAACAGCTGCCTGTAGTGATATATCATGGCTGGAAAATGTTAACTCATGCACAATTAGCCTGAAATTTTTTTTTAATAATTCTCATCCCCATTCAGTACATTCCATCCATAAAATACAGAAAACTGCAAATGAGTCTGTTGTCACATAATAAACCTTCAAGCCCAAAACTGGATTCCACTAATGAATCCGACTTCACCATTAACAGGCGCTAGAAGCTCCCGGTGTCCTTTACTGACATCTTCCTCATTAGCACCTGAACTAGTCCCAGGGGAGCCCCGTACCTGCTGGAGAGAGGGGGCTGGATGTATCCCTGCGGCTGTAGCACTGTAGGATTGACAGGCTGGCTGGAGGCAGAATAGTTGGGGGGTGGCACAGACTGTCCAAGTGGTGGAGGAGGGGGAGGAGGGAGTGCCATGATGTAGCCAGACTGTGCAGAAGGTTGAAGCACCACGGTGGATTGGAACATGGTCGAATGAGCATCTGAAGACTCTGCCGAAGGCTGTCTGGCAAGACTCATATGGCTAAACTGGGAGCCCAGGTTGTCTGGCTAAATATATAGAGTAAAAAAAAAAAAATTATGTAAGATAATAAAAACACAACACAAAAAAAAAAAAAACCAAATACTTTATTAATAGGGCTAAAACTTTATTAATAAAACATATAACTAATTATCTCATTAAATGTTTTCATTTTAAAGTATTTTTACATCTTAAAAAATATGGAATAAATCCAATGCCCTAATCATACCAATGCTAAACAATTATACTATTACTTTCAGACAGAGGCCAACAAAAAAAAAAAAAATTATAAAAAAAAAATATATATATCATAAAATCAAGCATATTTTTCAGTCGTAAAATAAAGTTTGTCTTTTTGTTTTAACTTCTAAACTGTAAAATTGGGTGTAGAATATACAGAAATTCTCTTTTAAAAACATTAAAAATTAACCTACAAAAATAAATATAATGTGAGGTATACAGAAATTCTCATCCAAAAACATCACAAATTAACCTATAAAAATAATCTAACTCAAAAATGTTAAGACCAAAAAAAAAAATAAAAAAAAATAAAAGTTTCTTGCTTTGTATATAAAAAACACCCTACAACCTTCATCGCTCCTCTTAACTTAATTAACACCTTGACAATTAAAGTAACGTTGATTCATCATCATTTTTTTTTTTTTTTTTTTATCTGCTATCCCCGAGGATAGCAAAAACAGCTTAGAGTAGCAGTGTTCATACTGTATCCTGGAACAACGCAGAAACACATCCCCTGAGCTCAAAAATAATTAAGAAAATAGATAATGCTGCCAGAGCGGCTTCGGACTACGTTAGCAAAATCTTGGACAATCTATAAAAATGACAATCCCAAAAAAAAGGTGATTACAGGAGTCTGGGGGGCAATTATGGTGATTTCAGATAATTAGAGTTACAATGAAGTATAAAAAAAATTAAAAAATGAAGAAGTCTTAAAAATAGAAAACTTGTCATACAGGTTATATAAGGAACTACGGTACAGAGGAGGCTATTCCCTTCCCGAATTCACCTCATCTGCAGTTCTTAGGCTCGTATTACAACAGACTCTTGAAGACACAGTAATGTGGATGTAATTAGCTAGTCATCAGATATTACGATCAATCTGGAAAATGGATCCTAACGGGAATGTGAAAAGTTTCTGCTTTATGAACGCCTCATAAAGTTATATTATCAAAACGGGTCTTGAAACTACAAGATTGGAACAAAATTTTTGGAATGTTAAATTTTGATATTCTGATTTCTAAAATTCAATTCTATAGGTAGCATACACATCTAAGTATTTTTCAAAAAAAGAAAAAAAAAAATTACTCCTATGGGAAAACTGATTGATTATTAAAGCACTATAGTCTACTTGGTTTTCCAAATAATAGTTGGGATGGGTAATGGGGATTTATTTATTTTTTTTATTATTTACTCTGCTCAAACAAATAAAAAAATCCCTAAGCCAAATTAATATAGTCAAAGTATTTTTTTTTGGTTTGCACTTGAGGTGACCTGTACTGTGATGCAACTTGTTTTTTTTCCAACTCTCCTTTCGTCTTTTAGGATTTTTATTGAATACATTTTAAAAATGAAGATTCAAAAAATTCTAAACAAATAAAAAAAAAAAAAATCCCCAAGAAAGCTTTATACATAAAATGAAGGAAAATCCCAACGCAGCTGAACAATTTCACTTTAATTAAAAATACTGAAAGGAAGGTTTATCCATGAAAGGTGGAGGCCATCTCCTCCACCCGCCAGACAAAAGGCATTGTTCATGCCTTGGGTGATGTATAATAGATGGAAGATGATTGATGATTTGATTTAACGCACAATGACTGTTCCGTACACTATACACGTGTGTGTTTCTGAGTCATAAAAGGGTACACACGGGGTCTTGATGTAACTTGGCTTCCTTACAATTTTTATAAAAGCAATGCTTCTGGTGAAAAGTATCAACCATCACCCAATGGGGCATAGGAGGTCGGGACAGGTACTTGTATACCAACCTAACGCATGAGTCTCATGCAGCTGTATATAGTTTGCACCCCCTAGGGATGTCAGAAGGTTGCTAACATTTTTACAATTGACTAACAAAAAATGATAACAAAAAAGGCCAGAAATAATGTACGGGGAAACAGTGTGATTTTTTTTTTTTTGGTAGATTTCTACCAACATAACACAGTTCATCTTCAGACACAAACACATCACAGAGATAGCACAGAGAATATAGAGCAGAAGATAGTACCACAGTGTACTGCTGAGTGGGTGAGACTTGCAGGAGCGGGGGTGGATAAGAGACGGCTGGGTACTGAACAGGTTGCGAAGAGGACGGCAGAGACCGGATAGGCTGAAGGAGTAACAGTTGAACAAACTTGGTTAATAAAAGACAAGAAAAACAGGTGGAAACACTTAAAACAAGACTAAATGATGAGAACGAGAGAGGACGTGACACTCAACAGCCATGTTATCTGCCGATTTATCCATGGGTGTATCAAAATATTTTTTTCCAAAAAGTTCAGAGTAGCAAAAATACATAAAAGTTGTCATACTTGATACCACTATTCCCCACACTGCTGCCATGGTCCTTGGTTCCAGGTTCCTCTAGACATGTGGGAAATACCAATATGGAAGACTAGTAATAAAGGGTTCAAGTCTGCCAGAGGGGGGCCGCTCATACAGAGCAGACCTTCGTTCCGACTTTATGATATTCCTGGTGCCCTTCATGAGACAAGCACTTTAACAAGAGGTTCCCAGTAACAGAGAGGTGCATGATAGGTACATGAGCAGCACACAAAATGGCCGCTTCATGTAGTTGAGGTATTTTAAGTGAAAAAACAAGAGGAAAAAAGAAAAAAAAATTAAAGATGTTGGTTTTTTTTACTACACCAAGGATGACAGCAATTTTTTTTTCCTTTGGCGATTTTTTTTTGGGTGTGTATTCAACCGCCCACATATTAACTACCCATAACGTAGCATCAAAGACAGAAATGCATGGCATCCTCCATCTTACCCTTGAGCAAGGGTAATGCACTCTTCAGAATTCCCCCAGTGTATTGGGTGACACGTGGAATTAATAAAGCATTCAAATACGGAGCTGCTGAGTGCGGAAAATTCCTTCCTCCCGTGCTACAATATGTCTGTGTCTATACTGAGGTTACATTCATTTTCCATATCCTGTCACTCAAAAGTGATCCGAGAAGACGGCATTCCACGCCTGCCTGAGCCGTCCACATAACATTACACGGATGGCGGTTCCCACCATAGCAGATTTACTGGGTGTAACAAATATACATCTATAAGATATTCACTCGTCTATTATTTACATGACATCTCGTTACATTGCTGATTTTATGCAAATCGCTATCAGATATTGTAACAGTGCGCTCATCACTATAGGCAACAGGGTGGAAATACAAGGCCACCATTACCGATTTCGGGGGCAGGTATCACTTTTCTTTCACTAAGAGTTTAAGGAGAGCTTTGACTGACTAATTTAACCCTTTAACCTCTCTTAGGCTACGTTCACATCTGCATCAGAGTCTGTCCAGTGAAGAATCCCTCTAAAACCACGGATAAAAGTGTCCTGAAAGCCTGCCGTCTGGTGATGTCAGAAAGAAAAATGGGCCCCATCATACTCTGTTGGGATCCGCTGTTATCTGTCATTAGACTTATCACCTTTGTATAATCCGTCCTTCTGTTCCTATGACGGACCAAAAGAGCAGATTAAACAATGCAGATGTAAACGCACCTCAAGTAGGATTTTTCCCAAAGATATTTTTTTCAAAAATATGCCATTCTAACCATGATCTACAACAGAGATGGGGAAACTGTTCCCTTGAGGTCTTAGTAAAATCAACTGCTGCCAGCTGTGGTCAGAACGGGTACTGCAAGATAATTCAATTGGAAGAACATAAAATCTTTTCACAATAGGATAATCTCTCGTTTCAATTTACAAAAATATGGTAAAAAAAACATATAGTATTGAGACAGCAGAATTCATAAGAGACGACACATGAACTTTAAGGCTATGTTTCCACCGTAACCTTTGTTAGGCGGTTGTTTAAATTAAAACCAGGTGTCAGTCATAAAGACAGAGTAAGTATGAAGAACAGATGGAGCTTCTGTTTTTTCCTGGTTCTGGATTCAAAAACTACATTAACCACATGCCACATGCCGACAGCCACAGACTATGTACGTCCAGCAGTTGGCATGTCACCTGTACGTCCTTGCATAGTTATACAGGTGCACAAGATCGTGCAGCTGCAGGAGCGGGAAGCCAGCTGCTATTAAACAGCCAGATATCCCAGAGAGAAGGCCGGGACGATTTATTACCGCCCCTGCCTTCCCGATCGATGCAAAAACAGTGCTCAAATAGCGCTGTGTATATAGCTATGGCAGCCGCCATGATGATGATCATGTGATCTACAGGGAGCTGTACACTACAGAGCCTAGAACCAGCTACAAATTAAATGGAGGTTAAAAAAGTTAAAATGCCCCTAAAAAGGTCTATTATGACCTTATGGGGCACAGTGTGTAAATGAGTAAAAAAATTATTTTACATTTTTTTTTTTTTTTTTAAGCAGTATTTTGTGCCATTTAAAAAAAAAAAAAAAAAGTGTCTAGTCATGAACCGGACAAAATAGTCCAGTCAGGAAGTGGTTAAAAAAAACCTAAAAGTGTAGACTTAGCCTAAAGGAGGGACTAAAAAGTAACTGCAGAATAAACTAGGTGTCATCTTATTAACAAAAAAGTTCTCTGTGACTGACAAGCAACTAAATCTGAACATGAAAACGCAAAACTTTTCTGACAGCTGTGTAAAACTTCTCAGCCAACTATTCACATTATAGTCCCCGGCCCGCGCCTGGAATGAGTTATTAATGCTGAGGGTGGTCATCTGATACGCGGTGTCTCGCTCGGCCAACACTCATCCATTTTCGCTTACTCATAACTCTCTACTATAAAAATGACACGAGACAAATTCTGACCCGCCACGCGGAGGAGGAGGAGGAGGGGACCGATGCACAACACAGAACAGAATTAACAGGACTGGAGTCTGGACCGGAATAACTTCTCTTAAAGGGATGGTCTAGGATTAGAAAAACATATCTGCTTTCTTCCCAAAAACAGCGCCACTCCAGTACACAGGTGGTGTGTGGTATTGCAGCTCAATTACTTGAATGAAGCTAGTATTTGTGATTTCCCGGTTGTATATATAGATAGATAGATCGATCTATATATCTTGTGTGTCCAGTCTATGTACATACCTGTGATATTAGGTGGTTTGGAGCTTGCTGGTGGGGTGGGGGTAGGGGCGGAGGTGGAGGAGGGGGCGCAGGGGCAGGCACTTGGGTCCTAACTGGTTGTTGAGTCACAGGTGGATTATACACAACTGGAGTGCCGTCTGGGTTTATAAATGGCTGACCTGCGGAAACATAAGAGTCAACGCTGTGATTTCCTTTCCATCGTAAACAGGAAGTCAATGATACGGTGCAAGCAACCTAATCCCCTGCCGAAAAAAAAAAAAGGATCAGATCTATTATAAGTCACTTTAGGTCAACAATTAAGGCTATGTTCACACTAAGGTTTGCTTTCTGATCTGTAGCTGAAGCCATGACACGGCCGTATACATTTATAAATATACATAAAATTCACAGAATAAAATAAAACCATTTCAAGACCGTAATAGAAAACCCTCGTAATGTCCAGATCTAATGGAGGACACTGCTCAGGGGAGACAGAAGAAGTCAAGTAATGAGACAAGTGACTTAAAGGGGTTTTCTGGGACAGACCTATTGAGGATGAACTAATCTTATGGAAGGTCTTCATTATGTGATTGGTGGGATTCTGACACCTGGGACCCCACCGAAGAAGAGGCCATAGCGTTCAAGTGAGGCTGCGACCCCTTCACCAAATACTAAAGAGCGCTGTACATATCATAGGGGTCTTGTTCGGTATTGCAGCTCAGCTTGGATCCACTTGAATGGGACTGAGCTGCTGCTGTACCATGTAACTGATGAAAGTAATGTCATCTGCAAAGGGAAATGACCGCAGGAAAATATACTAAGGACAGGCCAACAATATGAAAGTTCCAAAAAACCCCTTTAAATCACATTTTGAAACATCAAAAATTGCCTCGGTCTAATTTACTTCTATTGATGATTCTGAGATGGGTCAAGTTGCATCGTGGACTCAACGGACAAAAATAATGGGCACTATATGGTTAGAGAAATGGACCTTGATGCACCTAAACCAACAGCATGATGCTGGGGGTTAGGACCTCAAGAGCCTAATATTTGGCATCCCAGCGATAAGTCTTGGACTTCCCTATGGTGGTTCTCTGAACAAGTGCGCTGCAATGTTGAAGCCAAGGACATTACACATTGCTGGTGGCTCTGGCAAGACATTGCCTTTAAAGCACACCTCCAATTATAAAACCACTATAAAGAAACTTTGTGATTTATATTATTAAAGAAATATATTTCTTTCTCCACTTATCAGATTGCGTTACATAGAAATCTATGGAGAGGGGAGGGAGGAGGAGGCTGAAGGAAAAGACACACAAATAACTGCAGCTGTTACACTGAAGAGGGCGCTCTTCTGACAAGAAGAGAGACTACCACTGCACAGAATGAGGAAATAAATTGGCCGACAGCAGCCTCTTACTTCCCCACAACATTAAAGGGATATTACAGGACTGTGACATTGAACACTGCGGCCTCTTCACTATTTACCGCACACAGCGTCATACATTGTATGGTGGTTGTGTTTGGTATTACAATTTAGCCCCATTTATTTGCATTGCGGCCTGGCCATGCGACCAATGGACAGGTTGTCACTGGCCTTGAAATTAGAGCTCAATAGCAGTCTCGCAATACCCCTTTAATTATACAGGGAAAGTCAGGAACGCCCCAAACATAGACAACTTTCATATTACGTATATGACCAGTTTAAGCTAAATTTACTGGATTCATTTGGCTGTGTCAAGAATATATGAGATTTACATAAAAATGATGTGACCCGAGAGAATTCTTCACGGTAAATATCATTGCATATTCTAGTTCCATGGGTGCAACATGATAAATCTCGCATTGTTTTATCACATAAGGATTGCATCTGCCTTAACATCAGGTCTACACACGTTATATGATCTAGAATGCAAAAACATTGTACAATCTAGAACCCAAAAACATTATGAAATCTAAAATGCAAATTTAAAATTAAAATATTCAGAACCCAAAAACATCATGCATTTAAAACGCAAATAAATAAAATCTACAACCCAAAACTTTGCAAAAATTCTTATGCAATCTAGAATCCCCCCCCAAAAAAAATGTGTTTTTCTAGAACCCAACAATTTTTATTATTGTCCTGCCTCCCCCCAAAAAAAGTCAAAACATTATTATCTATAGCGTGAAACCTTATATAATCAAGAACCCCCCAAAACTTTATGCAACCTAGAACTTAAAATTTTTTAAAATTGTAAAACCTAGAACCATACTGAAAAGAAAACACGCTTGACCAAGGCTCTTTGCACATTGATGCCCTTGAGATACACAGAGTGGTATTCGCCAAGTACAAACCTGTTTGCGGGTTGATCAGAATGCTGCCGGGTGGAATGCCAGTGGCTTCCAAGGGAAGCAAAAAGAAGCTAGTACTAGATGGAGCCACTTGCCCACTTAAGCCACCATCAAAGGAAAGAGTATTACTAGTGCTGACAGGTGGATAGACGGCGGCTGAGTCATGGGAAGGCTGGCTTACAGCGGTTACTGGAAGAGGCTGCTGGGAGTGAGACAGAGAACCTCTGGACGACCCTACACTACTAGAAGACTCTGAACCTATGGGAAAGGAGCAATGGAAAAAAAAACAAAAAAAATATTCTGTATTTTTACCTAGAGATCAAAATACAACATGCACATTGATAGATGCAAAAATGTTAACCCCTCAGCTGCCAAGACAGCAGAAGCGGCGGCTCATGCTTAGGACAACCAAGGGAGGCGAGAAGTAGCTAAACCACGTCAAGCAAAGCATGCAAATAGCAAAGGGTTAAAGGTGGACCCCCTCCTCACATGCACGGGGGAATGTTTTGGCAGCCTAAAGATAGTCAGAAACAAGCAATATCTAATGACTAATGTGCATATTTTTTCAAGGGAGAGATAAGGATTTAGATGCCCCTTGTACCCCATCCCAGGGAAATCCAGGATCAGACAGGCCGATATGCACCCTGACCATTATATCCTGTGGATAGGGGATAAGGCATCTTTGCCTTCATCTGCGACTTGTGACCAAAGATCGCCGTGTTTCCCCACAGACTTCTGCACTATTGTAAGTGGATGGAGCTGCAATGTGACCCTGAGGGTGCTGCAAGTGCAACATTGCAAAAAAAAAAAAAAAAAAATCCAATTTTTTTGCAACTAAGCACCCACGGGGATGCAAAGTGACTTTATTCACTTACTTTAGTGAAGAAGTTGTAACGTGACACAGTGCATTTTGGTAGTAGTCACAGACTCTAGCCTAAGTGTCAGTCTTGGGACGAGCCCTTTAAAATTATAGAAATGTGGCCATCTGCAGCTGCCACTAGGGGGCACCTTAGATCCTTGCTGCACACTGTATGTATTATGGAGTTCAATATAAATCTAGTATACATTAAGCATCTAAGTCATGGGTGCAGGCTGCAAGAATTTCACTCCTGTCTATGCTGGGGATTTGGAGCAATGTGTCAGAAAAACAAAGACAAAGATTCAAAAACTATAAAGATATACTAAGAAATGAATCACCAGAAAATGCCCCACCAATTTAGTGTTCAATGGTAGCCAATATTCAACTGGTGACATCACGGCCCTGTAGTGCAAGGCGGCTGTATTATGTTTAGCCCCATATTAGGGGCCTCGGAAGGCAAAAAAGGTCCCCTTTAACCACTGATAGAGAAACATTGCAAGCAGGTACACCATGCAAAGTGAAGCCATTCTGCACAGCTGCAGCACTGCAAGCCATCCCTATGTAGCGCCATGACCGAGCCTGGCCAGGTTAACCCCTTATACTGCTCTGTGCCCTACGTCCATCTACAACCCTGTATAACAAGAGGCGGCTCAGTGCAGGAGAGACTCCCATCTCTTCAGATTGAAAGCTTTATGCATGTGAAATCTAGCAGAATCCATGTTACACGTGTGTATTCCTGCGGCCATGCACAGATTAGTGTTTCCAGCATATTAGTATGACTATTGTAACATGACCTAAATACAGAAGCAGGAAAGATGCAAAGACTTTTAATAAACCAACAGAGAATTAAGAATATGTATGAAAAGTATGTGCCCCCTCAGTCCTGAATATACTGTAATAATATGGTTATTATATGGGAGGTATGCAATGCTCATTTATCTTTGTGGCCGCCTTGTAATACTACATGTCCTCTGTAGGGGTCACTGTGACTGGGAAAGCTTGAAGGTCCCCAATTCTTTGTTCCACAGGATCTGTTTGTTGAGGGTGCTCATAACCGCTTATATTAAAGCTACCATGGTGATCAGCTGATCTCTATGGCGTCTCCAACTTACAAGGGGTGGTCTTTGGGAAGAAAGGAGCGATACTCATTGTGCAGATTCCTCGACACCGGGTCCCTGCTAGTCTATACTTGTCAGTGAGTTAATAGCTGCAGCTGTGGTCTCTCTCAGTGGGCAAATATTGGACGGGACTAGGATGTAGAAGACTGTGGGGACCTCGTAAGCGCTGGAAAAAGAGCACTTTAGAAATTTTTTTTTTTTATTCCTGTTGGACAAGTCCTTTAGGGAATGGAAGGCGTCGTACACAAGTCTGCTGGCTCACAATCCTGTCTGCAGACATTTTCTCAATGAGCTGTAAATTCTTGATCTTAAAGGGGTCTTCCATATAAAGTATGATAAGACATTCAGAGATGGGATTAACCCCTTTAACAGGTGAAGTTTCTGGGCTTGGAGGCATAGAGGAAACCTTTGAAGACAACCTTTCACCACCTCCAACAAGTCCATCTCTTTGCATCACTTAATAGCTTCACCGATTCTGGCACAGTTGGAATTTTCTCTCTAGCCCCCACCGTTCCAGAGCAATCACTGCTGTTACTTTTGGTGCCTGATATGCTATTTAGGCTCTGTACTGTCAGGCAGGAGGAGACAAGGGGTGTGATTCTGAGCTTTGACACTGGCTGCCTCTGATTGGAGCTCTGAGTCACGCCCCCTGCCCGACATTGCCTTCTGACATTGCAGAGCTTACACAGCATATCAGGCACCAAAACTACCTGCGCTTGTTGCTTAGGAATGGTGGGGGCTTGAAATAAAATTCCAACTGTGCTGGAATCAGTGGAGTTGCGCCTATTAACAGATAAGAACTTGAATTGATGGAGGCGGTGAAAGGTCCTCCTTAAAAGGGGTTGGTTGAGGAACCAACCCCTGTGGAGGTCGGGAGAGGTGTTGAAATTTAAAAAAAGCAGGCATCTGTACCCGTCCAGCATCGGTGTCCATTCTGTCTCGTGCTGGCAACTCGACCTGCACCCCATGTGACCGCTGAGACTGAACAGTGGCATCAGCAGGCACTGGAGAGGATCTGGTGACATCACTCATACCTTACCAGCGACCAAGGAGGACACCCATTAGTCTCCAGAAAGACTCCAAACAAACACTGGCAGCAGGAGAGTATGCCATTTTTTTTATTAATTTTTTTTTTTTTACATTTCTGTTACATCTCCCTCAGTCTGCTCACGGGTCGTCAAATTCCAAGACAACCCCTTTAAGTTCTCTACCTACTGTAGGCGATAGGGACAGGAACAGGGCACCCTAATAAGCCACCCAACCCATCCCCTCCCAAAGTCATGATGTTTTCTGGTTGGTATTCTTTTTCTCAAGGGTTGGTTTATTAAACAGTTTTTATGAGACTAGAAAAAGGTCAGAATTTCTTTTTGGAATTAGACTTGTCCTAGAGATTGGACTGTGTTGGGTATTGCATTACATTAACAGGGCTGAGCTGCAATACCAAACTAAGCCTATACAAAGAAGTGGTGCTGTTGCTGGGGAAGGTGTTGAGGATCGGTATCATGAGCGCAAGCTCGGTTTGCCAAAAATGTCTCTATTCCTGTATTAGGTGCCCTATCCAACCAATGACATGTGAAGCAGTCAGCGTTGTTGTGTACCAAGGTTATTCTGAAGGGCAAATAGTGACTAGACAACGGCTAAAGTTTCAGAGATGACGGAACCCGTTGCCTACATGCATGCTGTGGTCACAAGGTCTGTCCGCCATCTTTGGCTTCCTGTATGTCCATCTAAAACTCAAAGCTGCAACAAAAATCTACTTAAAACCTGCAACAAATGTGGAAGTGTTGGCATGTTGAACACAAGCACACAAAAAAACTCAAGCATAGAAAATAAACAAAAAAAAAAACCAAGCAAAATCAATGAGAAAATGCCTTGGCAGCCGCTTCTCTGGTGCACACCGGTGATACCTGTTTTGGAAAGCCTGCCTGTGCTTTTGTTGCTTCCAGAGCTATCCCCTCGTGTCAAAACCGAAATCCCACTGAAGCTGCTAGCTTTGGTGACAGCGGGCTTCAGGTTTCGGATGGAGCTGTCGGAGTCCGTACTGCTCCACGGGCGAGGCTCATTATACTTGACATCATTCTCAGTACTGCTGAAGAGGCTGTTTCCTGATCTACCTGAAGCGTCTTTATTGATCCTGAAAATTTATACAACTGGACTGTAAAGATATATGGAAAAAAGAAATCGCAAGGAAAAAGAAAAGCGGAACACAAACACATGCAGACGGAGAGGGGGAGGGCGAAATACCTAAATATCTGGCGCCTTTGCTGGGTAAGATTACACTCTTCCTCTTGAATTCTGTGGGTATTGTAATAGAACAGTTAATGGGGTGCAGACAATGTATCTTCATACATACACACACACACACAGGGAAGCCAAGTCTTACCTTTTATCCGTGAGGAAATTCTCCTGAGAACACAGGGACTGATGGAGAGAGAAGAAAAAGGAGATTGCTTAGTATTAACACAGATTTTCAGCTCAGACAAAAATTTGTAACTGAGAAGCTAAATAAGATGGATGTTTTTCCTGCTTATCTCCAGGGACCACAAAGGATTAAAGAGGTTACAATCCAATCTGACCACTGGGACATTTTAGTAATGATAAAATGGATCATATAGTGCAGAGAAAACTGTGCACAGGTGCAGTACATGCTGGCGAGAACTATGCAGCTGTTCAAAGGTGCACTACATCATCAACAGAGAACTGTGCAGCTGTTCATAGGTGCACTACATCATCAACAGAGAACTGTGCAGCTGTTCATAGGTGCACTACATCATCAAAAGAGAACTGTGCAGCTGTTCATAGGTGCACTACATCATCAACAGAGAACTGTGCAGCTGTTCATAGATGCACTTTATGATCAAGGAGAGAACTATGCAGCTGCTCATAGGTGCATTACATTATCAAAGAACTATGCAGCTGTTCATAGGTGCACTACAGCATCAAAAGAGAACTGTGCAGCTGTTCACAGGTGCACTACATTATCAAAGAACTGTGCAGCTGTTCATAGGTGCATTTTATGATCAAGGAGAGAACTGTGCAGCTGCTCATAGGTGCACTGCATTATCAAAGAGAGAACTGTGCCGCATTCCAAAGCTACACTGTATTTATCGAAGAGAGAAATGTGCAACTGACCAAACCAAATACCACTCCTGTGTCTTCTACCCTAGAACGTCAAGGAAGTAGGAATTACCCTAGATTAGTGTAGGATCATATACCAACCCTGCATCCACTCTTATACCATCAAGAAAAGCCACCATAACTGTCAACACTAAAGGGGTTTTCCAGGCCACAGGGTAGGTCATCCATATCATATTGGTAAGGGTCCAACACCCAGATCCTGCACAGATCAGCTGATCCACATGCCTCCCATGTTGGTAGCAGCTCTGCTCCTACTCAGGTAATAAGCATCCATTACCTAAATAACAGCTGAGCTGCTTCTGGCCAGATCCTCTGCCAGATCAGCTGATCAGTGCAGGGTGCGGATCTCAGACCCCCACTGATCAGATACAGATGACATATCCTGTGGCAAGATCATCAGTATCAATAAAAGAAAAAAAAAAAACAAAAACACAAAAACACACACCCTGGGGTGGAAAATCCCATTTAACCCTTCACCTCCGTAGACCATCAGAGCTATGAACATTAACCCCTCCACCATCATGGAATCAAATATTAACCCCTTCATTAATCTAGACCACCACAGTTGATAACATTAACCCCAAACTATCCCAGAACACCAGAGCTGACGATACTGACCCTTTCATTACCCTAAACTACTAGAGCTGACATTAACCCCTCCACCACAAGAGACCACCAGGGAATCAAATATTAACCCTTCCACTACCTTTGACCACCATAGCTGACAACATTAACCCCTTTCCTATCATAGCACCCCAAGGATGGCTTAACCAGCCATTTTCTTCTATTGTCTTGGATGCATCTTCTAGTCCAAGAAAACCCAACAGAACATAAAACGCAACAACCTGCACTGAAATACGGAGTGTGCATGTGCACCCTTGAGAGGCCGACAAAGCAAAGATCGTTCTTGACATGTGACAAACTTAAAAGACAAAACCTGACATAAAACATTCTACCTACTTCTTGCGCAAATATCCTCTCTCTAGCCCTCTGGTATTCTTCTTCCCGTTCTTCAATGGACTTGCTTCTCCTGTCATCCTTTAACCTCATCCTCATCTGTGGAGAGAAAGGGATTAGCCGCAGGATTGGCGCATAAATCGGGGTATCTGTCATGTACGGGATCCACGGCGGCGCCCACCTGATTATCGTCCTTGTCCAGGCTGGAGTTATCCCTTTTGAGAATGTACCGTTTCTGGAAGTCCATGCTCTTCTCGTCCTTGATATGTTCTTCAAATTTCTGATCAGGGCTGAAAGGACATTTAGGAAGTCTATTAACATTCATGGTAAGATGCTGGTTTTAATCTGAAGATGTGGAAATTACTAAGATTTTATAGCAGCGGGCACCTTAAATACAGGGCAAGAAACACAAGCGTGTGCCTGACACATGAACATTTCAAGCCTTCCATTAACAATTTAATTTCTCGGAGCAGGCAGCGAACATGGCACGCAATAAACACATGTCACCTCTTATTACGCAAATAATTTGACAGCATTGAAGCCTTTCTATGTAGCTAGGTAGAGAGCGCAGTCGATGAGACTCCCACAATGAAAGAACGGGCTTATCACTAGGGTAGTTATGCAGATTTAGATTTTGATACTTGCCATTATATCACTTTAAGGGTATATTCACATGCAGTATTTGCATTCCTCCATTCTGCTCTAACCTCTTGCTCACTTATATTTGGAAGATTAGAAAGTCGTAAGGATCAGCTAGAAAGGGATAGGACTACAGGATTAGGCTACATAATCATATACAAGAAACCTCCAACTTTTTTGTCTCCTTTAATAGGTGACGCTTTACTGATTTTGGCACAGTTGGAATTTTTTCTATAGCCTCCACCGTTCCTGAGCAATCAGTGCTGTTCGTTGTAACAAAATTATGCTCTTTGCTGTCAGGTAGGCGGTCCCTGTTATGTGGCTCCAGTCAAGGACCGCCCACCTGACAGTAGAGAGCATAATTGTGCCGAAACGAACAAAACTGTTTGCTCAGGAATGGTTTGGGCTAGAGAAAAAATTCCAACTACATTGGAATCAGTTGAGCGGCACCTGTTGAATGATGTGAAGAGTTGGGAGTTGGTGGAGGCGGTAAAAGGTCCACTTTAAGGGTATATTTACATGCACACATTTCTGCCACTGAAAAATTCCATTCGATGCCTATGAGTGGGATTGTTATTGCCACAAGTGCATGAATTTCTGCAAGCTCCATGCAAATGTACAGGGTAGTTGCCGAAATCTATGACTATACCCACAAAGGTTATGTCCACCATTTTCTATTGCACCAATACTTCTAAATTATAAAATGAAGCCACTTTAAAACAGCCTTCATTAAAAATCTGATTTGTGCCTATAGCTCCTATGCAGGCCTTTGTGTCTCCATGGTTACAGACTACAGACAAACCTTGTGTAGTCTGATCCTGCAGTCATACTCCCACCTGTCCATATGTTAGGGTCATATAGAAGGGGATGTGACTGCAGGATCAGACTACATGATACTTGTATACAAGTGGTATTATTTTTGGTATAGCGGCATAATTTTTACACCAGGATCCTACGAGCCTTACTACTAGGTAGATCAGCGGCTGCCAATCTGCGGAAAACTACAATCATCAGTCTAAAGCCATTGACTGCTGAGAGTTGTAGTTTTGCGACTTCTGGAAGGACGCAGATTTCGGTATTTTAATACAAGGTAACCACCTATAGCTGGCACCAAAAATGGGAGGAGAGCTGTTTGTCTTGGGAAGAAACTTCTCTTACATCACTGCAGTTGACCACTGTATACAAAGTAGAATGGTACAGTCTAAACATGGCTTCGGTTACTAAGACTACCATAACAAATCAAAATGGCTGCCCTATGAAGGCGATAAGAAACATGGCTGCCCATCTGTAGGGGATGTCACATGCTTTAGAAAGTTAACTATTAAACACACAGAGAGACATGGGAAGAACACGTACGTGCGGCTTCTGGATGGACAACGTATTTACTGCGCTCCTTAGACTACTAACTGAATATCAAGGTCACATGACATGGGTGAGGGTCACATGACTGACGCCATGTTCGGGCCTATTTAGTTATCCTATGACAGCTAGGCCATACATACTACATAGGTATAATAAAGGTGTAATAACAGCTGCATTTAGTAGGCCCAGGCACCCATCATTTAGGCTGTAGATACTTTCTGAAAGTGAACCTATATAAGGGAATAGCCTATAGATATTGGGAAAGACAACAATTTCATTCGAGTGGGCCACACCGCAATACCGCACATAGCCACAGACAGGAGAGGCACTGTTTAGCTAACATACATGCTTCTCTGTGGAAGGGAATATATTAGCAGATCTTATTCCACCAGATTAGGGGGTTATCCAAAACTAGGATGTTGAGTGCTGCGGCCTCTTCACTACTTAACAAGTACAGCTCCTGTATAGTATAGTGGCTGTGCTTGGTATTGCAGCTCAGCCCCATTCATTTGAATGGGACTGAGTTGTGCAAGTCCTTGCAGCCAAAGGACATGATGTTACTGGCCTGAGAAGAGGAAGTGGAGCTCAATATCACAGTCCCAGATAATCCCTTAATATTCATCGGTTATACGACAGAGCAGTCACAACACTTCTGGCTTCAGGGACGTCCAGTGGACTCTTGGCAGGCAATTTGTGCATGACAGACAATTATTAAAATTACTATTTTCCCTATTTTCTGTGCACGATGCTGACAGACTCCCAGTGACATATGACATATCTGCATTTTTATAACACTCACATTCTTGTATTGCTCGTTTTGTTCACGATAACAGATTTGCCGCTTTGGTCCACGTTGTGATCAAGGCCAAAGTAAGCGGCGACTCTGTGCAGGAGCATCCTGTGATACGAGGTCATCGGTGGGAATTTCTTACGCTGAATTCTACAAATAAAGCAGAAGAGACATCACAAACGTGTCTGTACAGAGGTCTACAAAAGCCGAAACAGCAGCAACGAAAACTAATAAGCTTGAAAGTTTTATAATCTAATCAGGGCTGTAACATTGTAGCAAAATAATTTTACAGTGTAACTATCAGACCTACATCATACATACTACATGCAGGGAAACAGTCAAGGAGGGAGGGCGAAGCAAGGCAGTCAAGGAGGGAGGGAGACCAGAAACCTTTCCAATGACCTCTTTACATCTAGGCCTGTAACATGACAAGGAGACATCGTCTACATCTAGAGGAAACAAGCTTTTCCCATGGTGGTAGGGCTTCTTTACAGTAAGAGCAGTGAGACTACAGAACCCCCTGCCGCAAGATGTGATGATACAAGTGCAGAGGAGCCTGAAAGTCTCTCTTTAAAGTAAAATTAATCACAATTTACGGGAAATAGTATTTTGGCACGGGATGTCAATCCCAAAAATGTATTCCTATTGCAATATTTGGAGTCGGGAAAGTTTTCCCTCTAAGGCCAAGTTCACACCCGCATTGGAGTCCCTGTCGCAGTGTGCGTCCAAAATCGCCCAATGAAAAAGTCCTGCAAGTCTGATATTCGTTTGGCGGTTTCAGTTTTAACGGATTGAAATGTGATGGATCCCATTATAGTTAAAGGGTCTGTCGGGCTCCATAAATCTCCACTGTTGTTCTCCGATGGACCAGAACAACGGAAAAACCAGCACAAGCATGAATCTAGCGTCATATAGGGCAATAGGGGGACAGACAGACACCTTTCATACACAGGGTTAAAGATACTGCAGGTGACAAGTGTCTCATTGCTGGGGGTCCCACCAAACAGGGTTCCTGCGCCCCATGCTTGAAAGCAGCCACAGACACGCACGCATGCTACTGACCCATTCAACGTGTATGGAAAGCAGAGCGCTGTTCACACACAACGGCATCAGACACAGAAGCCTCTACTTACTCATTGGTAGAAATAAAATCTAATATATCCTGTTCCAATTTGAGCAGCATCATTCTGTCCCTAAAAGACAAAAAAGAACAATGTGATTTATGGGCGAAAGATAATAAAGGAGGAAACTTCTATTATTTCTTGCCTTCCTGCTAATAGTTCTCAGAGCGTCTCCCTTACAGTGACGGCGCGGCCACCATGACGCCTTCTAATCCTCCGCTCGCTTTCTCCGTCTCTAATTCAATCCTAATCACCATTTAAATTAATATTAATTAGTTTGGTTAATGGCAGAGCAAGAACATCAATTATGAAAGCCATTCGCGAGGCCGCTGCCTGCGCTGATCAGACGGCCAAGTCCCTGCCCCCTGCTTCTGTGCTTCTGACACAAGCCCGCAGATCACCAGCAGGAGGGAACGCTGCTGACAGGATGATGCGGGGGCACACAACCCAGGTCCATATTATGCACCCATATGGTAATAGTATGCAGGCAGTAAGCTAGGCACTAAGCTGGGTTCTGTCACAGTCATTCTGATACTGTATCTATAGAGTAAGCCTCATTCTTTTCATTGTATGCATGTTTAGATCTGGTGCTGGATCCACGCAGCACGCTTGGTTCGGTACCAGGTATCAGTAGTAAGCTTGTTTCCTTTCACCTAGCATGACTCTGTTACTCTCTCTCTATACTAGGCTTGGTTACTTACCAGAGTCATCTTATGAGATACTTCTGCACTTGGCATGCTTCTTGTACCGTACAAATGGAGTAAGCTTGGCGCTGGTAACATACCTGGGCAGTGACTTTGGTTCTGGTACTGCATATATGTAACAAGCTTGGATGTGTTACTGTATCTATGTAATAAGCTCAGTTCCATTATTTTATCTATGCAGTTACTTTGGTGCTGGTAATGTATCTATGCAATAAGCTCAGATCTGTTACTCTAAGCAAAAAGCTTACAGGTGTTACTGTAGCAAACTTAGACCATGTATGTTCACATGACCGAACCTACCCCCAAATCAGTGTCAGATTCCACCATGATTCTATTCAATGGGAGACAGATCAGAGCAGGATGCTGAAAAAACAAGCGTCCTGCTCAATCCTCCGCACCTGATTTGCCCAAAGAGTCCGCATGTCGAAAGAACCCACAGATTAGGCCCATTCATCTGTTACTGTATCTACATAGTAAGCTTGGTTCTGTTACCGGATGTACGTAATAAGCTTGGTTCAGGTGGCATATCTATGCAATAAGCTAGGACCTGTTACTGTATCTACATAGTAAGCTTGGTTCTATTACCGGATGTACGTCATAAGCTTGGTTCTGGTCCACCTATGCAGTTACTTTGGTGCTGGTACCATATCTATGCAGTAACCTTGACTCTGTTATATCTATGAAGTAAGCTTGGATCTTCTACTGCATCTCTATAATAACCTTGGATGTTACTGTATTTACACAGTGAGCTCATCTTTGGATTACACTTGATTTATTACCATATTTACATGCCTGATGTATCTCAGTAAGCATCTAAGGAACAGATAACACACACCTTACATACACACTACTGCAAGGCCCCCATCACAAGTCAGGATTAAATAAATATTCCGCATTCTCTAATGATGTGCCCGTGGCTCGCTGCAGCTACATGTACCCCCTTTTCACTTCTTAGATCCACTTTCCCCATACCAGTCACAATCTGCTTTCAGTAGGTGGAAAGGACATGATGGAATTTGCAGAATTATGTAGCCACAATGTGCATTATTGAATTCCCCCCCCCCCCCATATACTCTGCTATAATCTCTCAAGACGATATGTGAGACTGCTCATACATAGAGTGTTATGTATCTGGGTGGTGCGACAGGAAGACAATAGCGGCAGCGGCTGGCTGAGCGAGCACAGCAGGTGCCGAATTGTAGTTGTAACAAAGGATTAAGACATCTCGCTCTTAAGAGCGCTGGAAATAGAACGCATCGCATTGATGTCTGGAATGCTGCACTTTGGGGTTTAGACTGCTCTTACATGGGTGAGGGACCACATATGGCGAGAAATCCTGATCACCAATGACTGTAGTTATTTTGGGAACAAAATCCTATGTAGCTCTTAACATGGGAAGGAAAGCTGGGTGACAGTATGAATACAGCTTTCCTCAGGGGTTGCCATCCAGCTTTCCCAAGCTTAAACGCCTTGTTCCTCAACATACCCCGCCCCCCCACAAAAAAAAAAAAAAAAAATTGTTGTTCCCCAGAAACAGTGCCACTCTGGTTTATGGACAGTGTCTGATACTGCAGCTCAGCCTCATTCACTTAACCATACTGGTTGTCACCCAAATTTCCCACTAGCCAATATAACAAACAGTGGAATATGTATCAGTATGACAGAAGGGAACAATGCAAAGATTTTACAAGTCTGTGGGAAAGCTGGGTGGCAACCAATATTGTCACAAATGCAGCTCCCCCAGGGGTTGTCAGACAACTTTACTTAATTTGTTAACATCCCTTTACAAAGGGAGTCAATAGGTGACCAATGAAACTGTACTATCATATACAGCTATATAGATTTGTACTCTGCAAAGCGTGGTGTGAACAGAGCCTAACTAGACATCTGGAGCCTGGGTACATTGGGCTTAAGGATACATGCACATAATCAGGATTTACATGTAGAAAATCCAAATCGAAAACCGCACCGGCAGGAGTGGATTTTAGTGCAGATTTTCAGACACTTATATGAGGATTTTGGTGCAGATTCTGGAGCCATTTTTTAAAACCCACTGCTGGAAAAAAAATAAACGGACATGCTGCAGATTTTAAAATCCGCACCACAGGACAATTTCTGCGCTGAAAAAAAAAAAAAATTTGCATCACATGAATGAGAAATAGAATTTGTCATTGACCATCATGTTAATAAATTATGGTGTGGATTGAAAACCGCGTGGAAAAGGCGCACATAACCTGGATGGTGTGCATGGACCCCTAATAGCCAAGGCATACTGATATGCCACCCAGCTTTCCCATAAACAGACACCTAAGGATCTGATACTATTGAAATCTCCCAGCATGACAGATTTGCACCTGTCTAGTATTGCTTCCAATTTCTCATAAAATGTGGGCCTGCATGGGGCTGAGAAATTAGTCAACTGCACCTAACACAAAAATCGAAGGAGCAAAAATCACTTCACCCTGACGTAAACCTAAAAAGTTGCATTATATACCCATTGCACCTTAAAGTCGCAGTACAATAGGAGGTGCACCAAACAACACAGGATAATAAATTACATCTTTCCAAAAAAGTCTGACCTTTTTTTTTTCCCCCAATTGCACCAAATTCCTCAAGTATTTGTGACTATTTGATGAATTTAACGAAATTTGCATTTTTTAAAAAATATTAGATGAAGTCATTTTTAGACTCCTCCCCAGTGTCATACTCATGTCATCCATACGGTTGGTCTCTTTTTTGGGGAGTCTGTGGACCAGTGGTGTGAACACAGCCTAAGAAACATATAGCGGAAACTGGCAATGTGAAAGACAGCGACAACTTACGGAATTGTATTATTTGGGGAATGTGTTTTCTTGGAGGGAGGGGCGGTTCATATGGTCTAACAAAGATTGTTTAGCAACCGCAATCAGATTCTGTCCAATCTAAGCCGAAAGGGACAAAAAAAAAAAAAAAAATATGACATTGGGCGCTCCTGGCAAACTTTCATCTCGGAGTCTATAAATCAGGAACGGTTAATAATGTCCCTGAAATTCAGCCGTGTTCCCGAGCATTCGGCAGCTAATCTCTAATAATATAAGCAGCCGATTCCACCACGAGCAGATGGGAGAGGAGAAAAGCAGAGGCTTTATCGACGCTTCTTTAAATACCAAGAGCCAACAGGTTGGTTGCCGAGCAACAATAATTGAGAGATAAATATCTGGAAGAAACGAGGATTTTTAAAGACTCAAAAATATGTTCGAAATAAATAAATAGGAGAGAAAAAAAAATAAAATAAAAAATTACAGTTTGTAAGAAAGCAAATCTGTGATCCGATGGTGTTAAAACCAGACCATAGGTTGTAGGTTAGGAGATAGCTCCTCTGGTGGTGACAAGGTTATCTGAGGTGGGAGGGGGTGACTTTTTTTTTTTTTTTTGGAAGCCCTTGCAGGTCCCTATCTCATGGCTCATCTCACTGCTGTATCTGGTGATTGGTTGAGCAAGAACTTCCCACACCTGACCCGGCACCGATCAGCTGATTTGGCTGCCAGAAGGTATACAGATGGAAGTAGCTCTGCTCCTATTGAAGTGAATGGAAGCAGAGCTGCAATTCCCTGGCACCACTGCTACAGTGTACATAACTGGAAGCTGTATACAGAGTGTACAACAGTATACTTATGTACAGCGTCTTGCAATCAGATCAGCTGATCAGTGCAGGGCCCTGGTGTCAGATGTCCACCAGTCTATGGATTGATCACCAATATCCATTATCCATGAATCTTGGACAACCCCTTTAACAGAACAGCATAATTTCAGGGAGTAACTATATGGGGTGCAGAGGGTACTGCACCATCATCTGACCCCTAAAGACGACCAAAGTCACATAAAGCGAGCGAATGACAACACAGATGAGGGCCCTGCTAAAAATTTAGCATTGGGACCCAATAGCTTCCAGTTACATCTCTGCTGCATAGATTGTTGCAGGTTTTTATCTTTGTTCATATCCAGGGCAAAATTCAGAATTTTTACTACTTGCACAAAGCGATGCATTGTGGGAGTTCCGATGACAGATACACAGTTAGCTGTAAGGTCACATGTCTGATAACGGGTTGGGGGGGGGGTCCAACTTGTGTCTGTTTCTAAGGGCAACCAGTGGAATTTTAGTACAGCCATGGATATGAATGTAGATGAATCCCCTTATCCTTAGCTAGACTGGTTCCTTTTTAGGAGCGGTATTGAAAGAGTCTTGTCAACCAGAGAGATCACCACTGGAGACCGATGGCCTTCAAAACTTCACATACCAGAGGGCACTTGAAGATATCCCCGTGCGAACATCCATTACATACCTACATCAAGGTTAATTTCTATGCACCATTTTTTTTCTAGATGATCTTTAACCGTCCTTCTTACTGCAAGTTCCCTTGGGTTTTGTGGAACATCTCAATGACAAGCCGGCCAGATTCACCTTGCAAAAACCTTGCTTCATTACAACGGCTACAGCAAAAGATGCAAACCCCAATAGACAAAATACAGCAATAGACAAAGTTTTATGTAGAGATGAACAAAGCCTTCACAGGAGACGCCTATCCTCAACTTCCCCCATAAGCAGATGTTTCCTGCCGCTTCACGTTGACTAGCGGTAATATTAGTGTCACAAGCTCAGGATTTTTAAATGAGTTTAGATGGCAGAAGTAATAAAGCGCAGTCCGGGAGACAGTGAAGGTTATTCCGCATGTCACTTGTAGAAACTATTTATTTCCCTAAAGAGATTTGGTTCAATATTTATTCAATTTATAAAAGTGCAGAAGTCGCCGGCGTCGTAAGACTGTCAGATATCCACAGCAATAAAACAGGATCAACTTCACCTACCTGGGGTTACTCTTCAGAGTGTTCACCAAAAACTCATGGAGGTCTATGCCGGTGGAATCTGTGTATTCTTGACTGGAATCTGCAAGAAGAAAGAGGAATTATGGAAAAGACCTAATGACGAGGTCATGACTTTCAGGATATAGAAGTCTAATCTGATGGCTAGTTATAGGCAACACCGCTTTACATATTAACCCTACTTTTTACGTCAATGGACTTCCGAAGTAAGAACTATACTCATCATTGTCTCTCTGTATCCAGATCATCACACTTGCCAACTAGATCTTCTAAGAAACCATTCTCTGGACAGTAACACAACCTGTACAACACTTTAACCAGTTATTATGACTTAAAGGACCTTTTAGCCCAAATAGTCTACTGCACATAGGCACTATTACCTAAAGAAAAAGCGTACGGGCCTATGGATAAAAAGTGTGGAGTAAAATCTGGTGAAACAAGTCTTAGGTCATGGTAAGTCTTGAAGCTCTGACTTAAGAGTTCCCACTGGGCATGCAGATCCATGAGCAATTCGATGCAAATGACAGCACTAATTTATAAGGCGACAGTCTTCATAGTTACCAAGTCTTAGATGAACGTGTGCTAGTGCTCGGTTCGTGGTAAACTGTACGGACGGCAAACAGATGATATCCACATGCCACCCAAGCCTTCATGGACTTCATTTTCTTCAGTAAGGCTGGGCTACAAAACGGACAAGTATAGGTCCTGGCCCAGGACCTATATAAGGACTAATGATAATACACGGGAATGTGCATGGGGCCATGAGAAAAACGCGGCTAACACACCGACAAAGCATCCGTTTGTTAACATGAGCCTTATGGGTATAGGAGCTTTGATACATTGGAATATCCTACAAAGTGGTACCAATGATGCAGCCTCCAATAGGAGGCCACCACTCATACTTCCGGAGACTGTCAGACATTTGACAATTGAAAACTTTCACAGAATTAAGTTACGATGTGCCAAGCAGTAAAAGTCGCAAGACTCTTCTAGAATGGTAAGTAATTTAGAAAGAAAAAAAAGTTGCCCTGCAAATCACAAACCTCGAGAAAGCATTTTGCGTGTGGACTTTTCATTCCCTTTTTCCTTTTCAGCTTCATCTTTGGAAGGTTTATCCTCTTTACCAGGGGACGGTGCAAGCTGAATCGATATTGGCTCCTGGAGGTTTGGAATGGGCTCCTTCAAAATAAAAAAAAATCTGTCTCCAGCTATACATTGGAATACTGGAGAGAAGATATGGCGGAATATCAGTCTAAGAAGACCGAGATATATACCAGCAGGGAAAGAGTCTTATTCAACATGGGTCAAACATTTTGGAATCTTGCAGGAACGCAAAGAAACCTTAAACAATAACTAATATATATTTGCGGAAACGTTTACAATGACATATAGATTTCCCATATGCTTACATATACAGCCCCAAGTCTAAGCCTATGTATGAAGGGTCACATGACACACCAACTGGTCATCCAAAGAGTATCAACTTGGAGGAAGTCAAAGAAAAAAAAAATTCACCATATGTACCTGAATACCGTAAGGCAACTACATTTAAATGTTGACTTGGGGCCCCTAAAGTTCCTTGACTTTAGGTGCCCCAAGTCAACATTTAGATGTAGTGCCTGCTAAAAGGCTGCCAATCAAGTATACCTGACCAAACAGGCGCGTCATTTCAATCGGGCAATCATTCTTGAAAACAGGGAAAGTTGGGATATCTGCACACACATCCAGATTTAGGCAGCTCATGACAAAAACATCAAGATCCACCAATAAATATCTTATGTGCATAGCCCCCAGGTGATTTACACGTCTACCCCGAGCCATATAGTCTTAAGACTCGTAAAGTCTTCATTTTACCACCTAAATGGATTGACAAAGCTCTTCAATAAATATTTTTAAGCAATAAAAAAACTTTTCGACAACAAACCACCGTCAGTAGTCACAGATCACGCCAGGGTGTCTGACAATAAAAGAGTCAAGATAACACTCAGAAAACTTTGAGTAATTGCGGTTCAGTCTCTCTCTTCGTCCAAAGTAGACATCCATTAACCAGCCCGTAAACCTAGATGACATATTAAAAGCACATCTTACCTAAAAGCCTGGACATTACACAAGGGGACGGTTGTGGAAACAGAAGTTTAAATCTTAACACTGTAAAAAGCCTATTGTTTGCTAGATCCGCCACAACGTAATATGATCAAAACAGGTTCTAAACATCATAAATGATTTACCCCCGGTCAAATAAAACGGTTCTCTAATATTATGTCAAAATTATTATAGACGGCATGTTACAAGAAATAAAATTGGGGTTGGGTAAAACAGGTCAAGACTGCTACAGGTGGACAATGAAATTCCATGGACTCAAATGAAACAGAGTATCAAAAATATCAAAAATAAATCTAATTAAAAAACATTCACTACTGAATTGGAAAATTACCAGTAAGTACCAATTCTTGAGTCTTCTTAGTCAAGTACTCAAAGTCTATTCACCTGTTTCTTAGGCATATAGGTCTCTGCAGAGATCCTAATGACAATTGTAGTATCCAACAACTAGATTTCCCAGACTCAAAAAGACACACTTACAACTGTACGATGATCATAATTGCCAAATTTTCAAGTCAAAAATTCGGAGTTGAGAAAGTTCATCTCAAATTGAGTTGTAGATCGGAATGTGAACAACCAAAAATATTTGTTGCTCTAAAGTCACAAAAAGTCAGTGATGACCCACTTGACAACCATAAACGGTACTCATAGAGGTAGTCAACAAGCCCTTATGTACACTAAGAAGCATCTAAATAGATTATTTTTGTCAATAAGAGAATTGAAGAGAATGTAAATATACCAATAAATTAATTTATAAAGTGCCAATTTTTAAAAAAATTTTGGATTCTATTTTAGTTCTACCATTTTATCAATTTCGTAACTAGACAGCAGAAAATAATTGACGTAATTAAAATTCCAATGAGTAAGGCAATGAGTCATAAGGGCCTTAATACGTAGGGGAAAAAAAAAAACAAAAAAAAAACTAACACACTCAATCTCTTCTCATTTTGAGACATGCTCCGTCTCTCGCCCTCTCCCAGTGCTATCTCCATGTACTGCTCATAACCACCAGAGTCATTTCAGTGGGTCAACCTGCAAGGTCACCCTTATATTAACTTGAAGTCATGCTGCAATATTGCAAAATACATTAGGAATCCCAATGGCTTGACAACACATAATAGATTTACAAGCCTCAGCCCTGTGATAGGATGGAATATGCAGGATGAAATAAAAAAAAAATTATATATAAAAAACGTAGATGACACAGGTAAAGAAAAAAAAATCAAAAATTAAATCAATATGTAGATTACATCTACCAAGACGGAAAGGAAGAAAAAAAACATTTAAACTCAAATTTAAAAAAAAAAAAAAAAAAAAAAAAAAGTTTTCAAAAATATTTCACCAACGATTAAGATGAATGGAAACATACATATACATTACCTGAAAGTCCAAGGGGGTATCAGCTGTGGAAGGAGGAGGAGATTCTTCACACACAGCCAGACTCCGCACTAGCTTTAACTTTGAACTTGACTAAAGAAAGCGATTTACAAAAATAACCACATATGAAGAGAAGCAGTAACGCTTGAAAAAATTTTTTTAGACTTTTTATTTTTGCATTCACAATGCATTTGGCAGCAGTAAGTCCATAAGCATTTTCTAAGTAAATTTGCAAAAGAGCAAACCAAAAATTCACAAATATTTAAAAAAAAAAAAATTAAAAAAGCACACACTAAAAGAAAAAACAGCAGCCAAAAAAAAAAAAAAAAAAAAAAAAGTGCATTTATGCCAAGACCACACACACACAAAAATAAGAGACCAAAAAGGTCCAATAAACATGCTACACACAAGCCTGTTACTATACCTTAGACCTTTTTCCTGTTTGCCCCAAAGGCTGAACTGAGCGCTAAAAAGATTAGGTACAAAAACAAACAGATCTAGTTATCAAAGAGGCAGAACTACAAGATAGAATGGAATATTAGTGATGTAAATGAAGCTGTAATTATAGATGACAACATAGAGAGGACACATAAAGCTACAATTAGGTTCCTGTAATTAATTGGACCCAAATTATTTATACAAAGTAATTATGAAAAAAAAAGACCCCACGCCTACACAACAAGGAAGACACTGCTGGGATTTGTGAGAAAGAAAAAGTCAAGATCAATCAATCAATCAATCACAATTATGAAGACTAGATAAATTAACTTTTCCAATATCTCCTTTTTTCAGGCAAAAAAATTCTAACTAAATAAAAAGACAATTAAATAAAAAAGCTAAAAATAAAAACATAAAAGCCAAATTTTAAAACCAAGTCTTGTAGTGTAAATGCAAGTCTGTTTATTACAATTTGACCTTGACTGAGCAAAATGTTCCCCCTCCTCTTTTTTAATAAGTCAGGACATAGAAGAAAAGAAGCCGCTCTATTTAATCGCAATTCCAGCGCCAATTAATAAACCCAAAAAGTCTAATAACGTATTTAAGTGTTTTTTATTAGTCACATTGAGATTTTTGGTACACAGAAATTATTGACCCGATTTTGTTTAGCAATTAATCTAAAAAAAAAAAAAATCTATGCAGGCACCAAATAAAAAAAAGTTGTCAGATTTATGTGTTATTCGAATGATCGAGTTAATATGAAAATAAACCCTACAGATTTAAAATGACATTTTAATAAAAAATGCATCAACTTTGATGAATTCTAAAGGAAGGCTGATCTCAGATATTGACTCCGTTCCTCCCTCCGATCCCATGAGATCTGACCTGCAGACAAATAATTAGCTTTTTTTTTTAAATTTTATTTCCCTACATTACACTGATCATGCTACATGTAAACACAAAAGCAAATTATGTTGACACAACCACTTCGATTTCTAGTTGCCGCTTTATTGTATTTTATTTATTTTTGCACATTATTGCATTTATTCGGTTCATCTCTTTATAAGTGTGATGCATCAAGATGGAAGGTTACGGTGATAAATCTCCCTGATCATCGCAAGCACGCTCTCCAACTTAAACTAATTCCAGAAGCGAGATGTGTCAATTCCAGAGCCAGTGTTGAAGAAAAATACTGTATAGGCTTTTTTATATTGCGTTGAAAAATGAAATGTCAAAAAAAAAAAAAAAAGATGCCTTCAGACACGTTACGTGAGGCCGTACAATGTGAGCTGCAGTAACCGGCTTCAATTGAGATTTTTGCTTTTATGCAACTCGCTATGAAAATCATAATTTTTATACATTTATTTTAAGCAATTTGATGTAAAAATACAATTTTGGCTATAAAATTTTACAAAAAAATAAATAATTTTATTACTTTTTAATAAATAAATAGATTGACCCTTAGACAGGTGCTGAATCCTGTGTCCTACAGTTCAGATGGACTCTCTCATAGTGTGCACCCGCAACAACATAAAACAAGAGAGGGATTCTGGGATTCCGCTTAAATCCTCTCTTGATTGAATGCGTCCTACTAAGGATACTAGAAGTCTGTAACCTGTTTTAGTGTGGGTATTACATCAACCTGGAGCAAGACTTAAAGCAGAATCATTTAAAGGAGGCCATATACATTCAACAGCTATTCCTCTCAACTTCATCATGCATGTGAATGCTTGGCTTGGCCAAGTGTGCATGTGTTATGATGGGAAGAGGGGAGTAAGTCACTGGTAGACATCTTTCCCTTGAGAACAAGGGTCAGGTATGTTGAAATTTCACTTTTTTCCCCCAGCAAAGACCAAACGAACTCTGGGCAAACATCAAAAACAAATTAGACTGGTCTAACCAACTGCTATTGCTGAAATCTGTGTTCTTAACAGACCTTGGTCTAATGGATACGGCCTTCTTAAGGGTCACGTAGAATCCTTGGTCTGACAATGGAGATACACTATTTCCCCATTAGTGTGAGTGTTCAGATGGAACGTATAGGTTTGTTGTATGGAGTCGATCGGGATAATAGGTGGTGCTAAATACCTCTGACGCGAAGACCATTGACCAGACTAACCCCAATCTCCTCTAACCGACCTTCCACCCAGACCATCAGATGTCAACTGAGGGATTCTGATAAAATGACTCAAAAGACAAAAAACCTAATAAAAATGCAAAGACACCTTGGAGTTCTACAACCTTTAGCCCCATAACACTACATGTGGCTCTCTAGTGGTTAAAATCTGCAGATAAACAGCCGACACTTGGCATCATTGGTGGCACTGGAAGAGGCTGTATAAGCACAACCATAGGCAAGATTCCAGTGAAAGTCAGAAGGAAACATTTTTTTCAAAAATTCTCAAACAAAAGTCCGAAGGGCAAAAACGACAGTATTACAAGAACCCTTCACCAAATTCCAAGACGACCATATCACTAGAAGGTGACATCGAGGAAACATTGCGTCAGATGAACTACGTTCGGGCTGGTAGATGTGGTCGATACACAGACCGTTTCACCTGACCTAGGTGTGCGAAATCGGTCTTACACAGTTGGGTAAAGAACCAAGTAGAACCGCGTAATACGAATAGATATCTTACCACCCGTGTTAACCTTCTTGAGCTGACATAGGCAGCGACACGTTTGACTTTTTTAGTTAACACGTGCTAAAGTGAATTTCTACCTAAAATTAAAAGCAAACACAAAAACTAAGCCCATTCATTTTCAGCCCTCCAAATTTTTACAAGTCTGCTCATCCATAACTAAGTTATAACAGTTGCGTCCGTTAGAGTTTTCCAAGTGACAACAGGAAAAGCAGCCAGGACACTCTCATACAGAGGTTGTCACTTACTTAGACTCTGAAATCTGCCTATACCTTAATGCAGAGGTAGAAGGGCAAGCAGAACTCTATTATTCAACTAGGAAGATTTAGATTTTCGGCAGAAAAAAAAACACAAACAAAAAAGGAGCTCTAAAGGCTGTCATTTCCAGTTCTCACTGAAAGCTTAGAGAGTTATGAATAGGATAGAGAATTTGGAAGAAGATCCCGTGGGCATATAGAATTTTGGGTTCCTGGTGGAAATCTTTTTGCTTACGTCTTCAGCTGTACTGGAAGTATAGAGAGATCCGCCCGCTCCGCAGCATCCAGGAAAGCTATTGTAAGATTAGATCCATTCACCAGAATAGGACAGAGCTTGTGGTACCTTTCCTGGCAGCTACAAAATGTACAAAGTCATAGGGTACACCAAGGCTCCGGCAAACAACCGATAGACAGGGGTGCTCAGAGTTGGCCTCCACCGATCTGATACTGACAACCCATCATAAACCCTAGATCTATGGCCAGCCACTCATCTATGATATAAATACTTACCATGCAAGGCCCAGATTTTTAGCCTATCCCAAAGAATGTTTTAGAGTTGGTCAGAGGGAATGGCAACCATTAAAATGGGCTTTCCTGTCCCAAAAGCATTCTTTATATTGATAACCTGTCCACAGGATAGGTCACCAGTATCTTATATATGGGGGCCCGACAATCAGATCCCACAATCAGTGGTCGAACCCCCATCGATCAGATACGGATGACCTACCCTAGTGTATCCCCCGACATAATTGTGATCTATGGAGAAGCATGGCAGCAACGGTTTAATTTCCCTGCAGCGCCACCACAGGGCAGATGTTGCATTACTGCGTTCTCTTTAATATATGTATGTGCACTGTCCTTCAGAATAAGAGATGCTCTTTATAGGTGCTGGGCAATAGATGAATTTTCAAATACCTAAATCGAGTATTTGGAAAGGTGTTTTCTAAGCAATATTAAAGTTAGAGGTCAACACTGACATAGTGTCATCTATGGCTTATTGTATAAGCTGCAAAATTAGGCAAGGCTGTGGAGTCCGAGTTGAAGAGATAGGAATTGGAACCAATTTTGGGAGAAGTTAGAATAAAAGTTACCAATTCCAGTTTAATTACTTTTAATCCTGCAGTTATTAATATTCTATAATTCGTTAGATAGCTATATAGTGTGTTACATATTTACTTTCATAGGAATTCAGT
The DNA here is from genome assembly GCA_947044405.1 of Leptodactylus fallax. Taxonomy (NCBI): domain Eukaryota; kingdom Metazoa; phylum Chordata; class Amphibia; order Anura; family Leptodactylidae; genus Leptodactylus; species Leptodactylus fallax. The sequence goes on along the minus strand of CAMRHE010000560.1, from coordinate 278,208 downwards.
TTAATGAATTAGAGGATATTCATTGCTTATGACTGAGCTTGGCCGTCAGCGCTTTAGGAAGGTCTTAGAGTTAGGACTTGGAAAAATGGAAGAGTCAGAGTCGGTGGTTTGGCCTACTGTCTCAACAGGCCTGGAATTAGGTTGACAAATTGACCTCAATGTTTCTGTATAAGAGAGGAGTCAAAACCGCCCATGTCAACTACGATGTCCCAAATACAGAGGGTGCCTGGATTTTATAGAATTTCTTTTATGGTTAACCTGTAAAATTTTTAAATTTGTCATAACTATAAAACCACATAACCAATAACATATGTAAAATATGCCCCATAATAAGCCACAATGAGAAGATGCCTAAAGGAACAAACAGCACGAAGATCGGCAAAAGCAAAGACATTCCTATATTAGAACGGTGGAAATGGGCAAAATACAGTACAATGGGGCTACGGGTTCTCATGGAGTAATGAAGCGGAAACGGTTCTGTGTCAATCATACACGGCTCTGCACTGCAGTTGAGCGCTTTTGTAATTACGCGGAAAATTGTAGTAACGGAGTGAAGGCTTGAGTGTGTCACTGTCACTATTCATGGCACATAGCTGGGGAACATCTCCAGCGAAATTGAAAACAGCAAGAATTTTTTTTTTTCCCTCCCTCTCCTCTCTGTATCCACCTTCGACTGCAAGAAGAGTAATTGAATCAAATGTGATTAAAGGGGTTCTCCAGGATTACACCAAAAGAGTCCCAACATCTAATTTTCTGACTCACCAATATATTTTCTTTTAAAGGTTGGTCTTGAAATGCAAATATTCTAGAGTACAGGAGCAAAAAGAGTAGGGTTGGTTCACATGCTCAGGATTGATTGGTTATGCCTGGTCTGTATCCATAGGACATATGGAACAGTAATAGCTAGCACCGCCAACAGACATGACCAATTAATCCTGCCCCATGCAGCTGTCATCTACAAGACCGTATACAGGTATATCGGGGGGAATATACAGACTTATAGCTCTATATTTACAGAATCCTAGAGATCGTCTTAAAGCAATGAAGCAACCAGCTAATGAAGTGATTTTCAGAAAGCTTTATAGGGCCAGCAGAAGTGACAAAAACTGTACAAGCTAGTTATAGGTTTGTAATCTTTAGATTAATCTTATATGGTCACAATTTTTAAGATTTTTCTATCAATGTGATCATTTATGTATCTGTTGTGTGTGGTTCTAAGGGGAAGGTTGTTTTAATCCAAGTCATCAACAATATCATTAAACTTTAGTTTCAAAAATTCCTAAAATTAATTTTTTTAAAACACGCCCCCTGAAGGAACACATCGTAACCAGTTACACAAGTCAATGGAATATTCGTACATTGGTTTTTATTAAGTGCGAGTGGTAGGTTACATTTCAGTTTTAACTTTCTTACACAATTATGTAACGCACAAAGTTCTAGGAATTTTTTTTAAATTTCTAAAAGACAGTGAGCACACATGTGGGGAAATAAAAAAAATAAAAAAAAATCTAACATGAAATTTTTTTGAAAAAGATGAGAGTTGGAAATTTTTAAGTCCAGCACATCACTCATTAGTAATTCTTTGGATAACTTGGGCATCATCTTCAAAACCCAACAACAATTGAGACAGAACAGTGTAATAAAACCCTTATCTTGCGTCAAAAAAAAAAAAAAAAAAAAAAATATTACTATAAAATTACTACAGCCATTGCCAAGGTTTAGATTGAGGAAGGAAAGACAGGTCAAGGTGAAGTGATACTTGGCGATATTTGCAACATTCTCTTGTAAGAAGCTAAACATTTATTGGATTTCTTTATCCAACTATCACTCGAGAAGGTCAATGCCTGAACATCATTGGAAAAAATATAAACCCCCCAAAAAATAAAAATAAATAATGGTTGTATTTTTAAAGTGTCCTCTGTAATTCTTACACTGGAAAAAAAAAAAAAAAAAAAAAAAAAAAAAAAACACACAATGTTAAAACTTAAAGTTCTACAAGTTTGCGCAATACAATAGGATCACTGATAATTCACAGGTTAAACCTTGACCCGGTCTTACCGTAGGATCCTGCTTATCGCAACAACCGTCATCCTTTTCTGCCAGTACTTTCTCATGCCCTGCTGTCTGGAGAAGGTTTTCGATGGAGCTGGAGTGGCTCAGGTCGTTCTCGGATCCCTTCATTGCATCGGGGTCGTCTTTAACAGCAACAATACCAGACATCCTCATTGGAAAAGGTCACTTTAAAACTTTAAAGGATATACAAAACCTAAAGATATTCAGAAGAAAAAAAAAATTGAAATTTTTGAAAACTGGGTAAAATAAATAAATGAATAAATAAATAAAAATCATACTAGGCCAGTCTATCTGTTGCTTGTCGCTTATGTAGAGATGTAGCAGAGCTGAATTTATCATCACTTAACTCTTGGGGGCTGCCTTGTTGGTACATTATGAGCCACTTTAGGTTGCCTATGGTTTTACTAGTGGTGTAGAACCAAAGGACATTCTTAGCTCTGCTACACCAACATGAAAGAATATACAAGTAGATTACTACTTAATGCATATGTAAGACATGGCTGGTCACCATAGAGGTGCACCATGAACATTTCATGCCATTGTACTACTAGTGGATAGCGATGGCACATTTTGGACCACTCTGTTGCAGAAGATTGTGTATAGAGTCACGTATCAAACGCATATGCCGTAGCGCTGTATCCAGAACATACAACCCACATTGGAATTGCAGCTAGGGGATGCACATAATCTTATCAACTATCAAGACAATCCCTGGCAGTACACAAGGGGTTAAAATAGGATCCTGTAAAATTCACCCCCTGGGATTCTCACTGTAATGGCTACCGACAAGCTGCAACTTAACCAGGGTCATCCACAGACTCTTACTTTAACCCTTGAGAGGTCACATTCCATCACAACAGACCCCGCAACTGTAGCAATAAGAGGGCAAAAAAATAAATCAAGATAGGAAATGGTTAAAAACTATGGACAAAAACTCCGACTCTTCATCTACTTCCCAATATAGTCAACTCAATGTATTCCCAGGGGTCGTGAGTATATGGCATTCCTAGTTAACCCTTTAGCCTACACAGTTGCCTGGAACCCTGACACATGTAACAATTTCAGATACATATATATAAAAAAAAATTTTTTATTACACATTGGTAGAAATTTTGGTATTTTTTGCCAACTCTGTTTCAACTATAATAATAAATATATATATATATATATATATATATATATATATATATATATATATATATTTTATATGCAAAAAACATTTTTTAAAGAAAAACTGATTGATAAAAAAGTAGTTTTACTTCATAACATAGATCTCAAAAAAACAAACAAAAAAAAAAACACAAAAAACTGATTTTCTTCCTTTTCCATTTTTGCCTCATGTGCACGCTGACAATTATCCACCTCAATCCCCACTCATGCCATATATTACATAGCTGCTCACTTATTAGCTTTTCTAATTCCCTTAGTTATGCCAATAATAGAACACTACATTGCATTACTGCAGTCATTTGCTTGTTTGCATGCTGCAAACCACCCCGGGGTGCCAATACTTCTGCAATGACTCCAAATTAAATGCAAATAAGTCACCCCCCCCCCCTTCAACCCTTATTTTTCAGGGGCTATAATTCAGTAAAATAGGGGGTTGGCTTTAATTGTTTTCATGAAGTGTCAGCCAGGATTCTAAACATAGACTTTAACAATAGACCGGTTCCTGTTACCATGGGAACAAGAGAGGAGAAGCATTAGCTGCAGCTTCAAAAAAAAAAAAAATGTGCCGTACAGGTAGCAAGAACAAAAGAGCAGATTCCCAGCATACATATAAATATATTATCGCAGGAATGTGCCTGTGGATACACCAGACAAAGGCACGGGCAGATTTATCATCATTTGCTTTAGTTTCATGCTAAATAACTTGACCCCGGAGCAGACCGAAACGTTGACACGATGCTGCAACAAGCAGGGATCTGTTTGGAGTTTGGAGAGGTTCCTGCGTGCCAGGTCACGTTGCATAAATCACTATAACCCCCAGCGTGTGAATTCATAACCTCAATTGAATTAAAGGGAAAGCGATACATTCCATGTACAACGCTGCGGAACATGTTGCCGCCAACAGGACATCGCATGCACGGTATTGCGCAACAACGACAAACGTGTATAGATATGCAGGAAGAGATGGTCCCAGCAGGTGGGCTCATTGCCCATGGATGGGTTAAATATTTCATTTACATAGGTGTTATAAACCACAGCTGTAGGGGAGTATTATATTGAATTCTTTTTTTTTTTTTAATTTGTTTTACCTTAATTTTTTTTTTTTTTTGTGCATATATGGTACAAAATACCAAAGTACATGATATTATTTTAAGCCAGTGACACTTGGAGGACAATGGTCGACAAGGAATCCAAGACAAGACCCTGTTAGAACCTTCAGAAAAAATGTAAAAAAAATTGGAAACCAATATTGGAAGCTTCCGCTGCTATTCATTACAGATAAAACACCATTGTCTTGTCGGTGCCCTTATCAAATCTGCTCTCCAATTAGTAAGCCCTTCTGCGGTGACCTCATTGAGAGGTGGACAATTACTGGCCACTTCTCCCCTCTCCATTCAGCATTAAAAATGATCCATAGGCAGACAGGAAGGTCAAGACACCAGCAGGGCATTTACCATTGTTCTTCAGTTTTTGAAACGTTGCACGGCAATTATGGTCAAGTTCCGATAGATGTTTCTACAGCCGTTAACTACAATCTGGTGCAGATCTAAAATTCTCAGCAGGCACCATCGGCCTAGGGCTGTATGGATGTGCTGAGACTTTTAGTCCCACATTACCAAAGACTGCAGCAGCATGTTCTATAAAAAAAAGGCAAGGCAACATAAACCGACCCATGGAACAAAGATATGGGGTTACAGCATGATATCTAGACATCACAAGATTATTTCAGGAATTTAATCGAAAGACAAGACCTTTAGTTTTTGGAATTTATTTTCCAGGACAAGAACATTTACCTGATGAATCCTACTGCTATGAGTATGTGATGTCCCAGAGTAACAAAGAGAAATATTTTCAGGCTCCTTCCCACCGAGATTAAGCAGGATGTCAGTTGTAATGAACCATCTGGAAGGTGATAGAAGCCGTCCCATGTCCCTGTCACCAGTGGAAGGTCCTGGGCTGGGTGATGTGGCTGGAGGTCAAGTGCAGCATCTCTCGCACCAACCTAAAGACAACATATACAAATATATATATAGATGTACAGACATAAAAACAAAAAATTACAACAATTTGCCCAAAAATATCCACATACAAAACAAGAGTCGGGACTGTAACCTTACTCAGTATTCTTCTCGTCTGCAACGCAGATAATGCAATGTATTTATGTAATAAAATACTTCACTGCCAAGAAATTCTGCCAAGAGATTTAGAAACATAATGGGGAAAACAAGCCTGGGATTTGGCAATTTGCACAGATATAATCATTCTAAACACCAGGACATTACACTGGAAATATTAGATATTGAAAAAAAATTGGAGAGAAAAAAAAAATATAAAATTAAAAAAAAAAAAAAAAAAAAAAGCTCTAAAAAAGGTTGAATTGGTTTGCTTTTATAGGTATTAAAATTTACAGAAAAAAAAGCATTTGATAAAATAATGAAGGCTTTGCAGATGTGAAATACCTCTACATATATTGCAGCCTGCATCATCATCTGCTCATTATCACTGGTGGGAACGTTGTGCTTAGAAGGACACGGTAATAAGCGCCTCCTTAAATATTATGCAGAATGTTAAACTTCAAAAAAAAAAAAAAAAAAACAAGGGGAAAGACGATGAGAGATTCACAGCACATCAACAGGGCCGGCCGTGTCATTTTATCCTATTAAAATGAAATCAATCGCAGTCACCTGGTTACAAGCCAAGGTGATCTCTAGAGGGGGAAAGAAAAAAAATCCTGCAGCACTAGAGGAAAAAAAAGTGCAATAATGTGCTATAGGGTCCATCAGGGGACTGAGCAAGGCAGGGGGGCTTTACGTTCACAACACTGAGCATGCAACCTATTCACAGCCCTGACAACACAACATATGAGAAGATTACATGATAATTAGGTGTTTCAAGACCATCGATTCCTCGTGAACATAAGAAAAAAAAAAAAAATCACCAACAGATAGGACCAATTTTAGGTCCTGGGAAGAGGAACACATGGGGGATTTAGAACTACCAGAACAATGATTTTTCACTAAAAATTTTGAAAAAAAAAAATAATGACAAAACTTGTTTACAGTTAAGGAACAACATTGGACCACAGATATATGGTGAGTGTGGCTGGAGATCGCCGTCGGTTGTGATAGTAACACATGGGAAGGCTTTGGACTTGGTGAGAGTTTTGAGAGCCGGACTGTGTCCAAGTACTGGCAAGAAGCACAAGTGACCTATTACATGCCCCACATTCTCTTATAATCTGCTGGATTCTCCAGGAAACGGTAAACGTGGAAAATTCCTCATATAAACTACTCAAGTCTATGCACCAATTTAACTAAATGCACATTTATAAAAAAAAATAATTAAAAATGGGAAAGAAATTTTCCTTTTTTAATGAAAAATACAAATTACAAATATCTGATATAGATATATATATATATATATATATATATTTTTTTTTTATAAACATACATTTTTTATTATATTTATGTACATGCAGCATCAGGGTCAGATCAGAGCCAAAAAATAAATAAATATAAATAAAGAAGAATAAAATAAGATAATATAAGAAAACCTTATAAAACCTCAACTGTAATACAATAAACCTAAAAAAAAAAAAAAAGTCCTAAAATCACGCAAATATATGGAATATATACAGAACATATAGAACCATGCAAGGAATTTTCTCTAACAATTTAGTGACATTGACTCACAAGAAACAATGCAATGCAACATTCCAGAGACCTAAACAGTCCATCAATATATCTAAAAAATTTGCAGATAAACCTAGAAGCAACTTCATACAGTACATTTCTAGAAATCTTAAGTAAATGAAAAAAAAAAAAAAAAAATTTTGTTAAAAAGAGTACCAGTGATAAAACAATGCATTACTAACAGAAAAGCAAAAATTGTAGAATCTAGGGAAAAAAAAAAAGGATGTAAAAACTAAGAAGAATAAAAAATAAAGCATAGTAGGTAGCAAGCCAAGGACTTAGTCTGCAGAGAAGTCACATACCTGAACCATCCCGGCTTCTAGCTTCATTGCAACAAATTACAGAAGATATGCTTTCCATAGCATCTACACAATGACTCTGAATTGCTCTTTGAGAGAGCGATTATTGCAACCCTGCACTTAGACGATGTTTCATGCACCTGGCAAACAGTCTGTTAAGGCAAATACAGGAGGCTCAGAGTAAGCACACAGCCAACAGCTGCCCATGATGTGATGTCAGTGCCAGCCCAGCCAGTAACAGAGCAGAACAACTCAAACACGTCTCAAGCTAAATTCAGATCTTCATTAGCAATTCAGTAGCAGATGATGTAAAAAAAAAAAAATAAAATAAAAAATAAAATGATATATATAAAAATGTGTGAAAATGCCAAGAGAGGGGATGCCAAGATTTTATATTTATCATTAAACCTATATTTTACACAGCAGGAAAAAAAAAAATAAAGATGTTAAAATATAAATGAAGCAAAAAGAGCTCACCCTAAAAAGAAATTAAAAACAAAAAAACCCATAAAATTAGCTTTCTAATAGTTTTAGGCTAAGGCCCCACGTAGCGAAATGCAACAAAATAGCGCTATGCATCGCGTTTTTCCCTGCTGCGTTTTTGCGGAGATTTTCTCTGTGGACTTTCTACCCCTATTATACCTATAGGGAAAACGCTAGCATTTCCGGATGCAATTTTTTTTAAAAAGTGTGTTTTTTTTAAAACGCCAGCATTTCCGGGTGCAATTTTTTTTCTGCAATGTGTGGATGGGATTAGCCAGAATCTCATCCACTTTGCAGGTACTGTAAAACGCAGCGTTTTTCCGAACACGGGGCTTCAGCCTTAAAGGTGTTGTGTCTGTAGCCATATGCTAATGCATAAACAAAAATATGGTCATGTAGATTTATTTATAGATTTTTAATTGGTAAATTAATATACACTCTATATTAATAGCTAAATTTTTTTTTTTACAATTTTTATTGCATAAATATTCACACGTGCAAAATTATTTTTATACAGGTCTATGCAGAGCACAAAGCAATGTGTGACAACTTCATAAGGCAGTGCAGGGGGATAATTTTTTATCTTTTTTTTAATAAAATTTAGATATTTCTTTACACAATATAATTAAAATTTCTATATAACTGTAGAATTTTTTTTTTTTTTTTTTTTATAACTTAAAGCTATTTGCATTTTATATGTTTATAAAAGTTACGCAAATATAAAAATTTTTTTTCCAAATAAGAATGCAGAATGCTACAATGAATGAAAACGGCAGTAGATTGCAACCACGGCAACACGTGTGAAAGGTTTGGAGTGAATTAGGAAATCTGAAGCTATTTTATTCTGCAAACCACACGAAAAAAAAAAAATAAAAAATTGACATGCAGAGCTGTGACATCATCACGAGCTCACAGGTAATTGGCCGACATTGGAGCTTATCACACAGCCCAGAGAGGGAGTGCATGTCACTTTAAGCAGCAATGTGTCCTTACTATAAAGAAAAGCCTAAGATGCTCCACTTCACCCTACAAATAACGGGTTCTACCTTTTGCTTTACTTATCTTGCAATGATCTTGGGTTACATTGAGGTCTTCTCCATCCAGAGCTGCATTCACAATTCTGTTGGTATCTTGTTAGCCCTCAGGTTGCTAGATCTCACACCTCACTGCAAACCCTTGCTGGTTCAGGGTCTGTACAGAGCATGCTCGGTTATGGAGCATTGTGGGAGGTGTAGTTCTTAGACCAGGCATTGTACAGTAGTCTGGTGTAGAAGTGAACTACATCTCCCACAATATACTGCACTGGGGTACGGTGCATTGTGGTAGCTGAAAAGACAATTCTGTATCCTAGATAAGCTGTCAGGGGTGTGCCTGTCTGCACGGCGTTCACAGATACTAAGTGCCCACCAGCAGAATTCTCAGTGTGAAAGAAGAAAATGATACAATGTAGCGAGATCAGCCAAACGATATTACGTTCAATATGTATCAATTCATCGCTTTTAGGACTCCGTTACTCGTAAGGGCTCAAGCTAAGAAGACCCCCCACCCCCTCCAAGTCTGCAATTTTATCCAAGGTTCGCCATCTGCAAAACTGTGCTCCTCCATATCTTTACTAAGGCCCCGTTGCCTAAAAACAGCTACAAAACACCACAACCCTTCTAAAGATTAAGATTCAGTCTCCGTATTCTGTAATACCAAAGAAGAGCAATCAGGTTTTAATTAAATACTGCATCAAAACGACTCCCTAAGGTAATCTGTGAACCTGGTAGATGCCCGTCCCTGTGCAGTGAACAATCTAAAAGGTATAAGGGTTAATGCAGAATACACAAAGCCATTAGCGTTCCTATCTGGGAAATTCCGATCATTCGCAACAACAACTGCCCGAATGTGGGAAAAACACAATTGAAGAAGAACATTTTTGATCACTGACTTATTCATCGAACTCAAAAACAGACACCGGGGCCCCGCACAGATCACTTATTCCGTCAGTTTCTGATGTGTCCAGGGTCAGGGTGTGAAACCCTCAATAAAACACATACTGATGGACCTAACCTATAATAAAAAGATGATTTGGGACCAGAAAATCCCCTTAATATGCAGTAAAATCACAAACTGAGTCATATTCACCTTTAGGACAGTCGCCACTGCCATGTCACCGATCCCGGCTGGTCGCTCTATCCTCATCTCCAGCGATCATATGACAAGTCAGCAGATGTGGTGGACACCACTGGGGTGGTCGGTGCAGCCATTCATTTGTCTGTGGTGGTCACATGACTGTGTTGAAGGACAATGTCGTGCAGACAGGATAGGGAAACCAACATGGACCCAAGGATTGGCAGCATGGCAATAGCAGAGGGCAGAAAAGGAGTTTGACTTTGGCTGTGTTAACATCTGCGTCTGGTGCAGATCCGTCATAAATTGTTGGACTAAAAAGTGCTGCAAGGGCGACGTTTTTGTCTATTTCAGTTATTTAAAAAAAAATGGACATCTGACGGACCGCATTGTAGTTTCTGCCAATTTTGTGGTCCGAATGTCCGTTCATTTCGTCCTCCGACGGACCACAACAGACACCCGGCACAGAAGTGAACTAAGCGGCAATTTGTTAGTTTTAGCATATTAAAGTTTTTGTAACAAATTTTAACCCAGTCTCAAATGAGGAGGTCCCCACATTTAGGACCCCCATCTATTAGCCAGAGTAAAGACCAGATATCAAGAGCGTCTCCTACTCTGGAGGATCCAGCATACTGTGCATTACATGGACAGGGCACTGACTTTAACCAATGAAAAATGTGTAATGCTTCATTCCACCTGTGGAGGCACTGCAGAAAGCCTGTACACTTGCAGAAAGGTTCCTTCACAGCAGCAGAATACAAAGTGATCAGTTTAATGGCAAAAGACTGTGTAGAGCAGACCTTTCAGTAAGATAGACCCGAAATAGCTTCTAAATGACTTTGGAGAAGAACCAGAAAATCTCAGTTAAAGACCCTTGAAAAATTCTCTCATTTCAGCGTTAGTTCATTGGTGACTGAATTAAGAATTCTTCTGTAAGAGCTTAGTCCCTATGACAACAGCTCCTTCCCTCTGCTCCGTCACCTGTGTGTTTTTATAGTGTCCCTCATAGCAACCAATATCTCGCTTCCTATTTTCTAGCACAGGTAAGCAAATGGAATAAAATAATTGGATGCGAAATGACCCAGTGTGCCCACGAGAACATACTGCGCTGCCAGGGTTGTCATGGGCACACATGCTGCAGAGTTACAGGATTCGTGTGTGAAAGCGTGTGTGCCATCTCAAAGCCATCCTAGGGAGAGAAGCTGAGCTCTGGGATATATATTATATAGGGTTATATGATCAAGGAGAGAAGCTGAGCTCTGTGATATATAGGGATACATGATAGAGGAGAGAAGCTGAGCTCTGTGATATATAGGGTTATATGATAGAGGAGAGAAGCTGAGCTCTGTGATATATAGGGTTATATGATAGAGGAGAGAAGCTGAGCTCTGTGATATATAAGGTTATATGATAGAGGAGAGAAGCTGAGCTCTGTGATATATAGGGTTATATGATAGAGGAGAGAAGCTGAGCTCTGTGATATATAGGGTTATATGATAGAGGAGAGAAGCTGAGCTCTGTGATATATAGGGTTATATGATAGAGGAGAGAAGCTGAGCTCTGTGATATATAGGATTATATAATGGAGGGAGAGAAGCTGAGCTCTGTGATATATAGGGTTATATGATAGAGGAGAGAAGCTGAGCTCTGTGATATATAAGGTTATATGATAGAGGAGAGAAGCTGAGCTCTGTGATATATAGGGTTATATGATAGAGGAGAGAAGCTGAGCTCTGTGATATATAGGGTTATATGATAGAGGAGAGAAGCTGAGCTCTGTGATATATAGGATTATATAATGGAGGGAGAGAAGCTGAGCTCTGTGATATATAGGGTTATATGATAGAGGAGAGAAGCTGAGCTCTGTGATATATAGGTTATATAATAGAGGAGAGAAGCTGAGCTCTGTGATATATAGGGTTATATGGTAGAGGAGAGAAGCTGAGCTCTGTGATATATAGGGTTATATGATAGAGGAGAGAAGCTGAGCTCTGTGATATATAGGTTATATGATAGAGGAGAGAAGCTGAGCTCTGTGATATATAGGATTATATAATGGAGGGAGAGAAGCTGAGCTCTGTGATATATAGGGTTATATGATAGAGGAGAGAAGCTGAGATGTGTGATATATAGGGTTATATGATAGAGGAGAGAAGCTGAGCCCTGTGATATATATAGGGTTATATGATAGAGGAGAGAAGCTGAGCTGTGTGATATATAGGGTTATATGATAGAGGAGAGAAGCTGAGCTCTGTGATATATAGGTTATATGATAGAGGAGAGAGGCTGAGCCCTGTGATATATATAGGGTTATATGATAGAGGAGAGAAGCTGCGCTGTGTGATATATAGGGGTATATGATAGAGGAGAGAAGCTGAGCCCTGTGATATATAGGGTTATATGGTAGAGGAGAGAAGCTGAGCTCTGTGATATATAGGGTTATATGATAGAGGAGAGAAGCTGAGCTCTGTGATATATAGGGTTATATGATAGAGGAGAGAAGCTGAGCCCTGTGATATGTATTATATGATAGAGGAGAGAAGCTGAGCTCTGTGATATATAGGGTTATATGATAGTGGAGAGAAGCTGAGCTCTGTGATATATAGGGTTATATGATAGAGGAGAGAAGCTGAGCTGTGTGATATATAGGGTTATATGATAGAGGAGTGAAGCTGAGCTCAGTGATATATAGGGCTATATGATAGAGGAGAGAAGCTGAGCTCTGTGATATATAGGGTTATAGGATAGAGGAGAGAAGCTGAGCCCTGTGATATGTATTATATGATAGAGGAGAGAAGCTGAGCTCTGTGATATATAAGGTTATAGGATAGAGGAGAGAAGCTGAGCCCTGTGATATGTATTATATTATAGAGGAGAGAAGCTGAGCTCTGTGATATATAGGGTTATATGATAGATGAGAGAAGCTGAGCTCTGTGATATATAGGGGTATATGATAGAGGAGAGAAGCTGAGCTCTGTGCTATATAGGGCTATATGATAGAGGAGAGAAGCTGAGCTCTGTGATATATAGGGTTATATGATAGAGGAGAGAAGCTGAGCTCTGTGATATATAGGGTTATAGGATAGAGGAGAGAAGCTGAGCTCTGTGATATATAGGGTTATATGATAGAGGAGAGAAGCTGAGCTCTGTGATATATAGGGTTATATGATAGAGGAGAGAAGCTGAGCTCTGTGATATATAGGTTATATGATAGAGGAGAGAAGCTGAGCTCTGTGATATATAGGGTTATATGATAGAGGAGAGAAGCTGAGCTCTGTGATATATAGGGTTATATGATAGAGGAGAGAAGCTGAGCTCTGTGATATATAGGTGTATATGATAGAGGAGAGAAGCTGAGCTGTGTGATATATAGGGTTATATGATAGAGGAGAGAAGCTGAGCTGTGTGATATATAGGGTTATATGATAGATGGAGAGAAGCTGAGCTCTGTGATATATAGGGTTATATGATAGAGGAGAGAAGCTGAGCTCTGTGATATATAGGGTTATATGATAGAGGAGAGAAGCTGAGCTCTGTGATATATAGGTTTATATGGTAGAGAGAGAGAAGCTGAGCTCTGTGATATATAGGGTTATATGATAGAGGAGAGAAGCTGAGCTCTGTGATATATAGGGTTATATGATAGAGGAGAGAAGCTGAGCTGTGTGATATATAGGGATATAGGATAGAGGAGAGAAGCTGATCTCTGTGATATATAAGGTATATGGTAGAGGAGAGAAGCTGATCTCTGTGATATATAGGGTTATATGGTAGAGACGCTCTATTACAATCTGGTCTCACATAGGGTAACAAAAATCACCAGATTTGCTTTAAACATGGTCGGGTCACCAGATGTTTGTCGCACAGACAAGGTTTATGTATAAGGTTAGAGATAGTTCAGGGGTGACATAAATGATGGAGGAAGTAGTTAGCTTCTCCTACTTAGGCTTCCGTATAAAAGGTAGCTAAGCAGCCATGATAACTACTGGCACATGCCAAAGTTTACGGACACTGCACATTTCAAAAAGAGGTTGAGAACCCTTTGCCAATTGCTCCGTGTAAGGGGGTCCCTTTACTAAGGAGAAGCCACTCTGTCAGCCCCTCTAGATTTTGCCCCGCCATGTATTCGATGAATGAGGCCAAGTTCACATTTGTATTATAAATCTCAAAAAAAACAAAACAAAAAAAAAAAAAAAAAACACACACCACAAAAAACAGAATTCAAGCTGTGATAGATCAGTTATATGATGGACACCCACAGCACCCAACAAGCCTCATGACTTCTAATAGGCCCATCCTGGATCCAACACTTTACTGGAAAACAATGGCGTTGTGCACTGCACTAGTTTACACGACTATAAGGGAATGTTCACACTACCGTTCATCCATCATAGGATGAGAGCAACAGATATTAATGGAAGTGAAGTGACAGATGCAAATGGAGCCCCCTAGATCGGTTCCCATTGATGCTAATGTGAAAATCACAACAGACCCTTTCTTATGTTGGTTTACCTTTGTTACAGGGTTAAGCGACCAATCGCTGGGGTCCGACAGTCGCGACAGGACAGAAGAACGGGGGGACCGAAAGTGAATAGAGTGCCAGTGTGATTGGCGCTCCATTCACTTCTATGGGGCTGCTGGGACTGTAACCTCTGGTAGTGCCTACAGTCCCATAGAAGTGAATGGGGCACCTTTCACGCAAGCGCACTGGTGCTCCATTCACAAGGAGGCTTTAGGGAGACTTTCAGTCACCTGCGCTCTCTTGATCACTGGGGTTTCCACTGCCAGGTTCTGTGGATGGGGAATAAGCGTCCTTCAAGGCACGACCCCTTTATGTAACGGTAGTGTGAACCTAGCCCAAGACAGAATCGGTGACAGCCTAATTCACCCTTTTCTCCTGTAGTGGCCACAGGTGAGCAAACTTTAGAAGCCGGACCCACAGCGATCATCTGATCTCTAAGATGGCGTCGTCTGAAAATGGGTTGTCATAGTGAAACAGTCCCATTAAGACTAGGATTTATTAAAAACAGTGTAAGAACAAATGTCCTTTATGGCCCACAACAGGCGCACGATAAGGAATGAAAGCAACACCATTACTGGCTTCTATGTGCAAGAAAGTTTTTCTTCTAGACACTTCCATAAATCTTCCAATATATTCTTAGGTATGCAGTATTTTGCTTTAATTGGGTTTTCCCCGATGGGAATTCTAAGTAAGGGGAGAGAATGACTTCATAATGAGATTTCTTCCTCCTGAAGATATTCCCACAAGATCATCCCCCAATAAACCACCTCTAATCGCCATTCTGTACACTTTTATTATCTCCTATGGGGATCAGCGTCATCACTTTGCTGCGTCTCCAGTAGGTGGCAGATAATGCGCAATTTTAAAAACATTTTGCTCAACTTTTTTGCTTTTTAATTTTCTGGCATCTCCCCTCATCACAGGGCAACATACAGAGTCATTGCTTGACACAGGTCACTACGAAGTATGGTTTGGAGTGGTCCTTTAAATAGGCCATCACCCATATGCTCTTGTTCAGTAAAGGTTACGTAAGGTGAACTTGTCGCCAGGTCTGAAAAGCCCAAACACCTCCATCAACTGATCGGCGCTGTCACCCTGAGCAATTTGATATTCTGTTTATCTAAACCTGTTCAGCCATTCCAAAGATATAAGCCCTTTAAGTGTTGATGCAGGGTCTACTAGCCAAGTGGGCGGTATTAATTTGGTTTCTTTGGAGGTGGGGTCTCTGTGCTATACGTCACTCAGTGTTCCCGCCCACTTGACTAGTCGATAATTCGCATCAACACTAAAAGGGCTTATAACTTTGGAACAGCTGAAAAGATTTCGATGAACAAAACACCAAAATGCTCAGGGTGACAGGGCCGATCAGATGATACATGTCATTGACCTTTTCAGAACTGGCGGTCAGAAAAATATGGCTGCAATTTTTTTTTCTAGACAAATTCTGCAAGCACAAATATAACAATGCATGTACATAATACAACATTGGTTTCTTATAATGCAGCAATGTAATATTGGCATGTAGAATCTTGCACAATGCTACAAGGACCTCATTATTTTCAATGAAATTCGAATGGTTGCCAGAAAGTGCTGATTTTGGTGCATTTGACTCCCTAAAAACAGGGGACCTTGGTAAAGAGTATTTAATAAAAAGTAAAACTCTTGTGTTTTTAATCAGTTCTGCTGTTTTCTGCAGATATTGCAACTGAAGGTATTTAGGTTGTGCCTTGCCAGGACCTTACTCTAATGACCTCACATGAGAACTACAATTCAGCGATCTTCTAGCTATGCACCGTGTGGGCGCCGCTCGTCTCTCTGGGTACATGAACAAGCAGTAGTTGTCCCACTGGAGGCAATGACACTACTAGATAGGGACAGGAAGGGAAGGATAGGCCCAGTAAAGATGGCAAAAGTAACTGCAAAGTATCGTAGACATCCACAGAAGATCTGTGCTTAGTTCTCCAAGATGGCGGCGGGAACAACCTCCCTGCCCAGTTCTGCCAAACCAATGGAAGGCAAAGGGCAAAGGTCACACCAAACATTGATGGGATTTACATTTCTCTTTTCTTCATTCACTTCATTTTGTTAATTGATGAAAATAAACTATTAACCCTTCTATTTCTGAAAGCATTCTCAGGCTGCAGCATTTTCCTACGCTTGCCTAAGATTTTTGCACAGTACTGTACATACAGCGTTCTAGGGCAGAGTTAAACTAATGAAAATATTTTGTAAAATTCTCAGCTTTTTTTCAAGGTCCTCCAATACTTCCTATTTGTAGTGTTTTGCACTGGATTTTTTTTTTATACCACCATGCAATGGGACATTTAGCTGAAACTCAAATCTTTAGAAAGTACAAAACCAAAGTAATACAATGTACATAAAAAGCAGACAGTAAGTAAAGAACCTGCACTTACATTTAATGCCGGTGCTTATAGGGGGCGCCTTCTTCCTTTTTTGGTCAAGTATACTAAAGGGAAGAACAGAACTCAAGTCGGTCGTCAAATATTCTTCAGCATCCAAGAAGGTGTCATTCACCTATGTAATGGAGGACACGACCAGTTAACTATGGGTCCTTACAAACATTGAGAAGCAGATAAAACCATTATCTTTCACATTTATTAAAAATGTTACAAATATGCACCAAATTCAGTATACGAAGAAACAAACATCAACTCTAGATCAAAGTACCGGTCACATGCAGCCCTGACGGCACCATCACAGGTCACTTTCCCCTATAAATTCAACACACTCCTGAAATACTTTGTACTTCTGGGAATGCTGCACATTTTCATTTATGGCGCCATGCCCTTCCTCACAGCACTGCCCTGGATATTGTCACACGAGGTCACTGTGCCCCGTAAGATTAGGACATTCATCCTCCGCTGCCGTCATCATTCCTGTTATTTGTGTAGTTGCTGAATTTTTAGCGAAAAAAAAAAAAAAAAATTATCTATACCTATACACATGAGTCAAGCGCAGGAATATCATAAAAGCCTCTATGGGGTCCAGCATTGGTTACTCCCGTCCAGGAACCCGTGTAGGACTCCCCTACTATAGAGGAAACAAAGGATTGTAGAGCTGGCCAAAGAGTCACAGAAGCGACAGGAAATTTTCCAAGTTTTTGCTACTTGCTTAGTTTTGTTTCTACTGTAGTCAGGCTGCACAAGTCTTCCACATAGGATGTCAACACAACTTTAATGTTACCCTATGGAAAAACAGTAGGACTTGTACCAAGTCTAGAAACAAATCCAACTATCTCTATATGCAAAAGGAAAAAAAGTTGCGCAACTCAAAAATAAAAAAAAGCCGTAAGACCACGTGAAATCCGGCACACCGACAGCCGCACTCTGCAGTCTACAGGTTTATTGCCAACTAAATGTGTGTTTAGTTGAGCAAAAAAACCTCTAATAGCAGCACCATCCGTACTGCTCTAATTCACTGTATCCCCCCAGGAGCTGCAGCTTCTTCACTCAACTTTTTGAGTAACATTTTCTTGATTTTGTACACAAGCTGAATTTTCACCCTCGCGAATCCTGGTCCAAGGGCTCCTGGGGTTCTTCTGAATGTTGGACATCATAGGAGTTCCCCACCTTGGAATCTCCTTGTGTATGCCAGAGCTTAGAGTGCCTTTTGCGGACCTGGCACTTGGACAATTGGGTGGCAGGTCATACACGATAACAACTGATGCCAATGGAAGACAAGCCATTGACAAGCCTGGAAAAACAAATAGGTTGTCCGCAGGCCGAGGAGGGTCACTTGCAAAATTCTTTTTTGAGATTCTAAAATACAACATGAAAACTGGGTTTATGCCTACACATTCTAGATGCCCATTGCGTCATAACATCTTTTTTTCTATTGCTAGCAATGCAGGGATATTTGCAACTGCGTTCTCCTACAAGCCACGGACGCAGAACCCACCCAAATTTTTAACAGCACATCTAAAGCCATTGTAGCCTTCAACCTTTGCACTGCAGTTGAAACTCACAGCAGAAACTGACAGTCTGCGGGGCTAAAAGCCACAACCTAGGTCACTTTGTTCTGCAAGTTTTAGTTGCATCACGTGGATGAGATTTGTTTAAAGGTGTTTTCCAAGCTCAAATGAAGTTTTCATGACCTATTTGGGTCCCACATTTACAGATCTGCTGTCCCCAGTACCAGAAGCTGGTGCAGTGCTCAAGGAGCATGCGCAGGTTGCTACTATTCAGGAGGAGCGGCGCAGTCACCCTGTCTGCTGCTTTGCGGTGGTTCCAGGGAACTGTGTCGCTGCTCCTATTACTTGCATAGGAGCAATCCGGGCGCACTCCCCGTTCCTCTGCACCAACTTCTAGCACCAGAGTTGATCTGTGGGTGTCGGACCCAAACAGATCACACACTGATGGTCTGTTCTATGGATAGTGGATGGAAAACCCCTTTAAATCTTATCGACCATGCTGCTACAGTAGATCACAGAGGGTTAGCTGTTAGCAATTCCGCAGAGGCTATCATGATACAGTCACCCCCCACCACCATTCCATCTGGTGAGGCAACCCAAAGCATACAAGTATAGAATAGAGAGTCAGCAGTGCATCATAGGACAATGAGGGTTATGGAAACAGCAAAATCTATCGTCCTAGTAGATGGCGGCAGAGAGGTGGGACATCTTTCTAACAACTTGTTGAAATAAGGTGCAGAAGTTTCTAATTCTTTAACAAAAATTAAGAAAAAATGAAATTAATAAGCACAAAAAAAATTTATGAAAGAGTGAATGAAGTCTTGTATTCCTAAAAGATTCTAGATAGCCAAGCTGGTGGGTTTGGAAAGCCACCAGCAATCCCGCAGGTGCCGCTTACAGGCGTCCAGGACAGCGACGGTCATCAAACTGGGTTTTAAATGAAGCAGAACAGCAGAGCTGACAGCGGAGAGCCGGCCACGAGAAAGACAACACCAAAACAAAAAGACAACGGTCTTCCATCTTCCAGGCTCGGGAGTCTGTCACAGGCCGAATACACAACAGGTCCCAGATGGGGCCGGAGCTGTCTCATTCACTTAGAGCTCTGCTCCAGGCGTCCAGAGCGAACGCAGCAGCTAATGACTGCAGTAATCCAGACTGAAGAGACGATGCCTCGGAGGAGGGAGAGCAGCGGCACGACTAGAACTACAAGTAGTCTGACCCCATCATGGGGCTTTACTGCTTACATAGCTGTGCATACAGAGGAGCAACTTGAAGCTCTTGATCCCTAATGCAAAATATATGGCACCTATACAGCAAATGTGTACATGGACCCACTCAAACCGGATACAGCTGTTACCTCTGCACCCCCTATAGCTTTATTAGTGGATGCAAATAAGCGCAAAATAGTTTATTTTTTTACTTTAGATTTCCTTCCAAAATAACATTTTCATTTATGAAGAAATATGAGCCATGGAGGCAACGAAAACTAGCTGGTATCTTATAGAATCCATAGTGTAATGTGAAATATGGAGAACAAAAACTTTACAATGTCCTGGTGAAAAAAAAATAAAAATAAATATATATATATATATATATATATATATATATAAAAAAGAAATAAATTATTTTCTTAAAGGAACAGTCCAGGGCACACATTGTTAAGCGCAGGCTCTGCAGGGGCGGTGCATGACACATGGATTCAGAGAGAGGTTGTGTCAGGCTCCGCCCCCTAAGGACCTGCACTAAACATCATAGAGAGATCTCTGCAGTAGCATTCATGGTGGGATGTTAGAAGTAGTTTGCTTGACTGCTGCTCCATTCCTCTAAGGAGAGTGACTTCTTTAAAGGGTGATGGTGTTTATAGCAACCCAAACAGTAGGAGGAGGGGGGAGAGCTCCTGCAGCAGCCAGATGCCTTACAGCCAGATCTGAGGTTTGTGAAATAAAGTGAAATTAAGACCCTGCTGTAATGTGGCAGAACTATATCTAACAAAACAACCTACCTATGGCCTTATGGGAGATGGTCTACATGTGTACAACTGACCTTGGCAGATCTGACATGAATCATGGGAGGTGGCAGCGTCAGGCGCGGTGTGCTCTATGGGGTGCGATCACACTCTTGTCTGCGACTGGACAGAAAGGTGTTAAAGGAAGTGTAAAATGAGGTTTAACCCCCTCACAGATATAACACAATGTAAACTTAAAAGGGTTTAATGTGGAAAAGGTGACCCACGTCTAGAGGCCAACCTTACAAAAACATAAAATGAGGGAAAGCATAAATGGGGCTTGAACTGCTGGCGCCAAAATTATATCAATTATTGCACCATTTTTCACCTCATTCTGCCACATTTGTTACAGAAAGTAGTCATAAAGAGGCATAGAGGACATGGGGCACATGCTGTGATAAATAGTGTGTCAGGCCGGGACTGCTGTATGTTTCAGTGCCCAATTTATACACCTTGTGCCCAACTGTTAGCACATTTTTATTAATAGTTACTCATATAAGCCACCTCCGTCGCCCTCTGCCTACACGCCAGCTTTTCACCTGCACCCATTTTCTCTACTTCCATTCCCATTCCACCTCTGCTTTTAACCACAATTACCTTTTACCTTGACCTCCTTTTTCTCCCCTCCTCTCTATCTGCCCCCCCTCTACCTACTTCTCTACCCTATTTAAGCCTCTTACCCATTAGATCTCCCCTTTTGCCTCCACTTCCCCTCTCACTCTCCGCTCTAAATTTTATACCCCAATCCCTGTTGCTGTATCCATCCACCCCAACCCCATTCTCTCCTACCCTTTCTGCCTCTACCCCTTTGCTCTCCCATTCTCTTTGCCTCCACCACCTCCTGCCAGATTTCCCCTTTCTGCCTCCCCCTCCCACCATCTATCCCCCCTCTTTCTGCCTCCACCACCTCACACCTTTACCCCCATCTATCCTCTCGCTTTGCTTGTACCCCCTTCCTTCTGCCTCTACCTCCTTGCTCTCCCATGCTTTTTGCCTCCACTCCCTCCATCTATCCCCTTTTTGCCTTTACCCCCTTCTCCTTACCAATACCCCTCTAGGTAAACCCCTTTTGCTTCCCCACTATTTGCCGCTACCCCTCTATCCATTGCCATCTATCTACTGCTTTCTGCCTTGATCCCCTGTTGCCCCCACCTCGATCCCCTCTATCGTCTCTATCCCGTCACTATCCATCCTATCACCTCCATTTCCTTTCTACCTCTTTCTGCATTCCCCCCTCTCGCTCTGCCCCTTACATTGCCTCCATCGCCATCTATCCCCTCTATTGCCTCCATCTCCTATTCCTCTCTACCCCTTTTTCCCTCTCTTTGCCTCCTCCCCCCTGACTCCACGCTGACTCCTTAAAGGAGCACGACACCTACAATAGTGTCAAATCTGAAGTGAAGCCAATACCCCGCACACCTAGGGTACATGACAACGCGTTCACGGGGGTCGAGCAATCATTTTCATAGACTTTAGATTTCCTGTCCCTTGACAAGAATCTGCTTGAGCCACAACTGATTTCTTATCCCACGTCACAGTGTGAATACGGCTTCAGAGACCGCTCCTGCGCCGTCAGGACAAAGGAGGAGGAATAGACTTGCCCCAGGTGTACTACATTAAGTAAGACAATTCCATTACATTTTGCGGATGACTTTTCTGCCATGCAACTGATTATATTAGTTCAGGCCCTGCCTCGCGCCAATCCAGCTGTGGCACCGCACCGGGGGTTCCATCACAGTCTCTATAACATCGGTTTTCGGCGCTCCGCTCAGTGCCGCATTCATTTCATCACCCAAGAGCTTGCAGGAAATGTAATCGTGTTAACCCTTTCCCGTCTGCAATTTAGTTTTCCCCTCATTTCACAGTATAAAAAAAATAAAAAAATCCCTCCCGTCTTAATGCAGAGTGTCGCTGCAATGTTTTAATTGAATTAATGATAGCATTATCCTTTACAAGAACCATTAGGAGATATTGATTTGCATGCATCACAACAACAGCCCCATTACATATCACTTACGCCTCATTATTTCACATAACCTGCAAGCAAATGAAGTGCCCACAATATAATGAGAGGGGGGGGCAAAAAAAAAAAATAAAAATCAGTCAAAATCCAAAACAAAAATAGAAGTTCGAGCTTCACGCGGCAAGAGCTTAATAATTGAAGCGATACTTGAGAGGTGTTACTGTGCAAACTCGCTCATAACTACTTCTTTTGTGACTCCGCCGGCAATTATCTATTATTACATCTCACTAATTCTAAAGAGAGCGCGGCAGTACCGGCCGCCAGCCACCAGGGGGGTGTTGAGAGTCACCGGAATACGGCCCTTTGTTTCAAAATAAATAAATAAATATCTCCTTAATAATCGCCACCGGCTTCCTGCACTGTAACATGCTCGTCCAAGTGGCAGTAATTAATTTTCATTAAAACATGCTAATTAGCGGCGACACGTCAGAAATGTCGCGCTATCCTACGTATAAAATTAAAGGAAATACCCAGATATTGCACAGAGGGGTCACGCCATCATCGGAATGTATTTGTAATTATTTGGAGTAAACTGCGGCGTCAGCAAATACTACGCCATCTGAGCCGCCGCGCAATGACAGCTCCGGTAATTAGATTGCAAGCTCTTCTCGTCTGAAAATTCTTCTAGTCTGCATATTTAAAGGGCAAGTCAAGTAAAATCTGCATAATCCTCTGGTGCAGAATGTTA
Source organism: Leptodactylus fallax (assembly GCA_947044405.1). NCBI lineage: Eukaryota > Metazoa > Chordata > Amphibia > Anura > Leptodactylidae > Leptodactylus > Leptodactylus fallax. The sequence goes on along the minus strand of CAMRHE010000560.1, from coordinate 255,210 downwards.
CCGGTGATGGTTAACCCCTTCACCCCATCTTCATTCATCCCTAAACTCCACTTCCAATTTTACCCCCTTCCCCTCTTGATACGTCCCTGCCAAGCGTAAGTGAAATGGTTAACCATTTGCCCAACCGTGGCCAGAACGGCCAGCAGGCGCCAGGACTTCTTAGTCTCAGGAGAAGGTACTTTATGAATAAGTTAAAGATGGACTCTTTATAGATGGATCCTCTTAAGGGTTTGTTAACATGACGGTCTACAAGATCCATCTCCGACGCTATAAAGATTAATGGAGGGGGGGTTGAGATTTTCCTGGATGTGATCCGCGCCGATCAGACAGTGATAGAGAGAGAGCATTAGGACACAGGCACGAGAGAGATTAAAAGAGAGCTCATAAGACACCAAAAGTGCTCGCAACACAGCAAAATAAATGGTGAAAGAGAGCGAGAGTGCTCACAAAGAGACTGTGAGGGTATGAGTGAGCAAGAGAGTGCTAGCAAGACCCCAAAAGAGAGAAATGGTGCAATCACAAGACGCCCAATGAGAATGTGAGAGCGCTTACAGTATGCCAAGAGACACAGTAAGAGCAAGAGTGCGTGAGAGTGCTTGTAAGAAACCAAAAGAGCAAGAAAGATTGCTTGCAAGACACAATAGATTTTGCAAGAGCAAAAGTGAGAAAAGTACATCAAAAGATTGTAAAAGCAGAAGCGAGTAGGAGAGTGCTCGCAGGACAGCAAGAGGGAAAGAGAGAGATGGTGAAAGGAAATGTGAGTGCCCGTGAGAAAGCAAGAGAGCGAAATAGTGAGAGCAGGTGTGAGCGCATGCAAGACAGCGAGACAGCGAAATAGTGAGAGCAGATCTGAGAGTGCACGCAAGACAGCGAAATAGTGAGAGCAGGTGTGAGAGAGCACGCAAGACAACAAGAGAGCGAAATAGTGAGAGCAGATCTGAGAGTGCACGCAAGACAGCAAGAGAGCGAAATAGTGAGAGCAGGTGTGAGAGCGCACGCAAGACACCAAGAGAGCGAAAGTGAGAGCACGCAAGACACCAAGAGAGCGAAATAGTGAGAGCAGATCTGAGAGTGCACGCAAGACACCAAGAGAGCGAAATAGTGAGAGCAGGTGTGAGAGAGCACGCAAGACAGCAAGAGAGCGAAATAGTGAGAGCAGATCTGAGAGCGCACGCAAGACACCAAGGGATAAATGGTTAAAATAAATGTGAGTTCACGCAAGACACCAAGAGATTGAAATAGTGAGAGCAGGTGTGAGAGTGAACACAAGACACCAAGGGATAAATGGTTAAAATAAATGTGAGCACATGCAAGACACCAAAAGCAGGAAATAGTGAGAGCCGATCTGAGAGTACACGCAAGACACCATGACAGTAAAATGGTGAGAGCAGGTGTGAGAGAGCAGACAAGACACCCAGAAATAAATGGTGAAAATAAACGAGTGCGTGCAAGACACCAAGAAATAGTGAGTAGGATAAAAGCACCATAAAATAGAGACAGTGAGATCAGGAATGAATGAGCGAGTGCTTGCAAGAAACCAAGAGAGATAATGAGAGCAACAGAGAGTAGTAAGGCAACAAAAGATCGAGCAAAAGGAAGAAGTCAGTGACAACAAAAGAGAGTGCTTAAGAGGCACCGAGAGAGAGGAGAGAGACATAGACCTACATGAGACCCAGGACAGGTCCTGTGAGGTCGCGCTCGCCTATTATATGGGTACACTAGTTATCAGACTTTCTTTTTGGCAAATTAAACCCTTAATATTACTATAATGTGGCAAACTCAATTTGGCCGAGCTCCCAGCCTGTTACTATAGAAACCGCAGACATTATGTGACTTACTGCATTAATTCAGCAGCGAATACACAGGCAGCACAGAGGAGACCGGGGTGTGGTACCACCCAAATGGGGTGACAGCATCAATACCCCCCCCCCCCCAAAAAAAAATATAATAACTCGGTATGGCCTAAGGGTAAGGAAAATTTACATAAAGCACAAAATACAAGCAAAGGTAAGGAATTTTATAATCTTCATAGGATATTGAAGAAAAATGCCTCTTTCTACACTTATCTGGCTGCTTTCCTGTCCCGACCCCCCTCCTCCTCAATCTGAAATAGCTGAATTGTGTCTTGGTCTCCCAAGACAGACTGCCAGCTCACAGAGGAATCAAATTACATGTGCCCATAGAATTCTATGGAGATGGGAGGAGCCAAGAGAAAGAAACAAACACTGCAGCTAATACCGATAGTAAGTGTTCTCCATGTGCAGTGTATGGGGAACATCAGAGCAGCTCTAGAGCCGGCAGTGGGAAAGGCACAAAAATGCAGAATACAAGTCATATAATGGCCAAAGATAGTATTACTAATCGTGTATGCAAACATGGCAGCTTATCTTGAAAAGACATATGAAAGTTTAGGTACCACAAAGGAAAAACTAAGGTGAACTACATTGCTACAGATACAAATCTTGTCCATGGTAAATACGTATTACAGTAGTTATATCATTGGACATTACAGTAGTTATATTCTTGTACATAGCAGCAGTATTATAGTAGTTATATTCTTTTACATAGGAGTAGTATTATAGTAGTTATATTCTTGTACATAGGAGTAGTATTATAGTAGTTATATTCTTGTACATAGGAGCAGTATTATAGTAGTTATATTCTTGTACATAGGAGCAGTATTATAGTAGTTATATTCTTGTACATAGGAGCAGTATTATAGTAGTTATATTCTTGTACATAGGAGTAGTATTATAGTAGTTATATTCTTGTACATAGGAGCAGTATTATAGTAGTTATATTCTTGTACATAGCAGCAGTATTATAGTAGTTATATTCTTTTACATAGGAGTAGTATTATAGTAGTTATATTCTTGTACATAGGAGTAGTATTATAGTAGTTATATTCTTGTACATAAAAGCAGTATTCTACTAGTTATAGTCTTGTACATGAAGGTAAAATAACTTGTATGTAAAGCAGTGTGTCAGTAAAATAGTCAGCGGTGAAAATCTTTCCAATATTTGCTAGGACAATGACTGATCACCTTCACAAGCAGGGCTGAGGACTCAGTAAGTCCAAACCACCTACTCACACTCCTGTTTTTCCACATATTGACTCCATCATAAATGATTCTCCTGGTTGGTCTGAAACAATAAATCTCCTATAACTTACAATGCCAGTGATTGATTCCCATGTCAGTAAATATGTAACAGACTGGACATCTCATTATATAATATTTATAGTTGTACAATATAATGTTTTGAGGTCGGAGTTGATAACTTTTTTATCCGACTCCATAACCCTGTTTTGAAGTAATAAATTCAGAGTATTTGTCACTTCATTTTCCTTGGCAACAGATACAAAGCTCAAATACAAAGAAGTATTGCTGTGAATAGCATCATCGACTAGATCTGACCTTTCAGGTCCACAAGACTTGTGCCTTATATAGTTATTCTGCAGGGCTAAGGCGTAAGAATGGATTTATTTGAAGCATGGAAGAAACTCTTGTAGGTCCATCTAAATTTAAGGCCCCATACACACAGAAGAATCTGGACCAGATTGTCATCAGCTGAATTTCAAAACCTGAACTCCCTTTATCATAGAGATCTATGATGCCTGGCGTTCCTTCCTTACTGCAGCTCTATATATACAGTATACACTATATACAGTACTGGACGTCGGAATATGATGCAAGGGGGTCCGGGTCTCTGGACTGAGTTTGGGTTAGGAAATCCGGCCAATATACAGACCAGATTTTCAGATCCACATTCCTCCGTGTACATGGGGCATAAAGGGGTGCTCTGGTTTAGAAAATCCATTTTAAACAGCCTCTTAGGTAATCCGGAGTCCTCAGCAGGGTCTCCTATTCAGGGCGGCCATATACAAAATCAGTATTGGCCAGAATGGGGCTGATCAATCGTATATCAGATTGGTCAGACTACTTGTGCGACCATTCACATGCCGGAATAAAATAGCTCAACAAAAATATGATGGGATCAATAACTAAAGGGGTATTCCGGCCCCAATCTAATCTGTGGGGTTCTGACCCCATACAATCAGTCACACATTTTCTAAAGACAGTCAGTCAATATGGTCACAAATCATTAGCTTTGGTGCTGTACTAAGGTCACCTCCGAGAATCCCATTGAAGTGAATGGAGTGGTAAGCGCACCGATCCAACCACCGCTCCATTCAGAACAGGGGGCTAAGAAGATTTTGCTGAAAAGCCCATGGCACCCTTAGGGTATGTACACATGGCAGAATTTGTTGCAGATTTGGGGGTGGATTCCGCAGAAAAATCTGCCTACCATTGAAAACAATGGGACACGGAAAAAATAAGAGTCACGCTCAATCTTGCCGCGGTTTCCACAGCTCAAGACTCTCTGCCGATTAGGCCCATGATAGTATATCATTACATCCAATGGTTTATAACCAAGAAGACACCTGTGGGCAACCTCGTATCACTCTAATCTCAGGGTCTCACACGTACTCTGCATTTCCTTAACTTAATTTTCACTGCAGATTTTGCCAATTGATCCAAATGCGTTGCATGCAGAGAAACCACAGAATTCACATTATGCATTGCAAAGGGTAAAATTTATGGAGAAAATTTGCACCATAAATTGACATTGCAGACTTAAAATTTGCACAGTGTCAATTTCTTCTGCAAGGTGGTGGATGACAGTAGCCTAAGTGTCACCTACGTTGCTGTAATATGCTGAAGATTTTCCACCCACAATTCTGGAAGGAAAATCCTCAGATCATCCATCTTGTGAGGTCCTGCCCTTACTGCTGCAGGAGCCCATTAGTTATGTGGACGTGATCGATGTGTCAGGACGGAGAGGGCCACTATTCTTCTCAGGCCAGTGATGTCACAATCATCTGTCTCACGGCCATGCTGCAACTTACGCCTCATACACACCACCGAGTGTGCAGCTGGAGGGGTGGGATGATTTTATAGCAGAATGACATCAGAGTGCATTCTATGCTCTTTGGTGTTTCACTCTGATGTCATGGAACAGGATAGGACCTGCTCTATAATCATCGGAATGGAGCACTGGAGCCCTCAATCTAAGAGCCTGGGCCTGCACACTCGGTCATATGCAGAATGGAGCACTGGACCCCCCCCCCCAATCAGAAGAGTCTCGACCTGCAACACTCGGCCATGTGCATGAAACCACTCGTTCCAATGGCGCCTCCTCTTCAACAATTGCTCACCGACCGGGTGTTGGACCCCCAACAATCTGGTATGGATGACCTATCCTAAGAATAGGGCATCAATACTATAATTCCTGAAACCGTCTTCAAAGGATTTTGGTTTTGGCCTCTTACAGTAAGGGGCCACAGCATGGTAAGTATGTGATCATAAGGGACCAAAGCACGCAGTCCTACATCAATGCTACTCTTTTCCTTTATGCTTGTTTTTGTTTCAATAACCTTAAAGGGGTTAGCCACTTTCTAGTATAGATGGTCTATCCTTAGGACAGGTCACCAATATTAGATCTGCGAAGTTCTGACTTCCGAGGCCCCCACGGCTCTCAATAACGTTTACATGGCAGGAGCTGCGCTCCTCACTAGCACTACAAAGTGTAACGGTGGGTTTTGGTACAGCAGAGCAATCCCATTGAAGTCTATGGAGCAACGCTTCAACGCCAAAACCTGCTCTGAAATCCCCCATTGATCCAGCACAGATACTCTGGTAGTCCCTCTCGGACACAGAAAATGGTAGCATTGGTAAAGGCCTGAGTAATGGGGTGCCCAAGGACTAGCTAAACGTAGGGGCCCACGTGCACATGTGATCTCAATGAAGAACCCAACTCCATAGATATGAGAGATACGAGACACTCAAAGCTATGAACCAAAGACCTGTGCAACGGTCTGTTGGTCCAGGGCAATCTGTGGGGATCCCAACACCCAGACAACCCCTGGAGTCACCTTCCAACCCATCTACAGAGATGACCATACAGGAGAACAATATGTACCAAGTCAATAATGGCAGAACCACATGCTCTATAAGTTATAGGGTTGGAGGAAGGTATTCACAGGCGCCTCGGGCACTTCTGGGCCGATTTACCATACCAAGCAGTGGGAGACGGGAGAAACTCCATGTTGGATAAGGGTCCACCAGAGAAGTTGTGCAGGTATGTTTTTTGTTTAGTTTTTTTATGCTAAGGCCCCACATAGCGAGCCGCAGCCAAAAATCACTGCGGGAAAAACTGCAACATAAAACGCATCGCGGTTTTTCCCGCAGCACTTTTCACAGAAAGTCCACAGAGTGTTCCTCTGCGGACTTTCTGCTTCCATTATACCTATAGGGAAACTTGGCGTATCCATAAGTATAATTGACATGCTGTGATTTACAAAATCGCAGTAGTTTTTGAAATTTCCGCTGTAGATTTTTTTTCTGCAATGTGTGGATGGGATTAGCCAGAATCCCATCCACTTTGCAGGTAATGTAAGATGCTGCCATTTTTACCGTGCCAAAATCGCAGCGTTTAATCTACATGGAGCCCCGGTGTTAAACTATGGCCTTAGTCACACATCTATTCCAGTTTTCTTAAGTAGTGCATGCTTTTGTTTCTTTCCCTACAGAATATGGCCCCATGCACACAACTGAGTGTGCTGTTCAATGCTCTGCTCTCATGATTATAGAGTAGTTCCTATCCTGCTTCATGCCATCGGAACAGAACGGATCGGATGCTCTCATGGAAGTGAATGTATCACAGAACGCACTCAGATGTCATCCGAAAAAAAAAATGGGGCCGAACTGATCAGCAAAAAACAGATGTCTGAATACACATATAGGATTCATTGGGTCACTTCGTTTTCTGCCGCCCTGGCGGAATGATCCTAGTTTTATTAGCGTCCTGCTTCAATCTCTGTCTCCCATTGAAAACAATTGGAGGCAAAAAGGGCGCAATCTGTCGCCGATTTTGAGACCTGACTGAATCGGCCTCAAAATCAGCACCAGATTCCACTGTGTGAATATACCCTTAGGCTTAACTCACACGACCAAATCTGCAGCTGATTTTAAGGAGAATTCCACATCCCATTGTTTGCAGTGGATTCAGCGGCTGATTCTGATTCTGACATTGTCTGGGGCTAAACAGCAAGAAAATTGCACAGGGCCGGAATTTAGAGAAGAATCTGAGACCGCCTCATATTCCTCTTTACTCTCTGCCATGTGAACTCAGCCTAATATTGATGGCCTATTCTTAGGGTAGATCATTAATACCAGATCCATGGGGGTCCGACACCAGGCACCCCCAGCCAATGGGTCTGAGCTGCTATACCAGAAGCAAGTGCACCCCACAGTGTCGAGACCCCTTCTATCGGCTAGTCGGCAGGGGTGCCTGGTGTTCTTAGGATAAGTAACAGCCCTGGAATACCCCTTTAAAAGCAGGAGGCCGTGGAAGATATCAGACAAAGTTTTTCCATTTCCAGTATACACCTCATTAAAATTCTACTATAGACATAAAATATTCAGGAGCTATCCTCACACATTAACATATCCATTCACCTCGTACGGAGGGAGCGCCTGTGATGCCGCTTATCTCTGGAAGAACAATAGACATGGAACTCCAACCGGTGAAATCCCCGTTTACACATTACTATTAAGTTTATGCCATCTGGTGTAAAAAAGGCACAAACCTTGAGTATTAATAATAATTGTCACAAGTGGTATTTTTGAGCCTCCTATGCCACTTACATGGAAGCGAAATGGTCATGGGGGTTGCACTGGCGGCCATTGATCACTGAAACTTAGAGGTTAGAAGAGCCATGTTACAGGTGCACGGTCTGACGGAGGAGCCCCAATATTTATGATGGAGTGTGCCCTCCTTTGTCGTGGAATACGCCAGTCTCCATAAATATTCCCTATAGCCTATGGCCAGCCTGAGGACCGCAGCGGTTTTTATTGACTGCGAAAACGGATCCACAAAAAACAAACATGTCTGCACAGCATCCGTAATCTCAGATCTGCAAAAAGGCAAGGCCGAAATTTGTGTCGCAAATACGGATTAGAATACGACCCACTCCATATTTTGTAAATGGTTTCTGAAACTATGGGGCCATAGACATAAATGGGTTGGTTTAGTAACTACAATTACGGATCTATACAATATAGAGACAACAGCCATGATCACGACCGTAGTCATTTTCAGCACATTGCCCACCATGGCGCATAGCGTATGGAGCGTTTCACAATTGGGCGTGAAACAGAAGTAAACATAAGCGATCGCACGCGGAAACCCCAAAAGTATCTGTCAGGGGACCCCAATATAACCTATATTACATATACAGCCAGTTACAGTTTAGTTATTAAATAATAGAAACCCCTTTAACATTTCCTGGGTGTGTTAAGAGGAATTTCGGGGGCCGGGACCATCCCTGACAGCTACACACATGGAGCTTAGTGTCGATTACCATCAGTCATTTCAGGTCACACAGTGGAACATGACGGGTCACCGGGCATATCCTGGCAGCCACACCGGCCTGCTGGGCCACACATGAGTGTAAGCCCGGAGTACAGGCTGTGCCCGACTAAAAACAGCAAAAACAATCCCAAACACAACCCCGACGTAAACACCACACACACAAAAGCTATAAAACCAGATCTGCATCCACATCAGATACGTACCGGTACATTGTACCTCGCTATAAAGAACGCCGGGCTCAGGCGTTAACCCTTCAGTTTGGATTTTACTAGAAAAACGTGTCAAGCTGTTCCTTTGTTGGCTCCGATACAGGACAAGCGCTAATGAATTAAACTGACCGAACAAAAAAAAAGCAGAAACGTGGGCATCTTCACAAGGAATCGCTGCCATGCGTCTCATAATGGGACTTCAGCTGTAGGGCTTATATATTACAATATCCAGATATAGAACACAGCTGTTCGATTTTCTTACATCTCCCCCCCCAATCCTCAAACCTTCTTGGAAAGAAAATATTCGGTATAAGTGATATATGAATTGCCAGAAGAACTCACTGAATATCTAAAAGCAAAAAAAAAAAAAAAACCTGCTGGAATGATTAATGAGAACGGAGCCCAAACAATAAGACGTGTTTAGAGGAAACCTGCACCGCCGAAAGAAGGGGGAGGGGGGGCACGGGAATGATCTGGTCCATTGACATGTTTAATTGGATCCTTTAGCTAGAATTAAACGTCCTTACCTAACCCCTGCCTCTCGGCGAGGCTACAACGCAGACCGGATTGCCGTATAGGGCAGGGTAACCACAACACAGGGCGGTATACTATACCGATATTATATCCTATACACATAAGACGACCAACACAATACATTACATCTAAAAAAAAAAAAAAAAAAAAAAAAAATGTAAAACATTTGCTCTAGGTAAACTGTATATAGTGCATATTTATAGCGGCGGCCACAGGGGGCGCCGTTCTGTATCAGTACAACAGCTGTTCTGCACAGTATACATATGTATTGCAGTTAAATGGAGGCCCCTATAGGGTTTAATGGGTTTACACTCACATATCACAAACTATACACCTAAAATGCACAGACACACAGCTAAAGAACACACACATAGAATAGAGATCACTCACAGGAGGTGACAGAGAGCTGCAAGTCCTGAAACACAGCAAGCCAAGCAATAGTAACCCCTTCAAGGCTGCAGGGTCCCTCACAGCCATGCCCAGCAGGTGAACATACCCAGAACTGCTAGCCGGTCAGACACCCCCCTACAATCGGGAGCAGTGGAACATTCGTGACGATCATTATAACACACCGAGAACAAACGATTACCGGCTTGTAGGGGGGGACAGGTCCATTGGGAGGCTAGAGCTATTTCTAGGGAAGACAAGGCAGGCAGACAAGACGAGCATGCAGGCGGAGAATATTAGCACTCCGAGGTCAGAGAAGCACCTACAGATAAAGGGGGAAGGGGGAGAGGCGGCTGCATTGGGGCTACAGCTCCACTTTTATCATCATTTTCCAGTATGAGTCACTTTGCAAACACTTTGCTTTACTTATCTTGTTACTAATCTTGAGTTACATTATGTCCTCTTCCCCAGTCACATCCAAGGCTGCATTGCAAATTCTGCTGGTCGGCACTTGGAATCTGTGTACACTGTGCAGACAAGGCACACCCCTAACAGCTTAACCGAGATACAGAATTGTTTTTTCAGCTCCCACAATGCACCGCGCCCCGGGCGCAAGGCATGCCGGGGATGGTAGTTTCACTTTACCTCAGAATAACGCGCAGGGCTAGATGTCAGAACTACAACTCCCACAAGGCACCAGGGCAGAGCATGCTCTGTGCGGACAATGAGCCAGCAGGGGGCTGCAGTGAGATGTCAGGTCATGCAGCCTGAGAGATAACAGGCAGCAGCCAGCAGGGTAGTGAATGCAGAGTGTGAATGGACACATGTGCGCTGCCGGCTTCGGCCACTTTTAGGCTTGGCCTTTCGTTTACAGGGCAGGATAAATATCATCATATGTAATGGGTACATATAACAAGGCGAATGCTAAAAATAACTGATACCTAGTCACCTGTAGTCACAAAATGACGTCCTTGAGTCGCCCCCTTGTGGCAGGGCTATAGTGATAGTCACCCAGCTTTCCCAGACTCCTGAAAGGCAATAATCCAATAGGTTTAGTTTATAGTGCTGACGTCTCCTCCCGACTGCTCGGCGTTGGCGCCGAATATGTGACGTTTGGGGTGCCCATAGCCAAAGCAGTGAGATGAGTATTTAAAGGGATTGTCCACTTTACCTAAAAATGTAATAAATGTCGCATACAGACCTGTAATGACACCTGGAGTCAAAAAATTATAATTGCCCTCAAATCGCCCCCTTGTGTCAGGGCACCCAGCTTTCCCAGACTCCTGACTGCCAATAATCCAACATGTAATAACTGATAGTAATTACTCACATCTCCTCCCTCCCAACCTTTCCCTTGTGGCACTGACTATGTGACTTTCGGCGGCACCCAAAGCGAGTAATTAAAGGGATTGTTCACCTTATCCAAAAACATAATAAATGCTATATATTGACATGTACTGGTGTACAAGGTGTTGATATTTTCACCTCTTGGCCCTGAGGGGCTCCACAGTCCAGGCTGTCCTGAAGTGGGGTACACCTCCCTATGCTGTTGCATGGCATATGGCATTTAAATTTGGAGGGGGAAGTGAACAGCCCCTTTAATAGGAACTAAATTTTGAGATCTAGGGTCAGAATATTGACTTGGTTAGGGGCATGGTCTGTGCAATGTATTATAGGGTCTGAATTATGGAGTTTGGTCTGGAGTCTGAATACTGGGTCTATAATACTTTTGGGTTAAAGGGGAACTCCTGACTTTATTTAAAAAAAATAAATGGAAAACTAACATCACATGGCACCTGATATCCCTGCCCTTTATATTGTCCTGGCTATAAAGTGGTTTACTGACCTCTAGATGTTGAGGTGTTTTGTTTAGGATAGGTCATCAATACCAGATCGGTGTGGATGCGACATCCGCCTATCTATCAGTGAATTTTAGGAGTCGCCACAACTAGCGCAGTATACGGCGCTGGAAGCAGAGAGCGCCATACACTGTGTAGTGGCTGTGTCAGATTACTGCAGCTCATTCTCTTCATTGGGAGGTGAGCTGTAATAGCGCATCGCGGCCACTACACAGTATATGGCGCTGTCTGCTTCCATCGCTATATTCTGTACAGATATAAGATGAATGGTCTTGGACAACCCCTTTAATAAATTGATAAAATTTTTTTTTTTTTTTTACTTCTTTGAAGTTTCTAATTTTAGCCATAGACAACCAACATGGCTGCCATGACATTATCCAGAACTGTCATTGTCCAGCTATCACAGCCTATCTACAGCAGGCTGGCGTATCAGTGGATATGTGCAGGGTCCAGGCGTCAGACCCCAGAGATCAGATGTCCTGTGCAGTATCAAAAATGCATTTGGGGCCTGCAAACCCCATTAAGTTCCAACCTCAGACCAGCATGGGACAACCACCAAACTAAGTAGAGCCTCCCACCCAGGCGTTTTTGTAAGCCAAACCTCTTTTGGGACATAGACCAATTTGCCGTGATTGTTTCAGAAAATTTTGGACTGTCCCGGCAAAATCACAACAGTTGTCCACCATGCTTAATTTCCAACATTCACAACTTTTCAAGGACTGTCCCAAATTTGCACTAACAATGGAAGTAAATCTGGCCCAAATAAGATGGAATTTGCACCAACCCTGCTCAAAACGCTGCTCGGACGCCGGCACCAATGTGTCTGGCAAAGTTCCAGAAAGCCGAACGCTACTATAAACCTAGCATCAGGCACAATGGCGAAGCACCCAAGCCAACTAAAAGCCTAGCAATACGAGACAATGTTGCCGGTACTCGAGACAATGTTGCAGTGTTGGCTAATACACATCAAGAGATATGGAAATCTTAACTATATACAGGTGAAACCAGAAGTTTCCATACACTATATAAAAAGACACATCTGGATGTTTTTCTCACTCTCTGACATGAAATCAGAATAAATCTTTCCCGTTTTAGGTCAATTAGGATTACCAAAATTATTTCTATTTGCCAAATGCCAGAATAATGAGAGAGAGAGAGAATTTTTTAAGGCATTTTTATTACTTTCCGCAAAGTCAAAAGTTTCCATCCATTTCATTAGTATTTGGTACCATTGCCCTTACACTGTATGACTTGGGTCACCTGTTTTGGATCTCCTTCCACAAGCTTCTCACAATAGTTGGTAGGAATTTGGGCCCATTCTTCCTGACAGACCTGGTGTCACTGAGCCATGTTTGGAGGCCGCCCTGCTCGCACCTGCATTTTCAGCTTTACCCATAAATTTTCAATAGGATCGAGATCAGGGCTTTGTGATGGCCGCTCCAACGCATTGAATTTGTTATCCTTAAGCCACTTTGTAAGCAGTTTGGCAGTTGCTTTGGGTCATTGTCCATTTGGAAGACCCATTTGTGCCCAAGCTTTAACTTCCTGGCTGATGTCTTGAGATGTTGCGTCAGTATTGCCACATAATGTTCTTTCCTCATGATGCCATCTATTTAGTGATGTGCACCAGTCCCTGCTGCAGCAAAACAACCCCACAACATGACTGTAAGGAGATTTCACATATTACAGCAGCTTCATCAACATGTAATAATATTAATGACAATGGATAAGTAATGATTGGATGAATTATTGTAAAGCAATGACATAAATGAATGAAATGATAAGATTAGCATTACTTGTGTAAATACAATGTAATAACAAGGGGCCCTTTCATGTCGTACTAGGACACATTTTATTTCAGGGATGCGTTCAATAGGCATCACTTGGAATGCTTTGATATCGCACTTGTGCACCATCATGGCGTGTCTGGAGACTCTGTGTTTCATCTAGCCTTTGGATACATTAGATCTATGTTTGTGGACACTTAACGGCAATGTCTTTCTCTCACTATATTGGAGACCTCATTAGCATATTAAGAGATAAATTATGTAGTCAAAACCACAATTAAAGAATTCTGAGATGTTAAAGGTTTTTCCTGTAGTGTAAGTGCGGTAATTGGTATTTCTGTGACTTATAGATTGGCCACATTTGCATTGTGTGATATCACATCTATAGACACCCTTGTTCTTGTATCTGCTGGTGTATCTGGACTTGTATTTTTCAAGGGTCAGAGTCTGATGGGTGCTACAATGTTTTTAATGTTCATTCAGCCAGTCCTGAGGGTCGCTCCTCCACTAATCACATATTGATGGTTTATCGTAGAAGTTTGCCATAGCAAGTATAATGGGGCATTTTGTTGCCACCACCATAGGCGCTACTAAATTCAGAACCCCCGCATCTATTTACTGACCCTATGTGATCACCAAACCTTGTATATGATCCATTCTTATATCTTATATCTCCCTAGGAGTGTCACACTGGGGGAAGGGGTAGAAGTGAAACCTCATCTGAATATTCAGGTTTTAATCTGTGCAGAGTCAATGACTGTTGTAATCCATCTCCGGCTCCCTGGACAATAATGAAATGTTCTACTAATTAGTGATGACAAAACCACCTGAGGATTCGCAACGTTGTGGTTAGCGTCACCATGTCAACTCCACCTAGAATTACTTATGTTACAGCTACACCAGTAGTTACAATACAGTCTGCTCCACCAGTAGGAATAATACTGCCTGTTCCACCAGTAGGTATAATACAGTTTGTTCCACCAATAGTTACAATACAGTCTGCTCCACCAGTAGGTAAAATACAGTCTGCTCCACCAGTAGGTATAATACAGTCTGTTCCACCAGTAGGTTACAATACAGTCTGCTCCACCAGTAGGTATAATACAGTCTGTTCCACCAGTAGGTATAATACAGTCTGCTCCACCTGTAGGTATAATACAGTCTGCTCCACCAGTAGGTATAATACAGTCTGTTCCACCAGTAGGTATAATACAGTCTGCTCCACCAGTAGTTATAATACAGTCGGCTCCACCAGTAGGTATAATACAGCCTGCCCCACCAGTAGGTATAATACAGTCTGTTCCACCAGTAGTTACAATACAGTCTGCTCTACCAGTAGGTTTAATACAGTCTGCTCCACCAGTAGTTATAATACAGTCTGCATCAAAAGTAGGTATAATACATTCTGCTCCACCTGTAGGTAATAATACTGTCTGCTCCACCAGTAGTTATAATACAGTCTACTCCACCAGTAGGTATAATACAGTCTGCTCCACCTGTAGGTATAATACAGTCTGCTCCACCAGTAGGTATAATACAGTCTGCTCCACCAGTAGGTATAATACAGTCTGCTCCACCAGTAGGTATAATACAGTCTGCTCCACCTGTAGGTATAATACTGTCTGCTCCACCAGTAGGTATAATACAGTCTCGCTGCTCCACCAGTAGTTATAATACAGTCTGCTCCACCAGTAGGTTTAATACAGTCTGCTCCACCAGTAGGTTTAATACAGTCTGCTCCACCAGTAGGTTTAATACAGTCTGCTCCACCAGTAGGTATAATACAGTCTGCTCCACCAGTAGGTATAATACAGTCTGCTTCACCAGTAGTTATAATACAGTCTGCTCCACCAGTAGGTTAATCAGTCTGTTCCACAGTGGTATAATACAGTCTGCTCCACCAGTAGGTATAATACAGTCTGCTCCACCAGTAGGTATAATACAGTCTGCTCCACCAGTAGGTATAATACAGTCTGCTTCACCAGTATGTATAATACAGTCTGCTCGACCAGTAGGTATAATACAGTCTGCTCCACCAGTAGGTAAATACAGTCTGCTCCGTCAGTAGGTATAATACAGTCTGCTCCACCTGTAGGTATAATACAGTCTGCTTCACCAGTACGTATAATACAGTCTGCTCCACCAGTAGGTATAATACAGTCTGTTCCATCAGTAGGTATAATACAGTCTGCTCCACCAGTAGGTATAATACAGTCTGCTCAGTCTGTTCCTTCACCAGTAGGTATAATACAGTCTGCTCCACCAGTAGGTATAATACAGTCTGCTCCACCAGTAGTTATATAATACAGTCTGCTCCACCAGTAGGTATAATACAGTCTGCTTGTAGGTATAATACAGTCTGCTCCACCAGTAGGTATAATACAGTCTGCTCCACCAGTAGGTATAATACAGTCTGCTTCACCAGTAGGTATAATACAGTCTGCTCCACCAGTAGTTATATAATACAGTCTGCTCCACCAGTAGGTATAATACAGTCTGCTCCACCAGTAGATATAATACAGTCTGTTCCACCAGTAGGTATAATACAGTCTGCTCCACCAGTAGGTATAATACAGTCTGCTCCACCAGTAGGTATAATACAGTCTGCTCCACCAGTAGGTATAATACAGTCTGTTCCACCAGTAGGTATAATACAGTCGGCTCCACCAGTAGGTATAATACAGTCTGCTCCACCAGTAGGTATAATACCGTCTGTTCCATCAGTAGGTATAATACAGTCTGCTCCACCAGTAGGTATAATACAGCCTGCTCCACCAGTAGATATAATACAGTCTGTTCCACCAGTAGTTATAATACAGTCTGCTCCACCAGTAGGTATAATACAGTCTGCTCCACCAGTAGTTATAATACAGTCTGCTCCACCTGTAGGTATAATACAGTCTGCTTCACCAGTAGTTATATAGTACAGTCTGCTCCACCTGTAGTTATAATACAGTCTGCTCCACCTGTAGGTATAATACAGTCTGCTCCACCAGTAGGTATAATACAGTCTGCTCCACCAGTAGGTATAATACAGTCTGCTCCACCTGTAGTTATAATACAGTCTGCTCCACCTGTAGGTATAATACAGTCTGCTCCACCAGTAGGTATAATACAGTCTGCTCCACCTGTAGTTATAATACAGTCTGCTCCACCAGTAGGTATAATATAGTCTGCTCCACCAGTAGTTATATAATACAGTCTGCTCCACCAGTAGGTACAATACAGTCTGCTCCACCTGTAGCTATAATACAGTCTGCTCCACCAGTAGGTATAATACAGTCTGCTCCACCAGTAGGTATAATACAGTCTGCTCCACCTGTAGCTATAATACAGTCTGCTTCACCTGTAGTTATAATACAGTCTGCTCCACCAGTAGGTATAATACAGTCTGCTCCACCAGTAGGTATAATACAGTCTGCTCCACCAGTAGGTATAATACAGTCTGCTCCACCAGTAGGTATAATACAGTCTGCTCCACCAGTAGGTATAATACAGTCTGTTCCATCAGTAGGTATAATACAGTCTGCTCCACCAGTAGTTATATAATACAGTCTGCTCCACCAGAAGGTATAATACAGTCTGTTCCATCAGTAGGTATAATACAGTCTGCTCCACCAGTAGGTATAATACAGTCTGTTCCACCAGTAGGTATAATACAGTTTGCTCCACCTGTAGGTATAATACAGTCTGCTCCACCAGTAGGTATATAGTACAGTCTGCTCCACCTGTAGTTATAATACAGTCTGCTCCACCTGTAGGTATAATACAGTCTGCTCCACCAGTAGGTATAATACAGTCTGCTCCACCAGTAGGTATAATACAGTCTGCTCCACCAGTAGGTATAATACAGTCTGCTCCACCAGTAGGTATATAGTACAGTCTGCTCCACCTGTAGGTATAATACAGTCTGCTCCACCTGTAGGTATAATACAGTCTGCTCCACCAGTAGGTATAATACAGTCTGCTCCACCAGTAGGTATAATACAGTCTGTTCCACCAGTAGGTATAATACAGTCTGCTCCACCAGTAGGTATAATACAGTCTGCTCCACCAGTAGGTATAATACAGTCTGCTCCACCAGTAGGTATAATACAGTCTGCTCCACCAGTAGGTATAATACAGTCTGTTCCACCAGTAGGTATAATACTGTCTGTTCCACCAGTAGTTATAATACAGTCTGCTCCACCAGTAGATATAATACAGTCTGCTCCACCAGTAGGTATAATACAGTCTGCTCCACCAGTAGGTATAATACAGTCTGCTCCACCAGTAGGTAAATATACAGTCTGCTCCACCAGTAGGTATAATACAGTCTGCTCCACCTGTAGGTATAATACAGTCTGCTCCA
The DNA here is from genome assembly GCA_947044405.1 of Leptodactylus fallax. Lineage (NCBI taxonomy): Eukaryota > Metazoa > Chordata > Amphibia > Anura > Leptodactylidae > Leptodactylus > Leptodactylus fallax. Next base: position 237,647 of record CAMRHE010000560.1, on the reverse strand, counting down.
CCAGTAGGTATAATACAGTCTGCTCCACCAGTAGGTATAATACAGTCTGTTCCACCAGTAGGTATAATACAGTCTGCTCCACCAGTAGTTATATAATACAGTCTGCTCCACCAGTAGGTATAATACAGTCTGCTCCACCAGTAGATATAATACAGTCTGCTCCACCAGTAGGTATAATACAGTCTGCTCCACCAGTAGGTATAATACAGTCTGCTCCACCAGTAGGTATAATACAGTCTGCTCCACCAGTAGGTATAATACAGTCTGCTCCACCAGTAGGTATAATACAGTCTGCTCCACCAGTAGGTATAATACAGTCTGCTCCACCAGTAGATATAATACAGTCTGCTCCACCAGTAGGTATAATACAGTCTGCTCCACCAGTAGGTATAATACAGTCTGTTCCACCAGTAGGTATAATACAGTCTGCTCCACCAGTAGGTATAATACAGTCTGCTCCACCAGTAGGTATAATACAGTCTGCTCCACCAGTAGGTATAATACAGTCTGTTCCACCAGTAGGTATAATACAGTCTGCTCCACCAGTAGGTATAATACAGTCTGCTCCACCAGTAGGTATAATACAGTCTGCTCCACCAGTGGACGTCTGCTCCATCAGTAGGTATAATACAGTCTGCTCCACCAGTAGGTATAATACAGTCTGCTCCACCAGTAGTTATAATACAGTCTGCTCCACCTGTAGGTATAATACAGTCTGCTTCACCAGTAGTTATATAGTACAGTCTGCTCCACCTGTAGTTATAATACAGTCTGCTCCACCTGTAGGTATAATACTGTCTGCTCCACCAGTAGGTATAATACAGTCTGCTCCACCAGTAGGTATAATACAGTCTGCTCCACCAGTAGTTATAATACAGTCTGCTCCACCTGTAGGTATAATACAGTCTGCTCCACCAGTAGGTATAATACAGTCTGCTCCACCAGTAGGTATAATACAGTCTGCTCCACCAGTAGGTATAATACAGTCTGCTCCACCAGTAGGTATATAATACAGTCTGCTCCACCAGTAGGTATAATACAGTCTGCTCCACCAGTAGGTATAATACAGTCTGCTCCACCAGTAGGTATAATACAGTCTGCTCCACCAGTAGGTATAATACAGTCTGCTCCACCAGTAGGTATAATACAGTCTGCTTCCACCTGTAGTTATAATACAGTCTGCTCCACCAGTAGGTATAATACAGTCTGCTCCACCAGTAGGTATAATACAGTCTGCTCCACCAGTAGGTATAATACAGTCTGCTCCACCAGTAGGTATAATACAGTCTGCTCCACCAGTAGGTATAATACAGTCTGCTCCACCAGTAGGTATAATACAGTCTGCTCCACCAGTAGGTATAATACAGTCTGCTCCACCAGTAGGTATAATACAGTCTGCTCCACCAGTAGGTATAATACAGTCTGCTCCACCAGTAGGTATAATACAGTCTGCTCCACCAGTAGGTATAATACAGTCTGCTCCACCAGTAGGTATAATACAGTCTGCTCCACCAGTAGGTATAATACAGTCTGCTCCACCAGTAGGTATAATACAGTCTGCTCCACCAGTAGGTATAATACAGTCTGCTCCACCAGTAGGTATAATACAGTCTGCTCCACCAGTAGGTATAATACAGTCTGCTCCACCAGTAGGTATAATACAGTCTGCTCCACCAGTAGGTATAATACAGTCTGCTCCACCAGTAGGTATAATACAGTCTGCTCCACCAGTAGTTATAATACAGTCTGCTCCACCAGTAGGTATAATACAGTCTGCTCCACCAGTAGGTATAATACAGTCTGCTCCACCTGTAGGTTATAATACAGTCTGCTCCACCAGTAGGTATAATACAGTCTGCTCCACCAGTAGGTATAATACAGTCTGTTCCACCAGTAGGTATAATACAGTCTGCTCCACCAGTAGATATAATACAGTCTGCTCCACCAATAGGTATAATACAGTCTGTTCCATCAGTAGGTATAATACAGTCTGCTTCACCAGTAGTTATATAATACAGTCTGCTCCACCAGAAGGTATAATACAGTCTGTTCCACCAGTAGGTATAATACAGTCTGCCCCGTCCCCGTAGGTATAAGTACAGTCTGCTCCACCAGTAGGGTTAGTACAGTCTGCTCCACCTGTAGTTATAATACAGTCTGCTCCACCTGTAGGTATAATACAGTCTGCTCCACCAGTAGGTATAATACAGTCTGCTCCACCAGTAGGTATAATACAGTCTGCTCCACCAGTAGGTTATAATACAGTCTGCTGTCACCCCGTAGGTATAATACAGTCTGCTCCACCAGTAGGTATAATACAGTCTGCTCCACCAGTAGGTATAATACAGTCTGCTCCACCAGTAGGTATAATACAGTCTGCTCCACCAGTAGGTATATAATACAGTCTGCTCCACCAGTAGGTATAATACAGTCTGCTCCACCAGTAGGTATAATACAGTCTGCTCCACCGTAGGTATAATACAGTCTGCTCCACCAGTAGGTATAATACAGTCTGCTCCACCAGTAGGTATAATACAGTCTGCTCCACCAGTAGGTATAATACAGTCTGCTCCACCAGTAGGTATAATACAGTCTGCTCCACCAGTAGGTATAATACAGTCGCTCCCCAGTGGTTAATACAGTCTGCTCCACCAGTAGGTATAATACAGTCGCCCCGTAGGTGACGTCTGCTCCACCAGTAGGTATAATACAGTCTGCTCCACCAGTAGGTATAATACAGTCTGCTCCACCAGTAGGTATAATACAGTCTGCTCCACCAGTAGGTATAATACAGTCTGCTCCACCAGTAGGTATAATACAGTCTGCTCCACCTGTAGGTATAATACAGTCTGCTCCACCAGTAGGTATAATACAGTCTGCTCCACCAGTAGGTATAATACAGTCTGCTCCACCTGTAGTTAGGTATAATACAGTCTGCTCCACCAGTAGGTATAATACAGTCTGCTCCACCAGTAGGTATAATACAGTCTGCTCCACCAGTAGGTATATAATACAGTCTGCTCCACCAGTAGGTATAATATACCAGTAGGTCGGTGCCAGCGGGAGGTATCGCCAGGGCTTGTATAACGCTACAGGCGCTCCAATGCCGGTTTCTAATGTTTAACCCCTAAATATCAATAAACTCTGCCCCACCAGTACTGTACAGTATACTAAAGTATACTGTACAGTACTGTATATTAATACATTCATTCATTTTTCTTATACACTCACAGTCAAATGAAACTCCTTACCAGGTACGTAACGATCAGGACGCTACTACCCAATAGCGAAGGTGTTTTTTTTAATTAAATTTCACAGATCTGAAAAAAAGAGCAAAATCTATATATGTTAGTTCCGTAAAAATATCGCGAGTCTGCTCCACCAGTAGGTAGAAATACAGTCTGCGCGTCTTACCAGTAGGTATAATACAGTCTGCTCCACCGTAGGTATAATACAGTCTGCTTCCCACCGTAGGTATAATACAGTCTGCTCCACCAGTAGGTATAATACAGTCTGCTCCACCAGTAGGTATAATACAGTCTGCTCCACCAGTAGGTATAATACAGTCTGCTCCACCAGTAGGTATAATACAGTCTGCTCCACCAGTAGGTATAATACAGTCTGCTCCACCAGTAGGTATAATACAGTCTGCTCCACCAGTAGGTATAATACAGTCTGCTCCACCAGTAGGTATAATACAGTCTGCTCCACCAGTAGGTATAATACAGTCTGCTCCACCAGTAGGTATAATACAGTCTGCTCCACCAGTAGGTATAATACAGTCTGCTCCACCAGTAGGTATAATACAGTCTGCTCCACCAGTAGGTATAATACAGTCTGCTCCACCAGTAGGTATAATACAGTCTGCTCCACCTGTAGGTATAATATAGTCTGCTTCACCAGTACGTATAATACAGTCTGTTCCACCAGTAGGTATAATACAGTCTGTTCCATCAGTAGGTATAATACAGTCTGCTTCACCAGTACGTATAATACAGTCTGCTCCACCAGTAGGTATAATACAGTCTGTTCCATCAGTAGGTATAATACAGTCTGCTCCACCCGTAGGTATAATACAGTCTGCTCCACCAGTAGGTATAATACAGTCTGCTCCACCAGTAGGTATAATACAGTCTGCTCCACCAGTAGGTATAATACAGTCTGCCCGTAGGATACAGTCTGCTCCACCAGTAGGTATAATACAGTCTGCTCCACCAGTAGGTATAATACAGTCTGCTCCACCAGTAGGTATAATACAGTCTGTTCCACCAGTAGGTATAATACAGTCTGCTCCACCAGTAGGTATAATACAGTCTGCTCCACCAGTAGGTATAATACAGTCTGCTCCACCAATAGGTATAATACAGTCTGTTCCATCAGTAGGTAAATACAGTCTGCTCCGTCAGTAGGCATAATACAGTCTGCTCCACCTGTAGGTATAATATAGTCTGCTTCACCAGTACGTATAATACAGTCTGTTCCACCAGTAGGTATAATACAGTCTGTTCCATCAGTAGGTATAATACAGTCTGCTTCACCAGTACGTATAATACAGTCTGCTCCACCAGTAGGTATAATACAGTCTGTTCCATCAGTAGGTAAATACAGTCTGCTCCGTCAGTAGGCATAATACAGTCTGCTCCACCTGTAGGTATAATATAGTCTGCTTCACCAGTACGTATAATACAGTCTGCTCCACCAGTAGGTATAATACAGTCTGTTCCATCAGTAGGTATAATACTGTCTGCTTCACCAGTAGTTATAATACAGTCTGCTCCACCAGTAGATATAATACAGTCTGTTCCACCAGTAGGTATAATACAGTCTGCTTCACCAGTAGGTATAATACACTCTGCTCCACCAGTAGGTAAATACAGTCTGCTCCGTCAGTAGGTATAATACAGTCTGCTCCACCTGTAGGTATAATACAGTCTGCTTCACCAGTACGTATAATACAGTCTGCTCCACCAGTAGGTATAATACAGTCTGTTCCATCAGTAGGTATAATACAGTCTGCTCCACCAGTAGGTATAATACAGTCTGCTCCACCAGTAGTTATATAATACAGTCTGCTCCACCAGTAGGTATAATACAGTCTGCTTCACCAGTAGGTATAATACAGTCTGCTCCACCAGTAGGTATAATACAGTCTGCTCCATCAGTAGATATAATACAGTCTGCTTCACCAGTAGGTATAATACAGTCTGCTCCACCAGTAGTTATATAATACAGTCTGCTCCACCAGTAGGTATAATACAGTCTGCTCCACCAGTAGATATAATACAGTCTGTTCCACCAGTAGGTATAATACAGTCTGCTTCACCAGTAGGTATAATACAGTTTGCTCCACCAGTAGGTATAATACAGTCTGCTCCACCAGTAGGTATAATACAGTCTGTTCCACCAGTAGGTATAATACAGTCGGCTCCACCAGTAGGTATAATACAGTCTGCTCCACCAGTAGGTATAATACAGTCTGTTCCATCAGTAGGTATAATACAGTCTGCTCCACCAGTAGGTATAATACAGCCTGCTCCACCAGTAGATATAATACAGTCTGTTCCACCAGTAGTTACAATACAGTCTGCTCTACCAGTAGGTTTAATACAGTCTGCTCCACCAGTAGTTATAATACAGTCTGCTCCACCTGTAGGTATAATACAGTCTGCTTCACCAGTAGTTATATAGTACAGTCTGCTCCACCTGTAGTTATAATACAGTCTGCTCCACCTGTAGGTATAATACTGTCTGCTCCACCAGTAGGTATAATACAGTCTGCTCCACCAGTAGGTATAATACAGTCTGCTCCACCTGTAGTTATAATACAGTCTGCTCCACCTGTAGGTATAATACAGTCTGCTCCACCAGTAGGTATGATACAGTCTGCTCCACCTGTAGTTATAATACAGTCTGCTCCACCAGTAGGTATAATATAGTCTGCTCCACCAGTAGTTATATAATACAGTCTGCTCCACCAGTAGGTACAATACAGTCTGCTCCACCTGTAGCTATAATACAGTCTGCTCCACCAGTAGGTATAATACAGTCTGCTCCACCAGTAGGTATAATACAGTCTGCTCCACCTGTAGCTATAATACAGTCTGCTTCACCTGTAGTTATAATACAGTGCCCCGTAGGTATAACGTCTGTTCCACCAGTAGGTATAATAGGTCTGCTCCACCAGTAGGTATAATACAGTCTGCTCACCAGTAGGTATAATACAGTCTGTTCCACCAGTAGGTATAATAGAGTCTGCTCCACCTGTAGCTATAATACAGTCTGCTTCACCTGTAGTTATAATACAGTCTGCTCCACCAGTATGTATAATACAGTTTGCTCCACCAGAAGGTATAATACATTCTGTTCCACCAGTAGGTATAATACAGTCTGCTCCACCAGTAGGTATAATAGAGTCTGCTCCACCAGTAGATATAATACAGTCTGCTCCACCAGTAGTTATATAATACAGTCTGTTCCATCAGTAGGTATAATACAGTCTGCTTCACCAGTAGTTATATAATACAGTCTGCTCCACCAGAAGGTATAATACATTCTGTTCCATCAGTAGGTATAATACAGTCTGCTCCACCAGTAGGTATAATACAGTCTGTTCCACCAGTAGGTATAATACAGTTTGCTCCACCTGTAGGTATAATACAGTCTGCTTCACCAGTAGTTATATAGTACAGTCTGCTCCACCTGTAGTTATAATACAGTCTGCTCCACCTGTAGGTATAATACTGTCTGCTCCACCAGTAGGTATAATACAGTCTGCTCCACCAGTAGGTATAATACAGTCTGCTCCACCAGTAGGTATAATACAGTCTGCTTCACCAGTAGTTATATAGTACAGTCTGCTCCACCTGTAGTTATAATACAGTCTGCTCCACCTGTAGGTATAATACTGTCTGCTCCACCAGTACGTATAATACAGTCTGCTCCACCAGTAGGTATAATACAGTCTGTTCCATCAGTAGGTAAATACAGTCTGCTCCGTCAGTAGGCATAATACAGTCTGCTCCACCAGTAGGTATAATATAGTCTGCTCCACCAGTAGGTATAATACAGTCTGCTCCACCAGTAGGTATAATACAGTCTGCTCCACCAGTAGGTATAATACAGTCTGCTCCACCAGTAGTTATAATACAGTCTGCTCCACCTGTAGGTATAATACAGTCTGCTCCACCAGTAGGTATAATACAGTCTGCTCCACCTGTAGGTATAATACAGTCTGCTTCACCAGTAGGTATAATACAGTCTGTTCCACCAGTAGGTATAATACAGTCTGCTCCACCTGTAGGTATAATACAGTCTGCTCCACCTGTAGGTATAATACAGTCTGCTCCACCAGTAGTTATAATACAGTCTGCTCCACCAGTAGGTATAATACAGTCTGCTCCACCAGTAGGTATAATACAGTCTGCTCCACCAGTAGGTATAATACAGTCTGTTCCAACAGTAGGTATAATAGAGTTTGCTCCACCAGTAGTATATAATACAGTCTGCTCCACCAGTAGGTATAATACAGTCTGCTTCACCAGTAGGTATAATACAGTCTGCTCCACCAGTAGGTATAATACAGTCTGCTTCACCAGTAGGTATAATACAGTCTGCTTCACCAGTAGGTATAATACAGTCTGCTCCACCAGTAGGTATAATACAGTCTGTTCCACCAGTAGGTATAATACAGTCTGCTCCACCAGTAGGTATAATACAGTCTGCTCCACCAGTAGTTATATAATACAGTCTGTTCCACCAGTAGGTATAATACAGTCTGTTCCACCAGTAGGTATAATACAGTCTGCTCCACCAGTAGGTATAATACAGTCTGCTCCACCAGTAGGTATAATACAGTCTGCTCCACCAGTAGTTACAATACAGTCTGCTCTACCTGTAGGTATAATACAGTCTGCTCCACCAGTAGGTATAATACAGTCTGCTCCACCAGTAGGTATAATACAGTCTGCTCCACCAGTAGTTATATAATACAGTCTGTTCCACCAGTAGGTATAATACAGTCTGCTCCACCAGTAGGTATAATACAGTCTGCTCCACCAGTAGGTATAATACAGTCTGCTCCACCAGTAGGTATAATACAGTCTGCTCCACCAGTAGGTATAATACAGTCTGCTCCACCAGTAGGTATAATACAGTCTGTCTCCACCTGTAGGTATAATACAGTCTGCTCCACCAGTAGATATAATACAGTTTGCTCCACCTGTAGTTATAATACAGTCTGCTCCACCAGTAGGTATAATACAGTCTGCTCCACCAGTAGGTATAATACAGTCTGCTCCACCAGTAGGTATAATACAGTCTGCTCCACCAGTAGGTATAATACAGTCTGCTCCACCAGTAGGTACAATACAGTCTGCTCTACCTGCCGTAGGTATAATACAGTCTGCTCCACCAGTAGGTATAATACAGTCTGCTCCACCAGTAGGTATAATACAGTCTGCTCCACCAGTAGGTATAATACAGTCTGTTCCACCAGTAGGTATAATACAGTCTGCTCCACCAGTAGGTATAATACAGTCTGCTTCACCAGTAGATATAATACAGTCTGCTCCACCAGTAGGTATAATACAGTCTGTTCCACCAGTAGGTATAATACAGTCTGCTCTACCAGTAGGTATAATATAGTCTGCTCCACCAGTAGGTATAATATAGTCTGCTCCACCAGTAGGTATAATATAGTCTGCTCCACCAGTAGTTACAATACAGTCTGCTCTACCTGTAGGTATAATACAGTCTGCTCCACCAGTAGGTATAATACAGTCTGCTCCACCTGTAGGTATAATATAGTCTTCTTCACCAGTAGGTATAATACAGTTTGTTCCACCAGTAGGTATAATTCAGTCTGCTCCACCAGTAGGTATAATACAGTCTGTTCCACCAGTAGGTATAATACAGTCTGCTCTACCAGTAGGTATAATACAGTCTGTTCCACCAGTAGGTATAATATAGTCTGCTCCACCAGTAGGTATAATATAGTCTGCTCCACCAGTAGTTACAATACAGTCTGCTCTACCTGTAGGTATAATACAGTCTGCTCCACCAGTAGGTATAATACAGTCTGCTCCACCTGTAGGTATAATATAGTCTTCTTCACCAGTAAGTATAATACAGTTTGTTCCACCAGTAGGTATAATTCAGTCTGCTCCACCAGTAGGTATAATACAGTCTGCTCCACCTGTAGCTATAATACAGTCTGCTTCACCAGTAGTTATAATACAGTCTGCTCCACCAGTATGTATAATACAGTCTGCTCCACCAGTAGGTATAATACAGTCTGCTCCACCAGTAGGTATAATACAGTCTGTTCCAACAGTAGGTATAATACAGTCTGCTCCACCAGTAGATATAATACAGTCTGCTCCACCAGTAGGTATAATACAGTCTGCTCCACCAGTAGGTATAATACAGTCTGCTTCACCAGTAGGTATAATACAGTCTGTTCCATCAGTAGGTATAATACAGTCTGCTCCACCAGTAGGTATAATACAGTCTGTTCCATCAGTAGGTATAATACAGTCTGCTTCACCAGTAGGTATAATATAGTCTGCTCCACCAGTAGGTATAATACAGTCTGCTCCACCTGTAGGTATAATACAGTCTGCTTCACCAGTAGGTATAATACAGTCTGCTTCACCAGAAGGTATAATACAGTCTGTTCCATCAGTAGGTATAATGCAGTCTGCTCCACCAGTAGTTATATAATACTGTCTGCTCCACCAGTAGGTATAATACAGTCTGCTCCACCAGTAGTTACAATACAGTCTGCTCTACCTGTAGGTATAATACAGTCTGCTCCACCAGTAGGTATAATACAGTCTGCTCCACCAGTAGGTATAATACAGTCTGCTCCACCTGTAGGTATAATACAGTCTGCTCCACCAGTAGGTATAATACAGTCTGCTCCACCAGTAGGTATAATACAGTCTGCTCCACCAGTAGTTATAATACAGTCTGCTCCACCAGTAGGTATAATACAATCTGCTCCACCTGTAGGTATAATACAGTCTGCTCCACCTGTAGGTATAATACTGTCTGCTCCACCAGTAGGTATAATACAGTCTCAGTCTGCTCCACCAGTAGATATAATACAGTCTGCTCCACCAGTAGGTTTAATACAGTCTGCTTCACCAGTAGTTATAATACAGTCTGCTCCACCAGTAGGCTTAATACAGTCTGCTCCACCAGTAGGTTTAATACAGTCTGCTTCACCAGTAGTTATAATACAGTCTTCTCCACCAGTAGGTATAATACAGTCTGCTCTACCCAGTAGTTATAATACAGTCTGCTCCACCAGTAGGTTTAATACAGTCTGCTCCACCAGTAGGTATAATACAGTCTGCTCCACCAGTAGGTATAATACAGTCTGCTTCACCAGTATGTATAATACAGTCTGCTCCACCAGTAGGTATAATACAGTCTGCTCCACCAGTAGGTATAATACAGTCTGCTCCATCAGTAGGTATAATACAGTCTGCTCCACCTGTAGGTATAATACAGTCTGCTTTACCAGTACGTATAATACAGTCTGCTCCACCAGTAGGTATAATACAGTCTGTTCCATCAGTAGGTATAATACAGTCTGCTCCACCTGTAGGTATAATACAGTCTGCTTCACCAGTAGGTATAATACAGTCTGCTCCACCAGTAGGTATAATACAGTCTGTTCCATCAGTAGGTAAATACAGTCTGCTCCGTCAGTAGGCATAATACAGTCTGCTCCACCTGTAGGTATAATATAGTCTGCTTCACCAGTACGTATAATACAGTCTGCTCCACCAGTAGGTATAATACAGTCTGTTCCATCAGTAGGTATAATACTGTCTGCTTCACCAGTAGTTATAATACAGTCTGCTCCACCAGTAGATATAATACAGTCTGTTCCACCAGTAGGTATAATACAGTCTGCTTCACCAGTAGGTATAATACAGTCTGCTCCACCAGTAGGTAAATACAGTCTGCTCCGTCAGTAGGTATAATACAGTCTGCTCCACCTGTAGGTATAATACAGTCTGCTTCACCAGTACGTATAATACAGTCTGCTCCACCAGTAGGTATAATACAGTCTGTTCCATCAGTAGGTATAATACAGTCTGCTCCACCAGTAGATATAATACAGTCTGTTCCACCAGTAGGTATAATACAGTCTGCTCCACCAGTAGGTATAATACAGTCTGCTCCACCAGTAGTTATATAATACAGTCTGCTCCACCAGTAGGTATAATACAGTCTGCTTCACCAGTAGGTATAATACAGTCTGCTCCACCAGTAGGTATAATACAGTCTGCTCCATCAGTAGATATAATACAGTCTGCTTCACCAGTAGGTATAATACAGTCTGCTCCACCAGTAGTTATATAATACAGTCTGCTCCACCAGTAGGTATAATACAGTCTGCTCCACCAGTAGATAAAATACAGTCTGTTCCACCAGTAGGTATAATACAGTCTGCTTCACCAGTAGGTATAATACAGTTTGCTCCACCAGTAGGTATAATACAGTCTGCTCCACCAGTAGGTATAATACTGTCTGTTCCATCAGTAGGTATAATACAGTCTGCTCCACCAGTAGGTATAATACAGCCTGCTCCACCAGTAGATATAATACAGTCTGTTCCACCAGTAGTTACAATACAGTCTGCTCTACCAGTAGGTTTATTACAGTCTGCTCCACCAGTAGTTATAATACAGTCTGCTCCACCTGTAGGTATAATACAGTCTGCTTCACCAGTAGTTATATAGTACAGTCTGCTCCACCTGTAGTTATAATACAGTCTGCTCCACCTGTAGGTATAATACTGTCTGCTCCACCAGTAGGTATAATACAGTCTGCTCCACCTGTAGTTATAATACAGTCTGCTCCACCTGTAGGTATAATACAGTCTGCTCCACCAGTAGGTATAATACAGTCTGCTCCACCTGTAGGTATGATACAGTCTGCCCACCGTAGTTAATACAGTCTGCTCCACCAGTAGGTATAATATAGTCTGCTCCACCAGTAGTTATATAATACAGTCTGCTCCACCAGTAGGTACAATACAGTCTGCTCCACCTGTAGCTATAATACAGTCTGCTCCACCAGTAGGTATAATACAGTCTGCTCCACCAGTAGGTATAATACAGTCTGCTCCACCTGTAGCTATAATACAGTCTGCTTCACCTGTAGTTATAATACAGTCTGCTCCACCAGTATGTATAATACAGTTTGCTCCACCAGTAGGTATAATACAGTCTGTTCCACCAGTAGGTATAATAGAGTCTGCTCCACCAGTAGATATAATACAGTCTGCTCCACCAATAGGTATAATACAGTCTGTTCCATCAGTAGGTATAATACAGTCTGCTTCACCAGTAGTTATATAATACAGTCTGCTCCACCAGAAGGTATAATACAGTCTGTTCCATCAGTAGGTATAATACAGTCTGCTCCACCAGTAGGTATAATACAGTCTGTTCCACCAGTAGGTATAATACAGTTTGCTCCACCTATAGGTATAATACAGTCTGCTTCACCAGTAGTTATATAGTACAGTCTGCTCCACCTGTAGTTATAATACAGTCTGCTCCACCTGTAGGTATAATACTGTCTGCTCCACCAGTAGGTATAATACAGTCTGCTCCACCAGTAGGTATAATACAGTCTGCTCCACTAGTAGGTATAATATAGTCTGCTTCACCAGTAGTTATATTGTACAGTCTGCTCCACCTGTAGTTATAATACAGTCTGCTCCACCTGTAGGTATAATACTGTCTGCTCCACCAGTAGGTATAATACAGTCTGCTCCACCAGTAGGTATAATACAGTCTGCTCCACTAGTAGGTATAATATAGTCTGCTTCAACAGTAGTTATATTGTACAGTCTGCTCCACCTGTAGTTATAATACAGTCTGCTCCACCTGTAGGTATAATACTGTCTGCTCCACCAGTACGTATAATACAGTCTGCTCCACCAGTAGGTATAATACAGTCTGCTCCACCTGTAGGTACAGTATAATATAGTCTGCTTCACCAGTACGTATAATACAGTCTGCTCCACCAGTAGTTACAATACAGTCTGCTCTACCAATAGGTATAATACAGTCTGCTCCACCAATAGGTACAGTATAATACAGTCTGCTCCACCTGTAGTTATAATACAGTCTGCTCCACCTGTAGGTATAATACTGTCTGCTCCACCAGTACGTATAATACAGTCTGCTCCACCAGTAGGTATAATACAGTCTGCTCCACCTGTAGGTACAGTATAATATAGTCTGCTTCACCAGTACGTATAATACAGTCTGCTCCACCAGTAGTTACAATACAGTCTGCTCTACCAATAGGTATAATACAGTCTGCTCCACCAATAGGTACAGTATAATACAGTCTGCTCCACCAGTAGGTATAATACAGTCTGCTCCACCTGTAGGTATAATACAGTCTGCTCCACCAGTAGTTACAATACAGTCTGCTCTACCAATAGGTATAATACAGTCTGCTCCACCAATAGGTACAGTATAATACAGTCTGCTCCACCAGTAGGTATAATACAGTCTGCTCCACCTGTAGGTATAATACTGTCTGCTCCACCAGTACGTATAATACAGTCTGCTCCACCAGTAGGTATAATACAGTCTGTTCCATCAGTAGGTAAATACAGTCTGCTCCGTCAGTAGGCATAATACAGTCTGCTCCACCAGTAGGTATAATATAGTCTGCTCCACCAGTAGGTATAATACAGTCTGCTCCACCTGTAGGTATAATATAGTCTGCTTCACCAGTACGTATAATACAGTCTGCTCCACCAGTAGTTACAATACAGTCTGCTCTACCAGTAGGTATAATACAGTCTGCTCCACCAATAGGTACAGTATAATACAGTCTGCTCCACCAGTAGGTATAATACAGTCTGCTCCACCTGTAGGTATAATACAGTCTGCTTCACCAGTAGGTATAATACAGTCTGTTCCATCAGTAGGTATAATGCAGTCTGCTCCACCAGTAGGTATAATACAGTCTGCTCCACCAGTAGGTATAATACTGTCTGCTCCACCAATAGGTACAGTATAATACAGTCTGCTCCACCAGTAGGTATAATACAGTCTGCTCCACCAGTAGGTATAATACAGTCTGTTCCATCAGTAGGTATAATACAGTCTGCTTCACCAGTAGGTATAATATAGTCTGCTCCACCAGTAGGTATAATACAGTCTGCTCCACCAGTAGGTATAATACAGTCTGCTCCACCAGTAGGTATAATACAGTCTGCTCCACCTGTAGATATAATACAGTCTGCTCCACCTGTAGGTATAATACAGTCTGCTTCATCAGTAGGTATAATACAGTCTGCTTCACCAGAAGGTATAATGCAGTCTGCTCCACCAGTAGTTATATAATACTGTCTGCTCCACCAGTAGGTAAATACAGTCTGCTCCACCAGTAGGTATAATACAGTCTGCTCCATCAGTAGGTATAATACAGTCTTCTCCACCTGTAGGTATAATACAGTCTGCTCCACCAGTAGATATAATACAGTTTGCTCCACCTGTAGTTATAATACAGTCTGCTCCACCTGTAGGTACAATACAGTCTGCTCCACCAGTAGGTATAATACAGTCTGCTCCACCAGTAGGTATAATACAGTCTGCTCCACCAGTAGGTATAATACAGTCTGCTCCACCTGTAGGTATAATATAGTCTGCTTCACCAGTACGTATAATACAGTCTGCTCCACCAGTAGTTACAATACAGTCTGCTCTACCTGTAGGTATAATACAGTCTGCTCCACCAGTAGGTATAATACAGTCTGCTCCACCTGTAGGTATAATATAGTCTGCTTCACCAGTAGGTATAATACAGTTTGTTCCACCAGTAGGTATAATACAGTCTGCTCCACCTGTAGGTATAATACAGTCTGCTCCACCTGTAGCTATAATACAGTCTGCTTCACCAGTAGTTATAATACAGTCTGCTCCACCAGTATGTATAATACAGTCTGCTCCACCAGTAGGTATAATACAGTCTGCTCCAGCAGTAGGTATAATACAGTCTGCTTCACCAGTAGGTATAATACAGTCTGTTCCATCAGTAGGTATAATACAGTCTGCTTCACCAGTAGGTATAATACAGTCTGCTTCACCAGTAGGTATAATACAGTCTGCTTCACCAGTAGATATAATACAGTCTGCTCCACCAGTAGGTATAATACAGTCTGCTCCACCAGTAGGTATAATACAGTCTGTTCCATCAGTAGGTATAATACAGTCTGCTTCACCAGTAGGTATAATACAGTCTGCTCCACCAGTAGTTATATAATACAGTCTGTTCCACCAGTAGGTATAATACAGTCTGCTCCACCAGTAGGTATAATACAGTCTGCTCCACCAGTAGTTACAATACAGTCTGCTCTACCTGTAGGTATAATACAGTCTGCTCCACCAATAGGTATAATACAGTCTGCTCCACCAATAGGTACAGTATAATACAGTCTGCTCCACCAGTAGATATAATACAGTCTGCTCCACCAGTAGGTATAATACAGTCTGCTTCACCAGTAGGTATAATACAGTCTGCTCCACCAGTAGGTATAATACAGTCTGCTCCACCAGTAGGTATAATACAGTCTGCTTCACCAGTAGGTATAATACAGTCTGCTCCACCAGTAGGTATAATACAGTCTGTTCCATCAGTGGGTATAATACAGTCTGCTTCCCCAGTAGGTATAATACAGTCTGCTCCACCAGTAGTTATATAATACAGTCTGTTCCACCAGTAGGTATAATACAGTCTGCTTCACCAGTAGGTATAATACAGTCTGCTCCACCAGTAGGTATAATACAGTCTGCTTCACCAGTAGGTATAATACAGTCTGCTCCACCAGTAGGTATAATACAGTCTGCTTCACCAGTAGGTATAATACAGTCTGTTCCATCAGTAGGTATAATACAGTCTGCTTCACCAGTAGGTATAATACAGTCTGCTTCACCAGTAGGTATAATACAGTCTGCTTCACCAGTAGATATAATACAGTCTGCTCCACCAGTAGATATAATACAGTCTGCTCCACCAGTAGGTATAATACAGTCTGTTCCATCAGTAGGTATAATACAGTCTGCTTCACCAGTAGGTATAATACAGTCTGCTCCACCAGTAGTTATATAATACAGTCTGTTCCACCAGTAGGTATAATACAGTCTGCTCCACCAGTAGGTATAATACAGTCTGCTCCACCAGTAGTTACAATACAGTCTGCTCTACCTGTAGGTATAATACAGTCTGCTCCACCAATAGGTATAATACAGTCTGCTCCACCAATAGGTACAGTATAATACAGTCTGCTCCACCAGTAGATATAATACAGTCTGCTCCACCAGTAGGTATAATACAGTCTGCTTCACCAGTAGGTATAATACAGTCTGCTCCACCAGTAGGTATAATACAGTCTGCTCCATCAGTAGGTATAATACAGTCTGCTTCACCAGTAGGTATAATACAGTCTGCTTCACCAGTAGGTATAATACAGTCTGCTCCACCAGTAGGTATAATACAGTCTGTTCCATCAGTAGGTATAATACAGTCTGCTTCACCAGTAGGTATAATACAGTCTGCTTCACCAGTAGGTATAATACAGTCTGTTCCACCAGTAGGTATAATACAGTCTGCTCCACCAGTAGGTATAATACAGTCTGTTCCACCAGTAGTTACAATACAGTCTGTTCCACCAGTAGGTATAATACAGTCTGCTTCACCAGTAGGTATAATACAGTCTGCTCCACCAGTAGGTAAATACAGTCTGCTCCACCAGTAGTTATATAATACAGTCTGTTCCACCAGTAGGTATAATACAGTCTGCTCCACCAGTAGGTATAATACAGTCTGCTCCACCAGTAGGTATAATACAGTCTGCTCCACCAACAGGTACAGTATAATACAGTCTGCTCCACCAGTAGGTATAATACAGTCTGCTCCACCAGTAGGTATAATACAGTCTGCTCCACCAGTAGGTACAGTATAATACAGTCTGCTCCACCAGTAGGTATAATACAGTCTGCTCCACCAATAGGTACAGTATAATACAGTCTGCTCCACCAGTAGGTATAATACAGTCTGCTCCACCAGTAGGTATAATACAGTCTGCTCATGCAGGGGCAGCTCACAAGGTGTCATAACCCCCAGATGATGGTTCTAAGGTTAATAAGTGACAGCTGCCTTAAGCTTCAGTTTCCATGGTTAATAGGTCTATATAGTCATTGGCCCCGCGGGTGATTATCATTTTAATGCTGAATTTAGCAAAATTCTGGATCTCTGACCTTATACATCTATACATGATATACAGGCGTATCTCAATAAATTAGAATATCTGTGAAACGTTCATTCATCTCAGTAATTCAGTAATACAATCCATAATCGGCGTCTTCCATGATTGTGTGTCCTACTGAACCAGACTGAGGGACCATTTAAAGGCTTAGGAAACCTTGGCAGGTGACATTGAATTTACAAGACTGAACTGAACTTATAATATTCTAATTTTCTTAGATTTGGGTTTTCATTACCTGTAATCCATAATCAACATTTACAGAAATAAAACACTTGAAATAGAACACTCTGAGTGTAAAGAATCTAGAAAATATAGGAGGTCACTTTTTTAATCTAATTACTGAAAGAAATAAACGTTTCAAAGATATTCTAATTTATTGAGACGCTCCTGTATATACAAGTTGAAGCTGTCAGTGGCTCAGCAGCCATCATGTTAGTGCAAATTACACTAATATTACTTTACTAAGGCTCTATTGGCACGACCAAGGTTCACAGACCAGTGCTGCTCGTGAAACAGCAGAGCGTGCACTACATATTCTCAGATCAGAAACACAGCTCCAGTTTCATAGACCTGACTCTCCCATTAAAAGTCAATGGGTATGTGAAAAAAACCCTGCACTGGTGCTGACTCGATCATAGGAATGAGAGAAGGAAAGACGTCGCCAACAAGCTATTTTGCCTTCCCCAGGATATTTAGATACAGGCCTAAGACTATCAATGAACCATTTCTTTGAGTAAAGGAGACCCTCCTTACAAGTCTGGGTTTGGTGGCCAAAAGCAACACTGCTTAGCCAAAAATAAATGGTTGCAACTTTATAACCCCAGAGTAGAAAGAACAGCTCAACAGCTTGCTGCTCTAACAAGTGAAATACTATGGAAGTTATGAGAATAGTCATGAGTAAAGGTGTGATGGTCCATTTGTATGGCTCTGTCTAGAATCTAAGGGATCCTCTGGTCTACCCCTTTAACACCTTCCAGGAGATGGGGCTTTGCTACTAGAAGATCCACAGGTTGCAGCCCCCAGAATAAAATATTCACATTAAATCCTCCTTTCTACCGCCACCTTTTGGAAGAAAGCTCCCTATAGAGCGATGCCTGTTATTTTTTTTCCAGAAACCTAAAGGTAGATCTGGTATTAAAGACAAACCAGAATATCTCCTCCAAAAGGAAATAGTGCTTATTCTTCTACATCAGTGCAAAGCAGGATACTGACCTGCTGGCTAGGTGAAAGGTCATAGAATCTTTAGCAGGGCATGTATGGTCCACCAGTAGTTCCTAAGGAGACATACTACCCTATCTAACCCACATCTATGACCTCTCACCCAGCCAGCCATTACAATGTTTCACACTGATTATAGGAAATTATTTTGAAACAGCTGTCTGCAGATGGGTCTCTTCATTTTGGCGGAGATATTGTGATTTGACTTTAATCCCAGATCTTGTCACTAGGTTTCTGGAAATCCAGGCATTGTTTTATATGCAGCTACCTTTCAAAAGGTGGCGCTAGAGTAAGTTTTCCTTTTTCTGCCAAGAAGGATGTATTTGCATATTCTTTTTCCAGAATATTTAGTGGGACGTCTATGATCTAAAAGTCCCTGAGAAGGCAAGCTCCCTATGGAGACATAGTACCCTATTTGACCTAAATCCATAACCTCTCCACTGCCAGCCTGTACCTGCTTCACACTGATGATAACCTCAAAACAGATGTCGGTGGATGGGTCTCCTTTCTTTTTGGAGGAGATAACCGGGTTTGTCTTTAATCCCAGTTCTTGTCACTAGGTTTCTGGAAAACCATTGTTCTCCATGGAGCTACACTGCAAAAGGTGGCACTAGAGTAAGTTTTCTCTTCTCTGTCAAGGAGGATGTATTTGCATGTTTTTTTTCCAGAATACTTAGCAGGACATGTATAGTCTATAAGTTCTTGTACACTGAAAAGTGGTATGAGAAGGCATTTTCCTTAAAGGGGTTGCCCAGGACCCACAGCATAAGTCATCAGTTATCCGGACCCCACACCGATCAGCTGATGCGGTCACCAGAATGGGAGCTGAGCTTGGTACGTTGAATACAGCTTCTGATCAGAACAGTGTAGCAGTTGCACCTGGAATTGTAGGAATTTTCCCATTTACCTAAAGAGCTGCTCCCAGTTGTATACCTAGTATACAGCTTGCGGCAGCCAAAACAGCTGATAGGGATGGGGTTCGGGTGTCAGACCCTGACCATTCTGATACTGATGACCTATCCACAGGATAAGTCATCAGTATCAATTATCTTCAGGTCCTGATCCTGGACAACCCCTTTAAGGAGACACAACCCCCAGAATAGTTATGGAGTGCTGTTAGTAACATTGACAATGTTGAAGCATAGTTGGTGCCAAACCACAAGAGCAGTTAGGATGCGAAGGACAAAATCTGGGTATAGTCAAGGACAGAGCCAGGAGCAGAACAACAGGTATCAGAATAATGATCCCAAGGGCAAGGTGAACGTGACTGTCAGGATCAAGGCTAAGGTCAGAATCAGAGACAGTCAGAAACAGAAGCATCAGGAATGGGAATAAAGCCCAGTCAGAAAACAGGTCGCCAGGCCTGACATCATCAGCAGGCGCAGGTTTCTTGGTGACATGATGCCGCTGGCTGAGGAGCGGAGAGCCACAGGGGAGACACGGAGAAGGCATCCGGCTGCCTAGCAGAGCCAAGGCTGCTCGAAAAGCCAAGCGACGTGAATAACAACCGGTACATTAAACATTTACAACAAATAAGATTATGTAGTCAGAAAAATATTGTTGGACACAATCCAAGCACAAAAATTCTAAAAAGAAGATGCTCTGCGGATACAGAATGCTGGTGATAATACGCACAGGCTGTGTGCACCTGGAAACATCACCGCTAATGTAAGATATGGAAAGCTATAAATCAGCCCAGATAACTTTGGCGCTCACACAGCTGAGGTGCCCGGCGCTCTGGACCGCCTCTGGGCATGCTAAACCAGCGCCTTTAAACATTTTTCTTAATATCTCAGCTCTTGCTTGCTCAGCCTGTTCTCCAAGTGAGGAAATCTTACGGCTGAACACAGCGCTGGTTCTCAAACATCTCCCCAGGGCCAAAGACCGACCAGGTTTCTGAGGCAACCAGCGAACATTCTGTTCATATGGAGCCGAGTACATTAATCTTCATGCAGTGACACCGGGTATTCCTAGAATCTGGAGGCCTGTGGCAAAGAGGAACAGGGAACTGATCCAGTGTTAAAGACACTTGATATTTGGATATTATAACCTGAAATGGTGACATTTAAATAAGAATATGTCATTTTCAGGGCTATGCAGTTGCATTGGTGGGTATGGTGACATGACGGCAGTGGTGGCATGGCATGTCTTGCACCATGATGGATCCTGTCATTGGAAGAAAGTGACATGTAGAGTCTTGTATTTCTATGCCCTTGTTGCAGCGACACTAGTTCCCATAGACAATAACAGCAGTTGAGCCTGACGCTGCAGTGCGGTGTTATTTCCTGTGAGCATTTCCTTTTTGGAAAGCGAAGAGATAAGAAAAGAAGACAAATGTATCGATGTGTCTGTAACTAGACAGATCATGTTAAGATAGTAATTGCTGCTGTCATTTATTAGGCAGATTTTCTCGTCATTTCAAATTCCGAGGTGGTCTGGGGGAGTGAAAGGGTTACTAGCGGTTAAAGGCAATTAAGGGGTTAATAGAATATTTTTATTGCTAATATGGAGAGACTGGACAATCTGCCAGTTTGCCACCTCCTGAAACTGGCCCTGGGTCCTGCTCCCAAGACCCCTCAGGCAAAAACAGCTGGAAGTAAAGTTAGTGAAGGATTCAGCTGTCTGATGCATAGGAAATGTGTAATACAAGTGAATGGTCATCCATGTAATACACAGATATCCCGAGCAGGGGCATAACAAGTAACCATAGGGCCCCATAGCAAAGCGTGACCCACCACGACCAACTTCAACAGCCAGATCAGAATGTGCAAAGTTTATGATTATTTTGATTTTGATAATGAAAAGGAATAATAAATAAAGTGATGTCACAGTACAGAGATAATACACACAGTGATGTCACAGTACAGAGATAATACACACAGTGATGTCACAGTACAGGGATAATACACACAGTGATGTCACAGTACAGGATAATACACACAGTGATGTCACAGTGCAGAGATAATACACACAGTGATGTCATAGTACAGGGATAACACACACAGTGATGTCACAGTACAGAGATAATACATACAGTGATGTCACAGTACAGACATAATACACACAGTGATGTCACAGTACAGACATAATACACACAGTGAAGTCACAGTACAGAGATAATACACACAGTGACGTCACAGCACAGAGATAATACACACAGTGATGTCACAGCATAGAGATTATAAACACTATGATATCACAGTACAGAGATAATACACACACTGTCATAGTACAGAGATAATACACACAGTGACATCACAGTACAGAGATAATACACACAGTGATGTCACACTACAGAGATAATACACACAGTGATGTCACAGTACAGGGATAATATACAGTGATGTCACAGTACAGGGATAATACACACAGTGATATCACAGTAAGGAATAATACACACAGTGATGTCACAGTACAGGGATAATACACACACAGTGATGTCACAGTACAGAGATAATACACACAGTGATGTCACAGTACAGGGATAATACACACAGTGATGTCACAGTACAGGGATAATACACACAGTGATGTCACAGTACAGGGATAATACACACAGTGATGTCACAGCACAGGGATAATACACACAGTGATGTCACAGTACAGGGATAATACACACAGTGATGTCACAGTACAGGATAATACACACAGTGATGTCACATATCTGTACTATAGATCCATATGGAACAGATCTGTACTGCAGCACCCATGGAATTCCATAGGCTGATACTATGTGTGCCCCAGTCGCTAAGACCCCTCACCAATCCAGAGCCCCCTGTTTAAATGGAGAGGCAGTTGTTTGTCAGTAAGCTTCCCAAATTGTATTTAGTGGGACCCAATAGCAAAACATTATCATAACCATTGTCATTAGCAATTTCACAGCATGATCATATTAGTCTTCTTAATACAAAGGGATAATACAGTGATGCCACAGTATATAGATAATACACACAGTGATGTCACAGTACAGAGATAATACTCACAGTGATGTCACAGTACAGAGATAATACACACAGTGATGTCACAGTACAGAGATAATCCTCACAGTGATGTCACAGTACAGAGATAATACACACAGTGACGTCACAGTACAGAGATAATACACACAGTGATGTCACAGCACAGAGATTATAAACACAATGATCTCACAGTACAGAGTAAATACACATAGTGATGTCACAGTACAGGGATAATACACACAGTGATGTCACAGTACAGGGATAGTACACACAGTGAAGTCATAGTAGAGGGATAATGCACACAGTAATGGCACAGTGCAGGTATAATGCAAATAGTGATGTCACAGTACAGAGATAATAAACATAATGATGTCACAGTACTGGCATAATGCACATAGTGATATCATGGTACAGGCACAATGCACATACAGTAGATAGGTCACATGGAAGGGCTAATATTGCAGGAATGTTAGTGGAACAGATTCCCCTCTACAGTATAATATCCATATGTTATAATAGTGTATATGGACTAATGTGATCACTGACTTATGAAGCTCACCCACCTTTCAGTAGGCAGTACAAGCCATGTATGAGTTTTGTAATTTGTAGCCACTATGACAAATTTTCCTAATATTTTTGCAGTTCATACTTTTTCACCACTTGGAATTGGGGCGTCTAATGAGAGGTCTGGCCACTTACCCCATTATAGTTCATGCATCATTGATGGTTATTCTTTATTCTGTTGACACACATAACACTCATATCTATCACATGCACCCATCTTTTTACCTGAAAAGATTGATATTTTTCCCCAGTTTTAGACATTTATGATGCATCATTTATTATTATTATTCTAGAACTATAAACTAATTTAGGTCTGTAAGGACTGAAATACTAAACACTCCATCATCTGCCTTGCTGATCTCTCGGGAACTCCAAGTATGTATCTTCATTCTGCCATTATCTGATATTATCTCAGTAAACCTGTTTAATCTACAATTTCTCTTGATATTTGAAGCCTCCAAGACATTTCTGCTGGGTTTATGCTGTTGCAGCAGAATGTGAGGGAACAGTAAAGAAAATGTTTCCACTGTCAGGATATTCTGCTGTATCGATAGAATGTTCCGTGCTTTTTGGAGTTATTCTCTAGAAGGAACAAAAGATTAATGGGACAAGGCAAATAAGTCACTTGTGTTGTGAACAGTTGTCGCCTGTGATATATGAGTGTGCGTGGATGCAGGTGCTTCAGTTATGTTCAAAATTAAGATGTGTCTTCAATAGGGGCATGTTCAGACATCTGTGTTGGTAGCCAAGTCTGACTGCACCATTAAAATTAGTAGTAGTAATATAGGACAAGAATTATAAGGTTGACAGAGGGTGGACTTACCACATATTTATTGCAATATGAAATTCTTAAAATTACTCTTATGCTTCCCCATTGTAGTCAATAGACATGAGCATTATATGGTCAGGGCCACAAGTATCGGGGGCACAGGTGGGGGTATAGTAGTTATACCCAGGGCCACTGTGCCTGATGGGACCCAAAGGCTTGCTACATAAGAACACTCTAGCATCATAAATGGGGGGTCCTTACTACAAATTTTGCATTGGGGCCCAGGAACTTGGAGTTACACCCCGGGGTGCAATAAACTGTCCAAACTGCAGCAGTTATTTTGTGAATGAATGAGAGAAAATAAATTCCCATCCATTATTATTAATAATACTAATAATAAATCGCTCATAAACTCTCCGACTAGAGCACTTTGGGGGACGTCACCGCCTTTCGCAAGAGATGAAGACTTAAATAGAGACGAGGGCACACACAGCAGGGTGTTCAGGCTGCATCCTATAAGGGGAGTGCAATCCTCATGCACTGCGGCAAGCTGTCAGTAGATTTGCAGCCCACCCAGAGACACATGTTCTTGCTATTTTTGGAATTGTCTCACAGAATGTCCTTAACGCTTTCACTGACAGACTACAGCGATCACACACACACAACATGGCGATGGCTGGACAAGTGTGACATCAGGAATAATGAGGGAGGATTTTATAATGTAGGGTGCAAATGATACTGAATGCCGAGGGTCATAGGACAATGCAACTATCACGTCTTAAAAGAAATCCAGTTATAGAATATCATAACATTGATGGTGATCTTGAGCCTGGATCCCTACAGATTGAAAGAACAAAGGGGCCACAGTGCTCTGTAAAAAGCACAATCCTTCCCCCTTTGGCCACACACAGAGATTTCTATACATCTGTAGAGACACATTCACATTCATACACATAGGAAATAAATGTCATCCAACATCTAGCATTCATCCTCCTGTAGAATCAGAGAAATCAACAAACTCTGTGCACAATGCATCAATGTCAGTGAGGAGGAAGGAAACCTTTAATAAGCCTGAAACTGTGAGCTGACAAGCCAAGGTTCACTCATCAATTCAGGATTCACTGACTTCTAGGAACAAACCCATAATGACATGACAAGTAACTCAATTCATGAAGCACCTTCCTTTGAAAATGATATACAGAATAACTACTATAATACTACCTCCTATGTACAAGGATATAACTACTATAATACTACTGCTATGTACAAGAATATAACTACTATAATACTGCCCCTATGTACAAGAATATAACTACTATAATACTACTCCTATGTACAAGAATATTACTACTATAATACTGCTCCTATGTACAAGAATATAACTACTATAATACTGCCCCTATGTACAAGAATATTACTACTATAATACTGCTCCTATGTACAAGAATATAACTACTATAATACTACCTCCTATGTACAAGAATATAACTACTATAATACTACCTCCTATGTACAAGAATATAACTACTATAATACTACCTCCTATGTACAAGAACTGGTATACCTCTATGTAAAGAATATAACTACTATAATACTGCTCCTATGTACAAGAATATAACTACTATAATACTGCTCCTATGTACAAGAATATAACTACTATAATACTGCTCCTATGTACAAGAATATAACTACTATAATACTGCTCCTATGTACAAGAATATAACTACTATAATACTGCCCCTATATACAAGAATATAACTACTATAATACTACCTCCTATGTACAAGAATATAGCTACTATAATACTACAGATATGTACAAGAATATAACTGCTATAATACTGCCCCCTATGTACACGAATATAACTACTCTAATACTGCTCCTATGTACAAGAATATAACTACTATAATACTGTCCCCTATGTACAAGAATATAACTACTATAATACTGCTCCTATGTACAAGAATATAACTACTATAATACTACCTCCTATGTTCAAGAATATAACTACTATAATACTGTTCCTATGTACAAGAATATAACTACTATAATACTGCTCCTATGTACAAGAATATAACTACCATAATACTGTTCCTATGTACAAGAATATAACTACTATAATACTGCTCCTATGTACAAGAATATAACTACTATAATACTGCTCCTATGTACAAGAATATAGCTACTATAATACTACAGATATGTACAAGAATATAACTGCTATAATACTGCCCCCTATGTACACGAATATAACTACTCTAATACTGCTCCTATGTACAAGAATATAACTACTATAATACTGTCCCCTATGTACAAGAATATAACTACTATAATACTGCTCCTATGTACAAGAATATAACTACTATAATACTGCCCCCTATGTACAAGAATATAACTACTATAATACTGCTCCTATGTACAAAAATATAACTACTATAATACTGCTCCTATGTACAAGAATATAACTACTATAATACTGCTCCTATGTACAAGAATATAACTACTATAATACTGCCCCTATGTACAAGAATATAACTACTATAATACTGCCACTATGTACAAGAATATAACTACTATAATACTACCTCCTATGTACAAGAATATAACTACTATAATACTGCTCCTATGTACAAAAATATAACTACTATAATACTGCTCCTATGTACAAGAATATAACTACTATAATACTGCTCCTATGTACAAGAATATAACTACTATAATACTGCCCCTATGTACAAGAATATAACTACTATAATACTGACACTATGTACAAGAATATAACTACTATAATACTACCTCCTATGTACAAGAATATAACTACTATAATACTACCTATGTACAAGAATATAACTACTATAATACTGCTCCTATGTACAAGAATATAACTACTATAATACTGCTCCTATGTACAAGAATATAACTACTATAATACTGCTCCTATGTACAAGAATATAACTACTATAATACTGCTCCTATGTACAAGAATATAACTACTATAATACTGCCCCTATGTACAAGAATATAACTACTATAATACTGTCCCCTATGTACAAGAATATAACTACTATAATACTGCTCCTATGTACAAGAATATAACTACTATAATACGGCTATGACAAGAAAACCGCTTATTGTCCTATGTACAAGAATATAACTACTATAATACTGCTCCTATGTACAAGAATATAACTACTATAATACTGTCCCCTATGTACAAGAATATAACTACTATAATACTACCTCCTATGTACAAGAATATAACTACTATAATACTGCTCCTATGTACAAGAATATAACTACTATAATACTACTCCTATGTACAAGAATATAACTACTATAATACTGCTCCTATGTACAAGAATATAACTACTATAATACTGCCCCTATGTACAAGAATATAACTACTATAATACTGCTCCTATGTACAAGAATATAACTACTATAATACTGCTCCTATGTACAGTACAAGAATATAACTATTATTATACTGTGATTTATATAGATGATAATAATGTTCTTGGGCAATTTGTAGACTTTTTCTATCTGGCTGTATATTTAGTAATTGCTTATTAGACCTTGAGACATTGTCTGCTCCTCCAGTCACTTATATTGAGTCTGAATCTCGGATACATATGCAATAATATGATGTGCAGATTTCTAGCTGAGCAGTCCCAAAAATATGCCAAGCACTTGTGCCACTTCGAGTGTTAATACTGTCTGTTTCAATGATCCTTTCCCCCTCAGGACTACATTATGAACAGGTGCTACAATAAACATGCCGGGCACCTGTTCTCCAGTGTAAAGTATTACTGAGGAATGAAGCAGGACTTATTTTGGGGGCTGATGCGGTGTCTAATTAAACTGGCAGTGTTAGTCGCCCCGGAAGAATGTGGATGGGGAGCTAGAAAAGAAACTAGAATAACAGGTCATTATTGGGGTTATTCAGTTATAATGACAGCTGCTGACAAGACGTCGTCCTCTATATGGGTGGTATGCTGTCAGTATTATCGGACACATTTATGAAATTCCAACTGGCCTTGAAAAAGGTGCAATTTTTGGGGAATGCAGAAAAAAAATGCATCCTTTTATCATTTTCACATTACTTTGTACAAAATGCAAGAGTGGCCGAGTGGAGAGGGTCGGGGACTTAAAGTCCCGAAATATTTAACATTGCACAATATCTGAAATGTACATCGCCGGGTGCCCCAGTGATAAGGAGAATAGGGGACCGAAGTCTGCGGGCGCTGTCGGAGATTACAGTCCTGTCAGCCCCATAGCAGTGAATGGAGCGCCCATCACTCAAGTGCACTGATGCCCCATTCATAAGGGGGCCTTAGGAGGACTTTCAATCCCCCATCCTCCTAATCGCTGGGTTACCAACGTGCTGGAGTAGATTTCTGCCACATGGAATTCACAGAAAGTGCGACAATTATTAAGCGGCCTGTGCCTGCCAGTGACTGTGACACATCTGACACCAGCAGATTAAAGGGGTTGTGCCCTAATGGACACTTATCTCCTATCCACACGACAGGGATAAGTGTCCACTGGGTACCCCAGTGATCAGGAAAATGAGGAACCCAAAATCCCCCCTAAAGCTTCCTTGTGTATAGGGCATCAGTGCACTTGCATGACTGGTGCTCCTTTCACTGCTATAGGACTGGCAGGACTGTAATCTCCGGCAGCGCCCACAAGCTTTCCTTCCTCCTTTATCCTGATCACTGGGGGACCCGGTGGTCGGACCCCCCTACTGTTTGGACATTTGTCCTCTGTCCTGTCCTTAACTGCACAACCACTTTAAGGCCTTTGGCCCATGCACACGACCAAGTGTGCATCCATGTTGGGGGCTCAGTATAACATGGAATGCAGACAGATGACATCAGAGTACATTCTGTGATGCGTTCACGTCTATGGGGCTTTCGGATCCATTCTGTTGCAATAACACGGATGATTATAGAAAGTGATTACCGGCCAGCGTGATGGTCAGTTTTTCAATGGCCATCACATAGATGGTTTAAAACCCATGAATGTTGGGATATTTTGGCTAATGGCTATTTTATGTCCATTTATGTTTATTTTTACAGTATGTCCATCAAAATAGACAAAGATAGAGCATATCATTTTTTTTTATGCCCATGAAAATCGGTCCCCCCAAAAATTGGAGTGTCAGTCACATGACCGCTTTTCACTGTTGTGTGAATAAGACCTTAAACTATCATAACAAATGCTGTTCTTTGTGATTATGCCCCTCTGTGTTTAAGGCTGGGGATTCAGCGATTTTGACTGCAACATGTTAAAAAATAATGGAACAGAATTTGGTCACATTGAGACCCCAAGGTTTCTGCGACTGTGACTTTTTGTCTAAAAAAGTACTGATACAATGGAAGAACCTTGACTCAGGGTAACTGGTATATAGGAAATAATGCTGCCATAGTTTTTCAAGAGCCTCTTAGAGACAGAAATGTCAGGCTTTATACATAAGAGAATAAAGAGACATGTTTTATGCTGGTTCCTTTTGGAGTCTGGCAACATATTTCCAAATCTATCTATATCTATCTATTTATCTATCTATCTCATATCTATCTATCTATCTATCTATCTATCTATCTTCGTCTGTCTGTCTGTCTGTCTGTCTATCTATCTACAGTATCTATCTATACATCTATCTATCAATCAATCATCTATCTATCTATCTATCTATCTATCTATCTATCTATGTTTATGTGTCAGATATATATCTTTCATCTGTCTCTTATGTTTATCTATATACTATCTCTCTATCTTCTATTTATCTCACCCTCTATCTCTTCTATCTATCTATCTATCTATCTATCTATCTATCTATCTATCTATCTATCTATCGCAAAGGTGTAATTACTTATTCTGAAAGACTTTCTGGAAAGCCATGAATGAAATTATCTATAGCTAGCACACCACTCTGTTTCATATTTATGTATGTTCCATCTCTCTGTCTCCTCTGTTATATCTTTGATTATATCTGCCTATCTTATATTTATCTATAGTAAATAATCTCCTATCTATATCATATCACCTATCTATGTATAATAAATGTATGTCGATTGAGCTCTATCTATCTATCTATCTATCTATCTATCTATCTCTCTTTATATGTTAGATATTCTCTATCTGCACTGAAGATACAATTGGTTATTGTGGGAAACCTCCTGAAGATCCATGAATGAGGTTATCTACAGCTGCATCTCAATAAATTAGAATATCTTTGAAACGTTTATTTCTTTCAGTAATTAGATTAAAAAAGTGACCTCCTATATTTTCTAGATTCTTTACACACAGAGTCTTCTATTTCAAGTGTTTTATTTCTGTAAATGTTGATTATGGATTACAGGTAATGAAAACCAAAATCTAAGACAATTAGAATATTGTAAATTCAGTTCAGTCTTGTAAATTCAGTGTCACCTGCCAAGGTTTCCTAAGCCTTTAAATGGTCCCTCAGTCTGGTTCAGTAGGATACACAATCATGGAAGACGCTGATTATGGATTGTATTACTGAATCACTGAAATGAATGAACGTTTCACAGATATTCTAATTTATTGAGATGCTTCTGTATATCTATCACACCAGATTAGTACTAGGTAAACAAGGGGCCCATATCCTGTTCCTGCACAGGGGCCCTGTACTAGTGGTGTCCATCACAATTCCCACCTACCTATTTTGTCCATCGGTGAAATAAAATAAGACTTTCAATGGAATGTATTAAATAGATAACAACATTTTGCTGTTTCACCAAACACATGGTATGGTAATGCCCATAAAGACTGTCACTTTCCCTTTACCCAAGGACATGCTGTCTATAACTACACAATGAAAGACACACACAGGATAGCAGATATCTAATGCCAGGTCACATGGGGTCACTGAGTGCACCGACTACTGCCTCTTAACAGTCGGGCTCTGTTCACATCATGCTTAACATTTATGCTGAGTAAGTTCCTAGTATATACACAAAACTTATATATAAGGCTCCGTTCGTCCAGTGGAGCTGTGCACCTGCCATGAGGCAACAAGAGGCTGTCTCCCTAGGTGGCGCCACCTAGTGAAAATAGGGAGCGGCATACAAACCATTCCAGGCAGGGAGCACAGCCTGGGACAGTAGACACGGCACCCACATCACTATTAGGGGGGAGCCTTTGGGTGCTGTGATTCTGAGCTATACCTACTGGGGCACGCTGCACACTGGATTTTCCAGACTGTATTGCAGTTACAAATTGCATTCAGACCTCGGGTTTTATGACCCGAACTTAAAGGGATATTCCAGTTCCTTTCTATAGCTCGCCTCAGGCAGCAGAGAGGCCAGGTTCACCCCTGGTCCATTGGATGCCATGAGTGTGTGTTTTTGGTACCTGTTTGGCCAGTATATGTCAGTAATGTTGGAATACATTATTTTTTAGGTACGCACAGGTATCCAACAAAAAATTATAGCAAAAAGTACAGTAAATATGGGCGTCTATGGGTAAGATCTGCCATATGGTATATGTCGCACCATACATTAGAGGCAACCTTCAATTTAACGCTCAATATATAATAACACTGTGCACCACTTTTTAGCAAGATAGTGTTGTAGAACACGGCCGGCCGCCATGCGGTGCTCCTAGAGGAAACTAAGTGGGAATATAGTACTTAATAATCCATTTACTGCCAGTTTTTTTGGTATCAAAAAGTTGCAAATTTTGGCACACATAATTTTTTTTACTCTTTTGCTATTTTATGTCATGGTTACACTTTTGTTAAAAAAGTGGGAGGGGCCTCAATGGCTGACACACGGACAGTCAAAATATGCACCAGATTTATTACAAGACATGAACCTGTACTGAGGACTAAGAGCGTTGTATGAAAAGACGGTGTTAATAAATTCCTCGCATTGTATTCCACTTTACACCGAGTAACACTCCACCAGTCCCGCGCTGCCGGTGTTATACCACTTTGTGATGATATTAATTATAAGCTCGGAGAAGCAGATGTTTTTTCTGCATATTCAGCCTGATGTCTCCCTTGCTAATATCTGGTTATTTCTTACACTTCAGTGATTTTTACCATTAAAAAAAAATATCGCTCCACTCCAAAGAAGTTCAATAGAAGATTTTGTTGGGGCGCTTATACTTTATACTGAGCAGTCAATCACTTGGCCATGGCGCATTATTAGCACAGAGAGCCAGGCCTCATGCACATGGCCGAGTGTGCAGGTTGAGGGGGTCAGATTTTTTTAATGGAATGCACTCGATGACATCTGAGCGCATTCCGTCCTCCATTGATTCTGTTCTGATCCCTTTGCACAGAGTAGGATAGGGCCTGCTCTATAAATATTAGAATGGACCCCCCATTGAAATCAATGGAGGACAGAAGGCACTCGGATGTCATAGAGTACATTCCATTAAAAAAAATCTGACCCCCCTCGGCCTGCACACTTGAGTGCATGAGGGTTAGCTATAGGGAGTGCAGCGGTAGCGATCACTTCTGGGCACTGGACTCTGAGGGCGCCCCAAAGGTCCCCCCGCCACATAAAATCTACCACTATTCTAAATGGCACAAGGCAGGTAGGGGCCCCAGTACAGATTTTGCATTAGAGCCCAGGAGCTTCATGTTACTCCTTTGGCTCTGTAGGATTGTCTTCTTTTTGAGTCAAGTTGTCCTTGTATTACATGGACTGTCACTCATCAGAATGGCAGTCATGCGATGCTACGGCTGCCGCAGGGTCTGGCCATGGTTTCCTTCACCCAAATTAGTTGTTTGTCGGGGACATCAAGAGCAGGACTGTGGGGGTAACTTACTGAAGACACACTGAGTGATAAGGGGCGGCTGCTCATACACTGCTTTATTCAAGGTGATTCACGATCAGGCCCGTATACCCTATACTATGAATAGAGGATAAATGTCATTAGTGGGAAAAACCCATTAAATTTTGCTTAATTAAAAAAAAAAAAAAGATGTACCCTTAAATTCTGAGTTAATGTGGGGAGTCAGAACCCTTATCAATAAGCCAAAGGAGAAAACAGCTACAAAGAACATCTCTTGCCCTGGAGGACCATGCCTGTCTGTGCATTACAATAACACCTCACTTATTTCAGATAGAATTGTGTAATGCTCAAATGCACCTGTGGGGGTGCTGCAGGGAAATTGCACACTTGCTGCCAGGTTCACACACAGTTTACAGCTCATTGTTGCTGGGACTAAGCATGGTTGTCCTTAGAATGTACGGGCTCCTAGGAGGTTCCCACATGGCATGGATCCAATGGTGACGAAGTCTGAGCTCCAGGCATGTTGGCTGTGTGGTCTGGCAGGCGGTACTCACAGCTAACACACCCTTCACCTCGGAATTTCTTGTTGCAGCATGGTCTAAGTCACATTAAGTGAATATATCTCTCCTAAATGTAACCCTAACCTGCCTGTTTTGATGTGGACACAGGGATTGGTCCCTAATACTAATAGTGATAGGGAATCAGGTGGCCATAGGGGGTGGTGCCTAATACTGATCATCACAGGAAGTTACATGGACCAAAGGGGTGGTGCCTAATACTAATAGTCACAGGAAGTGACATGGACTAAGGGGGTGGTGCCTAATAATAATGGTCACAGAAGGACACAGGGAGTGGTGCCTAATACTAATAGTCACAGGGAATCACGTGGACACTGGGGGTGTTGCCTAATACTAACAATCAGAGGAAGTCACATGGAAACGGGGTGGTGCCTAATACCAATAGTCACAGGAAATCACATGAACACGGGGTTGTGCCTAATACTAATAGTCACAGGAGGTCATGGTTAATATTAACAGTTACAGGAAGTCATATGAACAAAGGGGTGGTGCCTAATAGTAACAGTCACAGGAAATCACATGGACACAGGGGGTGGTGCCTAATACTAACAGTCAAAGAAGATCACGTGGACGTAAGTGGTGATGCCTAATACTAACTATCACAGGAGGTCACGTGGACACAGGGGGTGGTACCTAATGCTAACAGTCACAGGAGGTCACGTGGACACAGGGGGTGCCTAATACTAACAGTCACAGCAGGTCACATGTACATGGGGGGTGCCTAATACTAACAGTCACAGGAGGTCACGTGGACACGGGGAGTGCCTAATACTAACAGTCACAGCAGGTCACATGTACATGGGGGGTGCCTAATATTAATAGTCATAGGAGGTCACGTAGACACGGGGGGGTGCCTAATACTAACAGTCACAGGAGGTCACGTGGACACGGGGGGTGCCTAATACTAACAGTCACAGCAGGTCACGTAGACACGGGGGGTGCCTAATACTAACAGTCACAGCAGGTCACATGTACATGGGGGTTGCCTAATACTAATAGTCACAGGAGGTCACGTAGACACGGGGGGGTGCCTAATACTAATAGTCACAGGAAGTCACATGTACACGGGGGGGGTGCCTAAGCCTCCTACAAGTCCATACATTCTCTGCAGCACTGACTAACTATGGGGATGTCCAAAGCAGACAACTCCTTTAAAAGAAATCTCAGCGCAGTACCAAAGGGGTGTCATCTCTCTGAGTCCTTTTGTTGATAAACCAATGACACAAGCATTAAAGGATCATTTTCAGTAGATTTAGGCAGATGATGCGGTTTGGCTTCTAGACTTAGACATTTTTGAGTTTTTCTGTGCACCCTCTTAGAGCTTCTGCTGTCTACAGTTAACGCCCGCTCCGTCCCCTCTTAGTCGCCGCAGCATAAATGGATGTCAAGTGTGTAGCACAGGTTTGGTCGTCCGCCGCACGGCTTCTCAGATCCCGGCTCACTAAAGAGGTTAAGCTTTTGTAATTTATTTTTTATCTAATAAAAGCAGAGATGTGACCCGCTATATTGTATTATTCAGCAGCCACATCATTTGTAATCTGTAAGGCTGGAAGATTTCTGTCTCTTTTGACAGGTCTGGAGACTACATGATGGATTGAGAAAATCACTGTAAGGGTGTTAAGGCCTTGAAATTGCTGCGGTCTGATGGGGATTCCTATTGTGGGAGATTGTACGAAACAAGGCGAGGCGTCCGCTATATATGACAGTGGTGAGTACAGATTATCATTAGAGTCCATGAGAACCTTCTCCTGATACAATACTGAAATGCTGCGGATTCCATATGGAAACGTATTCTCAAACTGCATTGGATTAGGTCCGGGTAATGGGACAGATGTCATACCATGCCAGGGATGTGATCCCGCCGGTGGACTGGTGAGGAAGCCAATCACAGAGTTTGTGTTGACCTGTTATTTGTGTCTGAGAAGGATGGAGGAACAAGAGGACAGACTTTTGCAGCACTCAACACAGTTAACCCCTTGACTACATTACCCTAGACCACCAGGGATTTATCATTATTCACCTGCGATGCCTGGCCCACCAGAGAGGCTACCATTAACTCCTTTCCTAACTCACCAGGTATCATTGACCCCCCTCACTTGCCTAGCCTAGCCAAAGATTTTACCGTTAACCCTCCACAGCCATAGCACACCAGAGATGTTAACATTAGCTTTTTCGCTACCCCAGACCACCAGGGATATTATCACTAATCTGCTTTGATGCCTGGCAAACCAGGGATTCTCCCATTAACCCCTTCTCCTTCCTAGCCCACCAGCGGTGCTGCCACTCACCCTGTCACTATCCTAGGTTACCCAGGGATTTATATCATTATCCCCTTCACAGATCTAGCCCACCAGGGATGTTACTGTTAAAAACTTCGCTGCCCTAGGAGACCCAGGATGTTAACATCAGCCTCTTCACTGGTCTAGTCCACCAAAGAAGTTACCATTAACTCCTTCACTGCCCTAGACCACTAAGGATGTTAGCCATCACCAATATTAAAGGGGTTGACCAAAATTCAAAGTTATTCACTCTCCACAGGTTAGGGGAAAACTTGCTAGACTATGGGGATCAACGACTGGGACACCCACCCACTGAATGTAGTGGCAAGTTGTGCATGTGCACTACTGCTCCATTCATTCCCCATGGTTACTCAACTATTCACAGGAGTCCCATAGACAGTGAAAGGAGCAGCAATGCGCATACTTGATATGGTGCTCCATTTTGCAGTGAAGCGGTATCCCAGTTATCATGATTGGTGGGGATCCCAGATGTTGGACCTCTACCAATCACCAAGTTATCCCCTATCCAGGAGTCAGACCCCCACCCCTATAATTAACCTAAATGTCCCCAAGTGCCCTAGATACCCCTATAAGTGCCTGCCACAGGTCCCCAAACAGTAAGTGCCCCCTGTTACAGGCCCCCACACAATATAGTGTCCCCCAACATGGACCCCCACAGAGGTACTTCAGATAGCTACATATTGAATTACTCCACCTGTAATAGGTGATTTCCACTTGCCTATCCTCGCTCCTGTCCATGACCGCCTCCACTTAGGCCTCTAGGGGTTGCCATATATTATGTCAGAATGCGGAAAAATAAAGCAGTCGGGGGAGGGGGGCAGGTCTCTTAAGGATGCAGACCTGGCGGTAGTTATACACCTATATCATACACTGGTATATGGTATGCGAATGTCAGAGAGGGCAGGGGGCAACAAGTCGACCAGCGGATTGGTCAATTGGATCAACATACCTAGAGTAAAAAAATATTACCAGTAAGTCTGAAAGAATAGACCAAATACCATGTGTATGTATGAGGGATATTATGGGCACTTGGTGGAACCTAATGACTTATTCTGCTCCATCGAGGGGCGGGTAGAGCAGGAAGTCCGTGAGATGCAACTTCAGCCAATAGTTACAGAGCACAAGTGATGTCATACAAGGGGGTGTGGCTTTGGCAATCAGGACCTACAGTATCAAGGACCTATAGTGTAAGCAGAACTACATGACCAAATGATATTTATGCAAGAAATCTCCATTTTTGTGAAGGCTTCCTATAAGAAAATGTTAAATTACCTCCGAAGATCACTGTGCCATCTACATGTAAATGAATAAAACAGTGCACCCGCCCCAGCCGCCCTGCGAGCACTGTCACTAAAAGAGAACCTTAGATATGAAGGAACTTCCTGGAATATTTAATGTCTTTATCTTAATTTGTATTAATATTTTAAGGGAATGAATATTTGAGCAATTGCAGAGAACATCGTCTGGTCCGGAGGACTCCACATAGTGTAATTCCCCCAGCTGCCGCCCTGGACTCCCTGCGAGGGACTACACCATATGTCATGCATTGTACTGGCGTGGCTTCAGTATTATTCTTGTTGACCACCAATTAAACGGTCTAACACTGCGTAATAATAAATTATAGTCAGGCTACAAAATTATTCTATCTGTCGTAAAAGGTTTATGGTCGGAAGGAAAGAAAAGAAGAAAAATGTTTTCAATTATGATGAGATGCAGAACATTCTCCCAACAGCCTGGGTGCTGACGCTGCACATTACACATTGGGGTGTCTGTGGGGTGCTGCGAGATATAAGGAACATTATAATGAACTATTGTATAGCCGTAGAATATTTTTATTGCCTGTGTACGAAGCTCTGATGCTGCTAGTAGTTTGTTTTAAGGCTTTTGACAGCAAAGGAAAGAGCGCATTATTTATTCAATATTCCTTAAAATTGTGGCTTGAGAAGAATCAGCACTATGTAAAATGTAACCCTGCCTATGGTGCAGTAATATGGTAACTATATTCTTCTACATAGGAGCAGTATTATAGTAGTTATATTCTTGTACATAGGAGCAGTATTATAGTAGTTATATTCTTGTATATAGCAACAGTATTATAGTAGTTATATTCTTGTACATATTAGCAGTATTATAGTAGTTATATTCTTGTACATAGGAGCAGTATTATAGTAGTTATATTCTTGTACATAGGAGGTAGTATTATAGTAGTTATATTCTTGTACATAGGGGCAGTATTATAGTAGTTATATTCTTGTACATAGGAGCAGTATTATAGTAGTTATATTCTTGTACATAGGAGGTAGTATTATAGTAGTTATATTCTTGTACATAGGGGCAGTATTATAGTAGTTATATTCTTGTACATAGGAGCAGTATTATAGTAGTTATATTCTTGTACATAGGAGCAGTATTATAGTAGTTATATTCTTGTACATAGGAGCAGTATTATAGTAGTTATATTCTTGTACATAGGAGTAGTATTATAGTAGTTATATTCTTGTACATAGGAGCAGTATTATAGTAGTTATATTCTTGTACATAGGAGGTAGTATTATAGTAGTTATATTCTTGTACATAGGGGCAGTATTATAGTAGT
This sequence comes from Leptodactylus fallax, assembly GCA_947044405.1. Classification (NCBI taxonomy): domain Eukaryota; kingdom Metazoa; phylum Chordata; class Amphibia; order Anura; family Leptodactylidae; genus Leptodactylus; species Leptodactylus fallax. The sequence goes on along the minus strand of CAMRHE010000560.1, from coordinate 199,580 downwards.
TATATTCTTGTACATAGGAGCAGTATTATAGTAGTTATATTCTTGTACATAGGAGGTAGTATTATAGTAGTTATATTCTTGTACATAGGGGCAGTATTATAGTAGTTATATTCTTGTACATAGGAGCAGTATTATAGTAGTTATATTCTTGTACATAGGAGCAGTATTATAGTAGTTATATTCTTGTACATAGGAGTAGTATTATAGTAGTTCTATTCTTGTACATAGGAGGTAGTATTATAGTAGTTATATTCTTTTACATAGGAGCAGTATTATAGTAGTTATATTCTTGTACATAGGAGTAGTATTATAGTAGTTATATTCTTGTACATAAGAGCAGTATTATAGTAGTTATATTCTTGTACATAGGGGCAGTATTATAGTAGTTATATTCTTGTACATAGGAGGTAGTATTATAGTAGTTATATTCTTGTACATAGGAGGTAGTATTATAGTAGTTATATTCTTGTACATAGGAGTAGTATTATAGTAGTTATATTCTTGTACATAGGGGCAGTATTATAGTAGTTATATTCTTGTACATAGGAGCAGTATTATAGTAGTTATATTCTTGTACATAGGAGGTAGTATTATAGTAGTTATATTCTTGTACATAGGAGCAGTATTATAGTAGTTATATTCTTGTACATAGGAGCAGTATTATAGTAGTTATATTCTTGTACATAGGAGCAGTATTATAGTAGTTATATTCTTGTACATAGGAGCAGTATTATAGTAGTTATATTCTTGTACATAGGAGGTAGTATTATAGTAGTTATATTCTTGTACATAGGGGCAGTATTATAGTAGTTATATTCTTGTACATAGGAGTAGTATTATAGTAGTTATATTCTTGTACATAGAGGCAGTATTATAGTAGTTATATTCTTGAACATAGGAGCAGTATTATAGTAGTTATATTCTTGTACATAGGAGGTAGTATTATAGTAGTTATATTCTTGTACATAGGAGCTAGTATTATAGTAGTTATATTCTTGTACATAGGAGCAGTATTATAGTAGTTATATTCTTGTACATAGGAGCAGTATTATAGTAGTTATATTCTTGTACATAGGAGGCAGTATTATAGTAGTTATATTCTTGTACATAGGGGTAGTATTATAGTAGTTATATTCTTGTACATAGGAGGCAGTATTATAGTAGTTATATTCTTGTACATAGGAGGCAGTATTATAGTAGTTATATTCTTGTACATAGGAGCAGTATTATAGTAGTTATATTCTTGTACATAGGAGGAGTATTATAGTAGTTATATTCTTGTACATAGGAGGTAGTATTATAGTAGTTATATTCTTGTACATAAGAGCAGTATTATAGTAGTTATATTCTTGTACATAGGAGCAGTATTATAGTAGTTATATTCTTGTACATAGGAGGTAGTATTATAGTAGTTATATTCTTGTACATAGGGGTCAGTATTATAGTAGTTATATTCTTGTACATAGGAGGCAGTATTATAGTAGTTATATTCTTGTACATAGGAGTAGTATTATAGTAGTTATATTCTTGTACATAGAGGCAGTATTATAGTAGTTATATTCTTGGACATAGGAGCAGTATTATAGTAGTTATATTCTTGTACATAGGAGGTAGTATTATAGTAGTTATATTCTTGTACATAGGAGGTAGTATTATAGTAGTTATATTCTTGTACATAGGAGCAGTATTATAGTAGTTATATCTTGTACATAGTAGTATTATAGTAGTTATATTCTTGTACATAGGAGCAGTATTATAGTAGTTATATTCTTGTACATAGGAGGCAGTATTATAGTAGTTATATTCTTGTACATAGGAGGTAGTATTATAGTAGTTATATTCTTGTACATAGAGGGGCAGTATTATAGTAGTTATATTCTTGTACATAGGGGCAGTATTATAGTAGTTATATTCTTGAACATAGGAGCAGCATTATAGTAGTTATATTCTTGTACATAGGAGGTAGTATTATAGTAGTTATATTCTTGTACATAGGAGGTAGTATTATAGTAGTTATATTCTTGTACATAAGAGCAGTATTATAGTAGTTATATTCTTGTACTTAGGAGCAGTATTATAGTAGTTATATTCTTGTACATAGGGGGTAGTATTATAGTAGTTATATTCTTGTACATAGGGGGCAGTATTATAGTAGTTATATTCTTGTACATAGGAACAGTATTACAGTAGTTATATTCTTGAACATAGGAGTAGTATTATAGTAGTTATATTCTTGTACATAGGAGCAGTATTATAGTAGTTATATTCTTGTACATAGGAGCAGTATTATAGTAGTTATGTCCTTGTACATAGGGGGCAGTATTATAGTAGTTATATTCTTGTACATAGGGGGCAGTATTATAATAGTAAACATGTGAAATCTGTGCTCCATTTTAAGGTGTGATGGGAGAATCTTTCTGAGCAGAGATAGATATTTAGTTATATAAAACCTTTATCACCATATCCTTTAGGATTATTTATTGTACCTTTAATGCTATTATTGGTTGTGAGTGAAATTTTACACCTGCTAGCTGGTAACGTTTTTTTCCGGTGGAATCGCTCTGATGTTCCTCGTCTTCCTGAGTCGTATTTCAGAAGCAGTAAATGGTAACAAGTCTCTGGTGCTTGTCAGGATTCATTATCATAGTGGCCGTCTGTTCGCGGGAGCAGCAGGCATAAACCTAATCAACAATCCACATATTACAATTCGTCATAATGGATGACATAAACCTTATGGCCCCAGTCGTTTAGAACAGAGCAATGCAGGACATTTATGAAGACAGAGCTGTATATATGTTATAAGTAGATGATTAAATATTATGTCCTGCAGGCAAATTGATTGAATTTGTCAGGTTTATATTTTGAGTGAGGGCCACAAGAAAATATCTTTATACCCCTTGCCATTATCGAGGTCCAGTCCAACCGGAATTTGGACTTGTAAGACTACAACACTTACAGGAGTATTCCCATATGGGCATTTATAGGCATATTCACAAGATATACCATAAATTTCTGATATATACGGATCCCACATCTATCTCAAAAACGGGTCCCCTGCTCACAGACACAGTGAAGGGAAAGATGGCGGTGCATGTGCAGGGCTCTACATTGACTTGTATGGCAGCACACTAAAATTGGTGGAGCAACAACCATATAGTCTACTCTTTTAAAGGGCCAGTAGCGCCAAAAGCTGTTCCCATCCTCCAATTATTGTTCTGGGTCTGAGCAATAAGGTCCATTAGGTTACTATAGTGTGCAAAGTTGTTTGATCTCTATCCCTTCTTACAAACAGTCCTTTTTGCCAGGAGAATCCCAAAAAATGGCAACATAAAAGGGATGGGATTGGTGCAAAATTTGCCAGTATTTGGTGGTTGAGAGCACTCCTGCGTGCAATGCATAAGTATCTGAATTTGGGCTAGTTAAATGCTGGTAAGTTTATGAATCTTATAGTATTGACCTGCCAAGTTTTATGACCATATCCATTTGTCACTTGCCTGCCCAGACCATGTCCTAGTCAAATTGTTGCCAACCTAGTGGGTCCATAATGTCCCTGTTGACCAATAACAAGTAGACACCATTATTATAAATGGAAAATATTAGGTGGGGCCATGTTACAGATTTTGTATTGGGGCACAGAGGTGACACCTATCTGTAAATATCACATACTGTAGCTATAACATTATAATGGGAAACATTGACGCTTTGTCTGAGCAGCTGGAAAATAAATAATTCCTCCATCAGATGCTAAAAATGCACATGAAGCCGATATCACAGCTGAACCAGGAGACGCATGTCATTACAGTCAGGTATAAACCATTCATTATATGTTTGATGTAAATATTCAGGGAAAGTTTTAATTCCTGCAGTTGCATATTATGACATATTGTCACATATTGTCACATTATACATTGTTATATATTATTACATCTTACATATTGTTGCATAATGTCACATATTATTATATAGCGTTGCATTTTGGTGATTTGTTGTAAACAAGCAACATAAAAATATAAAAAAAATACATAAAAAAGGCAGCAGAGAGAGCATGACAGTTCATATAGATATATACCGTATTGTGGTGTTTTTCATAAATCATTGTTGCATGGGAATATAGAACACTTGGTAATGTATTTTATTCCTCACCTTCTTCTGTCTACAGGCCTAACTAACCTCCTCAAACAACTAAAAATCCATCTAGTGTAATACAGTAAGTAGATGAGAAAAATTGGGGAAAGGGAGGAGGGGGATGCAGCAATTACTACCGGGCCCTGGAGCCTCAGGGGGGCCAAACACTTTTGTACAATATAAAAATACACCAGTATTATAGATAGCACATGGTAAGTGGGGGCCCCATTACATGTTTTAGATTGGGGCCAAGGAGCTTTATGTTATACCTCTGGCTCAGGCCAGTGACATCATGCCCATTGGTCACATGGCCATGCTGCAGCTCAGTCCTATTCAAATGAATAGGGTTGATCTGCAAGACCGAGCACAGCCACTATATAATATTATGTATGGCGCTGTGCTTGGTAAGTCACGAAGAGGCCGCAGCAATCAATATCATAGTCCCAGAAAAGTCTTTAAGGCTAAGGCCCCACACAGATAAAAAAGCAGCTCTAAAAAACGCAGCAAAATCTGCAACAACAAAAAAACATCTTTTCCGCAATATGGGCCTCAGCCTAAATCTATATAGAAAACGTAAGTGTTTCCGGCGGTAAAATTGACATGCTCCTTTTTAACCCTCGTCAGGCTGCATAATTTTACAACATTACAGGCTGCATAGGAATAGGTACAATTGTACCTACTCAGCCGGACGAGGGAGTCAGTGGAACAGGGATAGTTATTATTCTATACATCACAGACAGATCGTTCTATTGTAAGTAGCTATGTATATTGTAATGTGGCCTCCCACACAGGAAATCTAGTAACTGCAACCCCAAGTAGTCTACAGAATATTAGAAGATGCAGAAAATGTTTTTTTTTTTGTTTTTTATAAGGGTGGGTTCACACCTGCGATTCAGTCCGTCCATTGCCAATCCGAGTGAAAATCTCGACGAACGGGATCGGCATCGGATACAGACAGGTTAGCGACGCATTGGTTAAAAACCCATTCATTTGAATGGGTTTTTAAAGCAATGCGCGGGTGTCCAATTGCACCCTCTGCGCTGCGAATCCTTTTTTTTCGGCGGAAACAAAGTCGGACATGCAGGACTTCGTGTCCGACGAAAAAAATTGGCTTCGCAGCGCAGAGGGTGCAATCGGACACCCGCGCATTGCTTTAAAAACCCATTCAAATGAATGGGTTTTTAACCAATGCGTCGCAAACCTGTCGGTATCCAATGCCGATCCCGTTCCCAGAGATTTTCACTCGGATTGGCAGCGGTCGGACTGAAGCGCAGGTGTGAACCCACCCTAACACTGAGTTTGGAGATGTTTAGTCTGTATGAGCCAGATACAGCCTGGTGGGAAAGGCAAAACTGCAGGAGGGCATTCAGTAAAAAGGCTCCATGCGGTATGGCTGATGCTACAAGAGACTCCAGTCCTGGATTATATACAGTATTCTGCATTATAAAGTATCTTTCTTGACAGATTGTGTTGTTACATTGTATTATTGTATACTGCATTTTTAAATTGTTGTATTGTTGTACTATTTTACGGCATTGTGTTGTATTGTATTATTGTACTATTTTGCTACTTTGTGTTGTATTGCATTAATAATAATAATAATAATAATAGTCCTTTAATAGTCCCACAGTGGGGAAATTCAGTGTGTTACAGCAGCAAAGATAAGATAAGATAAGCAGATACAAATACAACATGTACAGGAATGTTCCAAGGTGAGAGGCATTACATTAATAGCAGACAGACAGATAGGACGTAGCAGAGGAGGGGGGGGGGGGGGATATAACAGGCAGAGAGATATTTCAGTTCTCTGTGTGTAATGATCTCCGCTTAGGTCGGTGTTGGTTGTACAGCCTAACCGCGGTGGGGAGGAAAGACTTCCAATAGCGCTCCTTCTCACTCCTAGGGTGGAGCAGTCGGTCACTGACAGTACTGCCCAGCGCTATCACAGTCTCATGCATGGGATGGGACTTCTTCTTCTGCATGGAGCTCACCACGGACAGTATCCTTCTGTCACCCACCGCCTGCACTGGGTCCAGTGGGCTCCCCAGGACAGAGCTGGCCCTTCTAATCAGCTTGTCAAGTTTATTTCTGTCCCTGATTGATATACTGCTCCCCCAGCAGGCCACTCCAAAGAAGATGGCTGATGCCACTACCGAGTTGAAGAAAGTTCTAAGAAGTGCCCCCCGGATTCCAAAGGCTCTCAGCTTCCTAAGCAGGTAGAGCCTGCTGTGGCCCTTCCTGTACAGGGCCTCCATATGATCTGCCCAGTCCAGCTTATTATTAAGGAGCAAACCCAGGTACTTATAGGTGTTCACAATCTCGATGCCCGTCCCCAGGATGTCCACTGGTTTTGGAGGGCATCTGCCTTTACGGAAGTCCACCACCATCTCCTTGGTCTTCCCCGCGTTAATCTTCAGGTGGTTCCGGTGGCACCAGTCCACAAAATCCCGGTTCAGTTCTCTGTACTCCCTGTCATCATCATCTGTGATGAGACCCACTATTGCAGAGTCGTCAGAATACTTCTGTAGGTAGCAGCTGGATGAGTTGCACCTAAAATCTGCAGTGTACAGTGTGAAGAGGAAAGGGGCGAGAACCGTACCCTGAGGTGCCCCCGTATTACAGATCACGGTACCTGACACACAGTCTTGGGCTCTCACGTATTGAGGTCGATTTGTGAGGTAGTCTAGGATCCAGTTGGAGAGGTGGTGGTCCACTCCAGCAAGGCCCAGCTTGTCCCTTAATAACCTGGGCTGTATGGTGTTAAAAGCACTGGAGAAATCAAAGAACATTATTCTCACTGTGTTCCCTGGTTTCTCCAGGTGAGACAGAGCCCTGTGCAGAAGATGGATGATGGCATCATCTACCCCAATGCCCGGCCGATAAGCAAACTGGAGGGGGTCCATAGCGGGGCTCACTAGAGGGCAGAGATGTGTGAGAACCAATCTCTCCAAGATCTTCATCAGGTGGGATGTCAGTGCTACAGGTCTGTAGTCGTTGAGGTCCATAGGGTGGGGTTTCTTTGGAACTGGTACCACACAAGAAGATTTCCATAATTCAGGGACTATTTCCTGCCTCAGGCTCATATTATACATATATGTAATTATACCACACAGCTGGTCCCCGCAAGTCTTAATTAGCCTTGCACTGATGTCATCTGGCCCTGCGGCTTTCCTCGCCTTGATCTTTTTCATCTCCTTCCTCACCTGGGCCCGTGTGAAGGTCAGACTGTGGCCAGATAAAGACGGATTTCTGGATTTACTGGTCTGTTGGGAAGTGGCCGCATGGGGAGAAGTCATTGTGGTGGGGGGAGCTGAAGGACATGCTGGGGTGGGAGGAGCTGGTGTGTGATCAAATCTGTTGAAGAATAGGTTTAGTTCATTAAGCCAATTAACATCTGCCTCAATCTGGCAGACAGACTGTTTATGACCTGAAATTGACTTAAGCCCCTCCCAGACCCCCCCTTATGTCTTTTCTTTCCATTTGCTTTTCCATTTTTTTCCTTATAACTGGCTTTTCCCTGCCTGATTTGATGCCTCAGCTCCTTTTGTACTTCCCTTAACCCCTCCTTATCTCTTGTCCTTCATGCCATCTTTTTCTCCTTAAGTAGTGTTTTTATATCAGAGTTAATCCATGGTTTGTTATTGGAGAAGCACCTCACCACTTTTGTGGGTACTGTGTTGTCCACACAAAAATTAATGTAGTCTGTTATGCAGTGTGTGAGTCCTTCTATATCTTCTCCATAAGAATCCTGCAGCACTTCCCATGCGGTTGTGTCAAAACAATCCCTCAGAGCCTCATCACTCTCCTCGGACCATATCCTCACTGTGCGGGTGACAGCTGGTTCTCTACGTACAAGTAAATTATTGTACAGTGTTTTTGCATTGTTGTATTACATTATTATATTGTTTTACTTCATTGTATTGTGCAGTTGTATTGTAATGTTATTATAGTATTATACTCTATTGTATTGTAATATATTACTGTACTACATTGTGATATTGTATTCTTGTATAGTATTATTGTACTGTATTGGATTACATAGTATTGTATTCTCGTTGTATCATTGTACTTTTATACTGTTTTGTATTGTTGTATTGTATAATTATATTGTATTATTGTCATATCGTTTTATGGTATTATTTTACTGTTGTACAGTTTTGTTTTGTTTTTTTGTATTGTGTTAAATTATTATTATTATTATTATGCTAATGTAAAGTATTTTATTGCATTGATTTACCCGTATTGTATTCTCTTTATTTTGTATCATATTGTACTTTTGTACTGCATTGTTGTATATTGTACTATTGTATTGTATTACATTATTGTTGTATTGTTTTATTATATTATTTTACTGTTATATTGTATTATCGTTGTATTGTATTAAAGTATATTGTATTATAATTTTGTTTTATTTTATTGTTGGATTGTTTTATTGTATTGTATTCAAAAATATTGTTTTGATATATTTTACTGTTGAATTGTATTGTTTTACTGTATAGTTTTATATTGCTTTGTTGTATTGTATGTTAGTGTTGTGTTGTTTTATTATATTGTATTATATTGTTTTGTTGTATTGTATGTTAGTGTTGTGTTGTATTGTTCTATTATATTGTATTATATTGTTTTGTTCTATTGTATTTTAGTGTAGTTTTGTATTGTTTTATTGTATTATATTATATTGTATATACAGCAAATATTTAAATGACCGATCACAGACTGGCTGCATTATATCTATTGTTCCATTGATCCCATATAACAATAATACATTAGCTTTCCTGAACCATTGGGACTTAACAAGATATCAAACTACTTTATGAATCTGAGGAATGATTGACGTCTTTGCTTCCCGGGAGGTTTCCAACCAGTCATGTTTTATTTAAGCGACCTTCCTGATTGACAAGCGATCAAAATAATTACAAAGATACCAGTTCAGGGGCATCTGCCGTTCAGCCACCGAGGTCAGGCCGAGCCAGGACCTTCTCTGTGCTGCGACATATTAAAACAGCGTGACTATAGCTACTTGGCGCCTGAACTACAGGAAATACACTGGACTTGCTAGAAGTGTCAGTGAGGTCTTGCTCATCACATGGAGACGTCGTTGTTACATTGCAGGAAGTCATTGCTCGCTCTTCCTTCTCTAGGCATGACTCAGACTGCGGGAACCGCCATCTAAAACCTCTCTTTATTCATGGGTGGATACTCCGACCCACAAAAAAACCAATGACCGAGCATCGTAATCCCATCATAGTAAATATAATGGTTGACTCTCTTGCTGGTTGAAAGCAGGTCACAGCTTTATTAACAACCTCATATTTAAAGGGGTATTCCCATGATCATAACCATATCTTTATTTGTAGATAATTAAAAGGTAAACATTTTTGCAAATATAAGTAGTTGAAAATTCTATTGTCTGTTGTCTTGATCGGTTGCCAATGGATACGACCACAAATGCAGAAACTTTATATGGTCTGGGAATTGTCAAAAACCCAGCCACAATTTTCTTATTGTAGTTGGATTATCAGGCAGGGACACTACATGTATTAGAAGATATCCCGGCCATGACAAGGAAACCATTGCTGATTTTCTGACCTTAGAAAGATCCTGCATTCATGGTCGTATCCATTGGCAACCGAGCAAGACAAGACTGTGACCACAAGATATTTAGAGAAAATCTTTAAAACTCTGCAAAATGTTTAATTACTTATACTTGCAAAAATGTTTAACTTTTAATTATCTACAAATTTAAAAATGGTTATGTTCGTGGGAATACCCCTTTAATTGTGCGCCATCTGACGCTGGTATACCCCACACAGAATTATATCGGGCATGTCCTAACCTTCTTGTAGGACTGCTCTGACAGCTGGGCCATCACAAACACGACAGCTGTTACTGCTAACAAAGGAACAAGGTAGAAACATAGCCACTAACCAAGACTATACAAAAAGGAAAACCTATCAAAACACAAGGAGTACCCCAACAAAATAAACAATGAGGGCGAGCAGGGGGAGAAAGTGGGCTATTGGACCCATTCGAAAGACGTACCAGCCATGTGCCCACTGTATAGAAAGACCCCTTTGCCATTTACTCCCCCCCCCCCAGGACCTACCAAAATACTGGCAAGGGGTGGAAGGGACCCAAGGCTTGACATTATTGTCTCCTACCTATAATCCTCCTCACTATGTTACCTTCTTCGAGTCCATGGTACCTTCCGTAGATAGTGCAGTGCCAGCTAGAATGAAGACAGTCTTAACCCAAAATTTGTCCCCATTTAATAGGTGGCTTTGGGGTAGTTTTGAAAATGGAAACTCCAAGATAAGCTTTTACAACACTGAGCCTAGGGTAATTCACATGGAGGAATATGGAGGTGATTTGGAGGTGGAGTCGGCCTTAAAGACAGCTCCAAATTCTGTCCTAAACCTGCCTATTGTATTAGATGAGAGGCAGAGAGCAAAGCAGGACACTTAATCTTGCCGCAGATTCCACGTCTGATTCAGCTGCAGAACCCTCAGTGCAAGACACCCCAATGATCGGCCCCATTCATCTGATCCTGAACAGCAAGTGAAAGCCAGAGGGGTGGAAATGGAAGAGGATTTTGAGGCGGAAGTCTACCTCAAATTTCGCTTCTCTTTCTGCCAGGTGAACATCCCCTGAGCACGGGAGCTTATAAAAGTTCTGGAGCATTATATGAGAAGCTGCTGATGTCATTCACCTCCATACAGGAAGATAAAATATGCAGAGGAAAATGCAGCAAAAACAGCGTTTTCCGCTCCCCCCCCCCCCCTGCATTTTTCAGCTTTGTTTCATTATATGGGGCCTTAGCTTTAAGAAGACATAGTACCCCTTCTGACCCATAGCTTTATATTTACTGGATATTGTTTTGATGGGGTGGGTTAATCCTATGCCTAAATAATGCAAATTACTACTATATCATTGTTATAGGGGTTGTCTAGGATCTGAAGATAATTGATAACGATGGTCTATCCTATCAGGTCAGACACCTGGACCTGACTCTGATGAGGTGAGGTGGCGCGGGACGCCGTATATAAGGTATAAGGTAGCAGCCCTGATCATATTAAAGTGAAGGTCGGTCTGTAGTTTCAGGCACCACCACTGTAGTGTGTGGACTGGAAGCTATATACAGTGTACAGAGCTCGGTACATTGTAGTGGTGGTGCCTGGAATTGCAGCCCCACCATTCACTTGAATAGGAACAGGGCTGGTTCAGGCTATATACCATACCTATGGCTTCCAGAGGCCACATCAGCTGATCAGTGCATGGTCCGAGTTTCAGGTAGGTCATCGGTATCCACGGATAGGTCATCAGTACCAATTATGTTCAGATCCTGGACAACCCCTTTAATTTTCTTTTTTTTTTTTTGTAAGCCAGGGAACTTTTTTTTAAGTGCAGTAGGAATACTCAGAGGGAGGAGATCTTGGCCTTTATGGATTTAACTAGAAAAGCGAGATATTGTTCTGCCGTGTATTTTTCCTTTATAATTGAGCGTCTCGCCGCCATTTGGATAGAGGGTGAGGATATTACTTGTCGATGTGCGGTTTACAGTTGTGTTTTTGAGGCTGTGACAAGCAAAAAGAAGGAAACAAATTGCTGTTATCTGAGGATTGCGGCTGGCATTTTCTTGTTGAGCATTATGAGGAGCTTGTTATCACCTTCCACTGAACATTCTTCTCTGCATCTATATTTAAATTGCAACTTGTCAGCTTTGCACATTTGCTGCTACTTAGACACTTCAGATTTATCCGCTATGATTGTAGGAGAAGTATTGTGTACTGGATGGCGACAACAAAAGTATGGCTCCATGTGCAGAGGCTTTTAAGTCTTCTGCCAGGGGTGTAGCTATAGGGGGTGCAGATGCACCCAGATCCCGGGGCCTGAGGCGGTCCAAAGACTTCTTTGTCATTGAAGAAGACACCATTGATACAAATGGCACATGGTACAGATGTTGCAATGGGGCTCAGCCTTCTGCCATAGAGGATTGTTTTAAAATTTTGATGCCCAGTCATGTGACCAGAGGCTTGTTTGGCATGTTACTAGGAAGTAACAATAAGTTTAGGGCTGTGCAGAAAATTATGGTGGAGTGACGATCATGATCAATTCACAGGTTAATACAACCTAGTTTTTCACTATGGGAAATACTGAGTCTCAGGCTGGATTCTCAATATCTACACTAGGGCATATTTATTAAGGCTAGGTTCACACCTGAGCCAGGCTCTCTGTCGTTCGGATCTGCCAGGGGACCCAAACGACAGAGAACCTGTCCACTAAAACATTGGTTAACCGCGGACCCCATAGACTATAATGTAGCTCGCCTGGTTTCCGCCTGTTTCATACTGAAACCGGTGCTGGACTTTTCTCTCTGCTGATTTTTGGCAGAATCTGCGGCGGAGTCTCCTACAGAGACTCCGACACAGACGTGAACTAAGCCTAAGACTGGCGCAGGGCACATTCTGTTAACATACAGTATACGTCCTTGTGTATACATAATCCATTGTAATGTGAACATAGCCTTAGTCCAGTATTTCCCAATGTAGACCCCTCTTTATACTGTGTAGACATACAGTTACATAAATTGCGGTATATTTTTTAATTTCAAGATGCTTCTGTATAGAATATAGCACAGCAGGTTACATTCAGATAAGACAGTGTGTACATTAGCCAAAAGGGGTGTTCCATCTTGTTTTGTTGTGCCATCCCAATGGACTTCCTTGCTCATAGTTGGCATTGCCGGTGGTAGCCGCTCACACTTGCATATTTACATACTTCCCAAATTTTTCATAGCAATCCTGACAAAGCCAGGTATGTACTGGCCCAAAAAGGGGGGGTTTGGGCCAGTTTGGGGGAGGCCCCTGGGGGCTGCACATCTCTACTCCTTAGACTACAAAGTTAGTAACATAGGGGCCGATTTAATAAGAATGGCATATAGTAATCCTAATGAATGGCCGCACTGGAATGAGTGTGCACCTCTTAATAAATTTGTGCATCATGGGTGGTTCACGCAAACGCAAACTGGGGGGCTGGGGTACATCTCAGCCACCAATGCGTGTAATGTTAAAGAGCTGATCCAGCTTATTCTTAGGAAAGGTCATCAATATTAGAACTCAAATGGTCTGAACAGCTGAGACCCCCTCAGATCTGTTGCCCTGAGATAGCGTGGCTCCCAGTATTGTGTACATGCCAAGAGCCGCGCTGCTCACCCACTGTACGATTTGTAGTGGCGGGTTTTTGTACTTCAGTGCTGCCCCATTGAGGCCTATAGGAAAGCTCTGCAGTACCTACACCCACCACTACAGTTTATACAGCCGACCTACGGGGGTCTCAACTGTTGGACCCCTGCAGTTCTAATATTGATGACCTACCCTAAGGATAGGCCATCAAAATCAGAAATTGGATAATCCCTTTAAATTTGACAGTGTGTGAAGCCTAGCCCCGTCGTAGCCCATTTTCAAGACAATTGGCAACTACGGCCCCTACGGGGATAAAGTCACCATTTTTGTCACATATTTGGACTGGACATTACCATATATACATTGGATCTATGCAAACCCATGAGCGCCAGATCTAGAAGATTATGAGCTGCTTTTACATAATAAAGGAGAGCCCCAAGCACGGGCACTTTGATGTCTATGTGCCCTAATGGGCCTGATGGGAGACCCAATAGTATCTGTTGGTACATGATAATGCCCCATATGACTGAGTTCAGACCATGAGACTTATTGATAGGTGTTATTAGGTAGAGAAGGTTCTAGGATTTTTCTTTCTCAGTGTTACAATCATCGATGTCTTCATTGACCACAATGGTGAAAAATATGATAACGCTGGCCATTTTGGGGTTAATTCTTTTTGTGGTAGACACTCATTTCTCCCGGCCTCCGCATCATGTCCTCCTTTGTCAAAGCCTGAGATAATCAAAGACGAGAAGACACAAGAACCTGAAAGGCTGATCACAGCCACATACAGTCGCTCCCTATGACGGGTTTACATTTTGTCTTTATATTAAATCCTGTCTTCTCTCCACATCAAAGCTTTAGCTCTACTGAACTTTGCTTGTTCTATTTTCTTCCGATGTCAGCCCGCAATGCTCCTGACCTCCTCTTCCTCTCACAGCTGAGTACAAGAATCTGTCTTTTCTAGGAGCTATTGACATCATTTTGTCACAGAGTCACCCAGGCTTACTAAAGAAGCACAGGCCCTGCTCTCTCCTCCTCTAGTTACATACATGCAGTGACCTAACACATGTTGTCTGTACTATAGATCCATATGGAACAGATCTGTACTGCAGCACCCATGGAATTCCATAGGCTGATACTATGTGTGCCCCAGTCGCTAAGACCCCTCACCAATCCAGTGCCCCCTGTTTAAATGGAGAGGCAGTTGTTTGTCAGTAAGCTTCCCAAATTGTATTTAGTGGGACCCAATAGCAAAACATTATCATAACCATTGTCATTAGCAATTTCACAGCATGATCATATTAGTCTTCTTAATACAAAGGGATAATACACACAGTGATGCCACAGTATATAGATAATACACACAGTGATGTCACAGTACAGGGATAATACACACAGTGATATCACAGTACAGAGATAATACACACAGTGATGTCACAGTACAGGGATAATAAACACAGTGATGTCACAATACAGAGATAATACACACAGTGATGTCACAGTACAAGGATAATACACACAGTGATGTCACAGTGCAGGAATAATACACACAGTGATGTCACAGTACAGGGATAATACACACACTGATGTCACAGTACAGGGATAATACACACAGTGATATCACAGTACAGAGATAATACACACAGTGATGTCACAGTACAGGGATAATAAACACAGTGATGTCACAATACAGAGATAATACACACAGTGATGTCACAGTACAGAGATAATGCACAGTGATGTCACAGTACAGAGATAATACACACAGTGATGTCACAGTACAGGGATAATACGCACAGTGATGTCACAGTACAGAGATAATACACACAGTGATGTCACAGTACAGAGATAATACACACAGTGATGTCACAGTACAAGGATAATACACACAGTGATGTCACAGTGCAGGAATAATACACACAGTGATGTCACAGTACAGGAATAATACACACAGTGATGTCACAGTACAGGGATAATACACACAGTGATGTCACAGTACAGAGATAATACACACAGTAGGCAGCACGGTGGCTCAGTGGTTAGTACTGCAGCCTTGCAGCGCTGGAGTCCTGGGTTCGAATCCTGCCAGGGACAACATCTGCGAGGAGTTTGCATGTTTTCCCCCTATTTGCGTGGGTTTTCTCCCACACTCCAAAGACATACTGATAGGGAATGTAGATTGTGAGCCATATATGGGACAGTGACTGACAATGTCTGTAAAGTGCTGTGAAATATGATGGTGCTATACAAGTAAGCATAATAAATAAATAATAAGAGTGATGTCACAGTACAGGGATAATACACACAGTGATGTCACAGTAGAGGGATAATACACACAGTGATGTCACAGTACAGGGATAATACACACAGTGATGTCACAGTACAGGAATAGTACACACAGTGATGTCACAGTACAGAGATAATACACACAGTGATGTCACAGTACAGGGATAATACACACAGTGATGTCACAGTACAGAGATAACTCCCGGTACACACAGTGATGTCACAGTACAGGGATAGTACACACAGTGATGTCACAGTACAGGGATAATACACACAGTGAGGTCACAGCACAGAGATAATAAACACAGTGAGGTCACAGTACAGAGAAAATACACACAGTATGAGTGGTTCGGCCACATAGCAGACGCTATAACTGCTACCCATGAAATTCGTATTCAGATGTTGCGGTATATTTCACAAAGCAGAGTATTTGGCAGTTTTATGCAGTAAGCGACACTTTATTATCTTGTTTTTTACAGTGATTCTTATTTTGCATGGAGTGCAGAAAGTGGACTGAATAGAACTGAACAAAATGTAAAAACTGCAACTCCTAAGATTTTGTTTCAGGAGCTGCTTATGTTTACTCAGCATCCGACCTTCAGGAGGTCCAGCACAGTAAGGAAGAATCAACACTACAACTCAATTGTAAGAAAGTCTCTTAAAGTGAACTGTCACCCTTCTATCCGGACCTGGCTGACGACAGGCAAACCCAGGCAGATGTCACGGCCTGGGGTACCTGAGCAGACATGTCAAAGGGGTGTTACAAACTTTTATTACTTTCTTGAGGGGGGGGGGGTTCTACATGTTGGTAGAAGCTCTTTTTGAGACAGAGAAATTTTTGCAACAAAATCTGTTGCATGTGAATGAATCTTAAAGGGATTTTCCAAGGACTCCAATATAAAATGTTAATGAGGACATATGTGACTGTGGTAGATATTTACAGGAGTGATGTCACTAAGGGCTAATTCAGACAGAGTTATTTTTGGGTTTATGTTGTCCATGTCCACAATAGACTGCACAAGGACCATCATCTCCAGGGACTTTCAGACCTCCACCTGTTTGTGGGAAAAAAACTTCAGCAATTTCTCATATTTTGCAGATCTATCTATCTATCTCCTCTCTATCTATCTCATATCTATCTATCTATCTCATATCTATCTATCTCCTATCCATCTATCTATCTCATATCTATCTATCTATCTATCTCATATCTATCTATCAATCATCTAGCGATCCATCTATCTCATATCTATCTATCTATCTATCCCATCTATCTATCTATCTATCTATCTATCTATCTATCTATCTATCTATCTACATATCTATCTATCTATCTCATATCTATCTATCTCATATCTATCTATCTATCTATCTATCTATCATATCTATCTATCTATCTACCTATCTATCTATCTCATATCTATCTATCTATCTCATATCTATCTATCTCATATCTATCTATCCCTCTACCTATCTCACATTCATTCATTCTCTCTCTCGCTAATATCAATCTCTGTATCTTATTTATTTATTATGTTATCTATTACATGATCCTTTTGCACCCAGTGTTTTCCCAACTACAACTCTCAGCATGCTGTGATATCTCTGTCCGCTCCTCCCCTTTCATGGCATGCTGGGAGTTGTAGTTTTTACAAGAGCTGGAGAGCCTCAGACTCTATACAGCGTGCAGAGAGCAGTCGCGTACACTCCGCCCATTCATGTCGTCACTTCCCTCTGTGGCGCGCGAAGTTTGAATGACGTCATTTGGCTGATTCTCTGACGTAGCCGCTGGTTAGTAGGACCTCGTCACTGGAAATAGCCAGTGTGTGAGTGTGACGTCAGTGTGATGAGACTAATGATGGAGGTGTATGACGGGAGGGGAGGCTGCAGACTGTCATGTGTTGGGGTACATGGGGGCAGGAGACATGGGGCACGGGTGTGAGGGGTAAGGAGACGGGGGGCACGGGTGTGAGGGGGAAGGAGACGGGGGGCACGGGTGTGAGGGGTAAGGAGACGGGGGCACGGGTGTGAGGGGGAAGGAGACAGGGGGCACGGGTGTGAGGGGCAGGAGACGGCGGCACGGGTGTGAGGGGGAAGGAGACGGCGGCACGGGTGTGAGGGGTAAGGAGACGGGGGGCACGGGTGTGAGGGGCAGGAGACGGGGGGCACGGGTGTGAGGGGTAAGGAGACGGGGGGCACGGGTGTGAGGGGTAAGGAGACGGGGGGCACGGGTGTGAGGGGCAGGAGACAGGGGGCACGGGTGTGAGGGGCAGGAGACAGGGGGCACGGGTGTGAGGGGCAGGAGACGGCGGCACGGGTGTGAGGGGGAAGGAGACGGCGGCACGGGTGTGAGGGGTAAGGAGACAGGGGGCACGGGTGTGAGGGGCAGGAGACGGCGGGCACGGGTGTGAGGGGGAAGGAGACGGCGGCACGGGTGTGAGGGGGAAGGAGACGGGGGGCACGGGTGTGAGGGGCAGGGAGACGGGGGGCACGGGTGTGAGGGGTAAGGAGACGGGGGGCACGGGTGTGAGGGGCAGGAGACGGCGGCACGGGTGTGAGGGGGAAGGAGACGGGGGGCACGGGTGTGGGGACAGAAGATGTGGGCACAGGTGTGAGGGGCAGCTGCACCAGTTTTCTTTTTATTTGTCACATGTCAGATGATAGGGGTTGTAGTATGTATCACATGATTCTTTGTGTCTCAATTCCTCATGTCAGTGATTGCTGTCAGTGAATGGAAACTTGCTGCTTACATGCTATGACTAAATACCTGTACAGGTCTAACACTTCTCACAGCTGAGATGTTGTTACATTTGCCTTTATTCACTGATTATCTTTATTACGGTCTTTAGAGACTCCTCTGTGCAGATCATCACCTGTGGCCCCCAGTGTGGGTTGGGGGTGTTGTTGTGTAACAGATTGTGTTGTAACATTGTATCTGGGTTGTTATTCATCGTCTGATCACCGGTTGCACACGTTACCTTCACAGTTGGCTCATCACTCAGCTCTGACAGCAGTAGGCGGTAGTACTGATCTGTCTGCTATGGCAGGTTTCCAGTTTAAATATATTGTCTCCTCCATATGCTGTGTATACCGTCATGATATCTGTCATTACACATCAGAGTCACAGGGGAAGTGTAAAAGAGCAGCTGAGAACGGAGGAATGGCATCAATGTGTGCATGATGTATGTACTCCACAAGCAGAATAGTGAGCGCAGCTCTGGAGTATAATACAGGATGTAACTCAGGATCAGTACAGGATAAGTAATGTAATGTATGTACACAGTGACTGTACCAGCAGAATAGTGAGTGCAGCTCTGGAGTATAATACAGGATGTAACTCAGGATCAGTACAGGATAAGTAATGTAGTATGTACACAGTGACTGCACCAGCAGAATAGTGAGCGCAGCTCTGGAGTATAATACAGGATGTAACTCAGGATCAGTACAGGATAAGTAATGTAATGTATGTACACAGTGACTGTACCAGCAGAATAGTGAGCGCAGCTCTGGAGTATAATACAGGATGTAACTCAGGATCAGTACAGGATAAGTAATGTAATGTATGTACACAGTGACTGCACCAGCAGAATAGTGAGTGCAGCTCTGGAGTATAATACAGGATGTAACTCAGGATCAGTACAGGATAAGTAATGTAATGTATGTACACAGTGACTGCACCAGCAGAATAGTGAGCGCAGCTCTGGAGTATAACTCTTTATATAACTACATCAGTACAGGATAAGTAATGTTCTCAGTTTTGTATGTAGATTATTATATGTAATAGCGGTAGAATATTGCTGATGGTTGATGTACATTTTATAATGCTTGTCCACTTCTCTCTATTTTTGATCTTGTCATTGCGGTGTATTGCTCGTAGCTATTAGTCAGGTTTCCCGCTGATTGCGAGATTGGTCGGACACTGCTATAAACAGCCCTCACGGCAATTTCAGAGCTAAAAGCCAAAGTGACAGACCTCTCGGTACATCACCACTTGTGACATATTATGATCTACTTCTACCAAGTAGGAAATGAAAAATATTGTATTTTTTTTTTTAATTCTTCAATTTTCTATTTTTATCTGCTTCAGGGAAAGTTAGGTGACCATATGTCTGTTATAACAGCAGCCAACTGGCAATTCCACCCAGCTTTCCTAAAGCTGAATGTCAGATCTATAATGATGATGCCTATACCAAGTTAATGCTACATAGCAAGACACATTTGTCTTTCAGGATTCTAGGAAATCTGGCTGATTATAGTCTGTGACCTTTGTCTTAAAGGGATGTCTGCACAAAGCAAGTTATTCCCTGTTCCAAGGATGGTGGATGACTTATGAATGAAGTTGTGGTCAATAAAAGTGATCTAATGACCGCAGGTTCAAACATCCTGTGGGGTTTAAAATTTGTTTTTTAAAAAATGTAGATAGGTTAAGTTCACCCCTTGTCTGTGTTGCTGAGATATCGCCATTTTTTGTAATATGTAAATTTGCTATTTGGAGCAACAAGGGCGCTGCCTTTGCTGTAAATAGCTCATTTGCATATTGACAAAAAATGGCGATATTTTGACAACAGAGGCATTGATTCAGAAGGAGAAAACACCATTTGATTCAGGTGACACTAACCTCTCTATCTGCAGGGCTGGGGTGATATACTGGTTCTGGTGACACTAACCTATCTATCTGCAGGGCTGGGGTGATATGCTGGTTCTGGTGACACTAACCTATCTATCTGCAGGGCTGGGGTGATATGCTGGTTCTGGTGACACTAACCTATCTATCTGCAGGACTGGGGTGATATACTGGTTCTGGTGACACTAACCTATCTATCTGCAGGGCTGGGGTGATATGCTGGTTCTGGTGACACTAACCTATCTATCTGCAGGGCTGGGGTGATATGCTGGTTCTGGTGACACTAACCTATCTATCTGCAGGGCTGGGGCGATATGCTGGTACTGGTGACACTAACCTATCTATCTGCAGGACTGGGGTGATATGCTGGTTCTGGTGACACTAACCTATCTATCTGCAGGGCTGGGGCGATATGCTGGTTCTGGTGACACTAACCTATCTATCTGCAGGGCTGGGGTGATATGCTGGTTCTGGTGACACTAACCTATCTATCTGCAGGGCTGGGGTGATATGCTGGTTCTGGTGACACTAACCTATCTATCTGCAGGGCTGGGGTGATATGCTGGGTCTGGTGACACTAACCTATCTATCTGCGGGGCTGGGGTGATATGCTGGTACTGGTGACACTAACCTATCTATCTGCAGGGCTGGGGTGATATGCTGGTTCTGGTGACACTAACCTATCTATCTGCAGGGCTGGGGTGATATGCTGGTACTGGTGACAGTAACCTATCTATCTGCAGGGCTGGGGCGATATGCTGGTACTGGTGACACTAACCTATCTATCTGCAGGGCTGGGGCGATATGCTGGTACTGGTGACAGTAACCTATCTATCTGCAGGGCTAGGGTGATATGCTGGTACTGGTGATACTAACCTATCTATCTGCAGGGCTGGGGTGATATTCTGGGTCTGGTGACACTAACCTATCTATCTGCAGGGCTTGGGTGATATGCTGGTTCTGGTGACACTGACCTATCTATCTGCAGGGCTGGGGTGATATGCTGGTACTGGTGACACTAACCTATCTATCTGCAGGGCTGGGGTGATATGCTGGGTCTGGTGACACTAACCTATCTATCTGCAGGGCTGGGGTGATATGCTGGGTCTGGTGACACTAACCTATCTATCTGCAGGGCTGGGGTGATATGTTGGGTCCTTGTGACACTCCCTTTAGCCCATCTTTTCCAGAATCGGATATAATTAAGATTTTGAGGGAAGGATTATTTTTTTTATCCTCAGACTACAGTGGGCACTCTGCGGGGTTGCGGCAGGTAGTAATCGGAGCTTCCTTCATCCTTTCCTTGCCATGGTGGGTTGTTCTGGCACTGTAGAGGTTAATGCAGCCGCTAACTTAAATGTCATTTTCTCGTTGCCATCATCTTTCGGCGAGCTGTAAATGGGAATGGATTCACTCAGGTTCAATGGCGAGGTTTAATGAAGTATTTTTAGCACTCATTGCAGGAGGACGGGTCCCCATTAAATTCCAGCGGGGGTTATGAGCTATTAAATGTGTCTCTCTACCTATGATAATGAGCCGCCGTTGATTATAATGTCCATTTTAGAATTCATCTTCCAATTCCTCCTTGACTTTCGTTTGGGGAGAGAAATGCAGAAAGATAGATTCATCTTTCAGAAAACAATCCCTCAAGAGGCCAATTTATTTTCCTCAAGCGGAAATATATTCATTTGTAATGTTGTGAATAGCGAGTAGTGTGAACACCGCCGTGTAGCTGAGCTATTTTTGAATGAATTTACACGGGAGAGAAAGCCAATTGAAATTGCTAATGTTGAAGACGTCCCTTTGGCCTCCACCTGTTGTCGCATGGCCCATCCCTTATTGTTTAGCTTGTACAAGAGGTGTCCGTCATAATAGAGAAATAGGCGTCTTAAAGGGATTGACCAGGCACCAACATTTTATCTATTTATTAAAACCAGATGGTGAAATCTATCACTTTTTTCCTAATCTGTTATTTTGTACATTGTAGATTTTTTTTTTAATTCTATTTTCTGTACATGATTATGGGGCGGCCATCTTGCCTGAGCTTCTTCTCTGCTGTGTTAACAGCAATTAGTGATCTGCTTTACAGCACAGTTATTGTAGAAGGTGACATGGAAAGTCAAAAAAATGTTTAACATAAAAACTTGGTTTAAAAAATGTCCTTTTCTGGTATCACATTCCCTTTAAAGAAGCCATTTCACCACCACCACCAACTATAACTCTTTACATCCTTCAATAGCTGCTGCTCCACTGATTCCGGCACAGTTGGAATTTTTTCTCTAGCCCTCACCGTTCCTGAGCAATTATTGATTTTAGTTTTAGCATAATTATGATCTCTACGGTCAAGTGGGCGGTCCCTGACATTCTGCTTCAGTCTAGGACCGCCCACCTGTTAATAAAGGGTATAATTGTGCAGAAAGTATCAGAAGTGATTGCTCGGGAACGGTGAGGGCTAGAGAAAAAATTCCAACTGTGCCAGAATCAGTGGAGCGGCGGTTATTGAAGGATGTGAAGAGATGGAGTTGGAAGAGGTGGTGATAGTTCCTCCTTAAATTAGGCTTTGCTGTTCTCTTATGAAGGTAAACTAGTAGGTATAGCTCTGCCCATGACTTGGTGCCAGTAGGGTGTTTGTATCGGCTCCTGCTCACATCTGTATAGATTTGTGCCGCCTCCTTGAAAAACGAAACCATGGAATACAATTCATTTTACTTATTACAAAGGTATTAGAGGCGCCCCTGCTAGTGGATGGGGCTGTGGACGCATATGTGACCCCCAACCTAATACAGCTCCCCTATCCATAACCCCTTCTCCTGGAGGACGCACGGCAGCCATCGATGAGCGTTTAAGTTAGATTTTCAGAATAAAAATAAGTAACATTGTGTCTTTATTTTTGGATTCCGCTTTATTTTTATTTCTTTTTGTATCGCTGCTTTGTCATTTGTAAGTTCTTTCTTCTGGGGTGACGGTCTGTACGTCTGATGCGTCACTATATTATTTTGGGATTGACCTTGATGTGTATTAGTCAGTGCAGCTGCTCCTTTACTGTTTATGCTGTTTTATGTATATCGGGGTGCCCATTCTCACGGTGACATTGATTTTTCAGTGATCTAATCCAGACGTACGGGGTATGAGCTGATGTACTAATGTGTCAGGATCGAGACGGACATGGCCGAGAGAAGAGATTTATCACCCGGGTAGGTGATAATTATTATTAGGACCTGGCTGCGTACACAGACACGAGGCTTGTTAGAAGGGAGAGATGTGATACTGTAACAAGACAGGCTGCTGTGCGAGCAGAGTCTGATACTAATGGATTTTTAATAAAATGTATATGATAATGTTGTTTCCATTCACTGTCAGCAAGCAGAGATATAGAAAATGGTGAGAACTAAGACACAATGGAGAGGGTTTACTAAGACTGGTGTTTCATAAGTCGGTCTTAGACTAAATTGTGCCAATTCCCTTTGATGTAGAGGACTTATTCCTAGGATGGGGCAAAGCTATCGCATCGGTGGGGGTCTAGCACCCACCACCCTCACTGATCAGCTGTTCACAGCAGGTGCTGGAACTAAGCAGAGGATGGAGGCTCAAGTAACCTGGCAAGGCCACGACACAGCCACTTTCGGCTGTGTCTACTAAATAGTTCCTGTGCATGAAGCTGCTGATCGGTGGGGGTGCTGGGTGTCAGTATTGATAACCTATGAATATCAAAAGGCTGGACAGCCCCTTTAAAGGGAATCTACCATTTCTCCCAAGTACATTACAATAATAAACAACTTTGAAGTCTTATGCAAATGAGGCAATTGGTGCACTGGGGGCGGGCCTTCATGTCCTGGAAGCACTGCTCTTGCTGCTTATGTAGGGTGGGTGATGTCATAGTAGTGGGAGGATCAACTCACTGCATTGGATGATGCAAGCAGGAGATGGTTGAGACCTGAGTGACAAGAGCAGTGCTCCAGTAGACTGAAGGCCCGCCCCCAGTGCACCAACTGCCTCATTTGCATAACACATGCTCTGTAACGTGGTGGCAGCTGAATATGGTTTGGAGGTCGCTTTTAGAGACACACATGTCTTAAGTAATCGTGATTCAGACCATTACTTACACCAGTTTCTGGCATGTGTTATGGTAAATCTGTATGTCCTCGGGAGGCCCCACACCTGTCTATGGGTTATATTCGGTATTGCAGCTCAGTTCCACTTAAAGAGGACTTGTCATCGTTTCTACCCGCTGCATCTGAATACCTAGCATAGCGCCGTCCAGTGTATGGTGGCTGTGTTTGGTTTTGCAGCTCAGTACTTGAATAGGACTGAGCTGCAAATAGGTCAAATAGGCTGATTAACGTGACGTCACTGACCGGTGAGGCAGATGCAGTTTTCCCTAGCTGATCTGTGGGGGGTCCAGGGTATCGGATCCCACTGGTCAGATATTAATGACCAATCCGAAGGGTGAATGTTCAGCGTTCAACTCCCAGAAAATCCCTTATGTAGAAGACATTTTAAGATTTAGGTTTTTTGTTTTTTTTTCCCGCTCATGCTGGTTTCTTGTTCATTTTAGGCAAAGAATGGCAAAGTCAAGAGTAAAACCAAAGGAATCGACTGAGGATGCCGCTGAGAAATTATCATGCCTTCCCGAAAAACTGCGAGAGAGGCTGCTGCCTTTCCAGAGGGAAGGAGTCCTGTTTGCACTGCAGAGGCAGGGAAGGTAAGAAGACGCTCACGTCATTTACATCTGGAATCGAATTATGTTAATAAGGTGATGCTGAGGGACCCGGGATACAGGAGCCACAACATCAGAACAGTGCAGGGTACTGACCTCCAGGTACTATAGGACACTATAATGGGCCCCCAAGGTCCAGCAGAAGTCATCCTCACTTAGAGCCTCACTTAGAATGTGACATGATGCGGTCGCCTTGCAATAGTTGTAAAGAATCTGAACCTTCTGGTCACAGATTGTGAATCACAAGCCACTTTTCCAGCATAGAGTTCCATGTGTGCAGCTCACTTGCGACTTGTCTGGGATATTTTTTTTTTGCACTGGATAGCAGATGTGGCAAATGATAACTTGCACCCTAAAATAGTGGTGCGATGTCAATGCACCAGCAAATCGCAGAGAAATAACATATTTCTTTACTGACATTGCCTAGGTCCCTGCTGGTCTCTACTTTCTGGATTCATCTTGACACACAGGAAATGCAGGCTCTCTGATTTGAGCTGATAGGGCATTTTCTGTGTGTCAGTTTAGGACGTTGAAGTAGAGACAACCACGGATTGGGGCAGTGACCGGGCATCGGTGAAGTGAGGATTGGTGTGTTTGTTTAACACACTCTGAGCCCGCTGTCATAATTTTTTGTTCCTGCTGTAAAACCCATAGAAAAAAAAAAAATCAAGATTAAAAATTTCCATATTACTACTGCGCAAAAATAAATATACGCTCAATGAACTTCCCCAAAACATAAAATAATACATTTATTCAGCTTACTTCTATACCACCATCATATTCTGCAGCGCTTTATAGACATTGTCAGTCACTGTCCCATATTGAGTTCACAATCTACATTCCCTAACACTGTCTCTTATTTGGTATCATCACAAACACAGCAACTGTTAAATATCATGGGTTACCATAAAAGTATCTAAGACACACCTACACTAGAATATTATATTGTTTCTAAGATACACTACAATAGTTTTGGTGTCTTAAATACACTATGATATACTAGTGTAGGTGTGTCTTAGATACACTATAATACACTACAATAGTATAGGTGTGTCTTAGATACGCTGTAATACACTACAATAGAGTAGGTGTCTAAGACACACCTATACTATTGTAGTGTATTATAGTGTATCTAAGGCACACCTATACTATTATAGTGTATCTAAGACACACCTATACTATTGTAGTGTATTATAGCATATCTAAGACACACCGACATAATTAGTGTATCTAAGACACACCTATACTATTGTAGTGTATTATAATGTATCTAAGACACATCTACACTATTGTGATATATTAGTGTATCTAAGACACGCCTACACTATTGTAGTGTATTATAATGTATCTAAGACACATCTACACTATTGTGATATATTAGTGTATCTAAGACACACCTACACTATTGTAGTGTATTATAATGAATCTAAGACACATCTACACTATTGGTATAAATGATTCACAATCTCAGACTTGGTAGTTACTCACACTTAAGGACAACGCAGAGAGTCTGGCTGGAGTCCCTGACATCTAACATCACACCTTCAAAGATGGACGTATGAACATTGACAGCTGATACATTCTGTTCTGTATTTTTCCTAGATCTATCTTTATGATGACTTCAAGAAACTTCCCTTTTTGTTTAATAATAAGCCGTTTATAAATCTGTCTAAAAGTACGAACAAACGTCATAGTTCTAGACAGTGCAAAGTCCTTCAGCATTGCTAAATATGCCCCAATGTATGTACCAAAAATAACAAACCAAACTACACTGGGCTACATTGAATGAAAAATCAAAAAGTTATGACTGCCAGAAAGCAAAGGGGGAAAATTTTTTTAAAAAATTGTTCTGGTCCTTAAGGCCGAACATGGCCCTGTCCATATATACACATGAACCTGGACACTGCCAGAATGAAAGGTTGCCTCTAGCAGTAAAGCCTATAATACAAAGGACTCCTTAATTTAAAGTTTTTGACCCCTTTAAAACTGTCCCTTTAAGTCCTTACATGATTGTGTTATTTCTCATAGATCTTGCTTCTCTGCTTTTCGCCTCAGTTCCTTCCTGATTGTTATGTAGGAAAAAAAAAAACTTCTCTCAAAAATCCGGGACGCGAGGCTGACAGCCATCGCTCTGTAATGGTTCTGAAAGGGATTTTGGTTCCCCTCCGCTGCCCTCCTGTTCATCTTTATTCATTCCGCCAGCTTTCTAAGAACAGCCCATTGTTGATATTTCCTTCTCTCCTGGTAGATACACACGTATCTCTGCTCCGTAACAAACCTCATATCATTTGTATGTTTTCTTTACAAGGAGATTTTCTTTTGACAGGTTTGTACATTTCCTGTTTTTTTGTTTTTTTTTGTTTTTTTTAATCTTTAGTTCTGTGTGACTACATTTGTGTTACTGCCGTCTGCCTCCTTTTATTCTTTTCTCCGCTTTATTATGCAAATGTTATTGTGTTTTTACAGAATATCTTCTTAATGATTTGGATAATTAATTACGGATATGGCTCCTTGTTATAATTAATAACGTAGAGAGAGAGCGCACATCAGTCCTGTGCCATGGTTTCTAAAAAAATATATATATATTTTTTATTACTATTATTTTATTTTTTTAAGTTTTTTTATTTATTTTTTTTTACTCTGCTTTCTTTGCTCCATTTTTTTTAAGACTGATAAATAATTTTTTATATATTAATATAATTAAATACATTTTTTGTGACTATATAAAGTATAATAAAATTACATGAATTTAAGGGCAAGCTGCGGATCTTCCAATAAACCTCATGCCCATCCTTTTGCGAGAGAAACTTTTATACAAAGCCGTCTCTCAGGTGAATAAAAGGAGATGAAACTTTATTTAGAAGTGAGGTTACAACAAAAACACATTTAGAGATAGAAACAGAAAACATGTCCATGGAGTCTCTCTAAAGAGGTAGAGAAAAAATCTGGCTCATGTCCAAAAACGGGTTCTTTAGCCAAATTTCTGGCAACCTGCCATCAGAACATCCCCTTACAATCAATGTCACTCTCATAGGAGAATTAGCATAATTATACATGTGACATGTGGATAACTCACAAGAACTTTGTGGCCTAAACATCAGGCTCCGAGGCAGTGCTTATCTAATTATTTTGACTGATATTTCCAAAAGAAAGTTTTCATACAATTAATTTGATCATAGGTGAACATTGTTGTAAGGAATATAGTAACAAGGCTATAGGTGAAATTGGAATTAGGAGATATATATATATATATATATATATATATATATATATATATATATATAGACAATACAGTATATTAGCGATTGATTATTAAAGATTTATTAATTATAAAAATATATATTATTATATTAAAGATTATAACAATTGTTTTCTTTATCAAAGTTATGGAAACCTCATGGAGGTTCACCACAAATTTTACACAATGCAGTACAAAATGTAAAATTTGCTGTAGTTTTGCTGGAAATCAGTGGCAAAATCTGCATTCTTAACCAAATCCACAGGAAATTTGTGGGCAAATCCACAGTGGAACTCCACATCTCTGGCTCATCTAGTCCAACCATATTTATGGTGAGCGTAAGGTAGGGCTGCGCAATTAATCTTACTGAACATTATCCAGATTAACTGAAGTGACTTTGTTTACCTCGGTTATTTCGGCTTGGTTATTACAATATTTGCGAGGTTCTACCTGCAGTTTCGTTAAGAACGAACACATCTGAATCAGAACTGCTGCTATTATACTCCGAGTTCTTCAGACCCCAGTGTGAGCAAACATTAAAAATAGTGTTACTCACCTCTCCTGGGCTCCGGCGTGCTTCCCCTGTTCTCTTTTGAGCGTCTGCCTGAGGTCTGTTACTGGGCCTCAGCGGGTCATGTGGCATTGCGACCTTTAGGCGCAAGCATCGCAATACTGTGTGATCCTTGTGACTGCTGAGGTCCAATCACAGGCCTCAGTGGTCCCATAATTTACCTCCTGAAAATTTATGATTTAAACTAGGTGTTACCCTTCCCCTCATTACACCTGTGCTGTGAGTCGCGCCGGTCTGTGTTAACAGGGCTGTATCGCTGTCATCACATCGACATTGCCGCAGCCAATCACTGGCCTCAAAGGTGCACTGTGGAGATCTGTGACGTGTTATTATGATGACATCAGCCCTGCAGTCCTGTAAGCAAATATCATTGGGGAGGATTGGAACAGCGGCCCTGGATCAGCGCGGAGTTCTGTGGGTAAGTATCGCTTACATTGCTTTAACAGTTTCGTATGGTGGCCACTAATTTTGGAGTCATCACAATCAGATACTTTATCTATGAAAATGTTAATACAAAAACATACAGTGCACAATAAACACCCGCCCAACCCTTTACCCACCTCAACACTATATGGATTAAAGGGGTTTTCCACAAAAGCAAGGCCATAGGATAGAGGATAACTTGCATATTAGTGGGGTCAGACGGCTTACACCCCCACTGATCTGAAGAATAGGGGACTTTTGTCCCCGATCCTGAGTGGAGCTGTGGTTGGGCCGCGTGCGCACTGTACTTCAGCTATCTCCGGCACTCCCATTCACACTGCCCGACCACCATTCAGGGTCAGGAACAAAAGTTCTCCGTTCTCCTGATCAGTGACTGTCTGAGCGGTCGGACCACCACTGATTTGCAAGTTATCCCCTGTTCTATAGATAGGGGATAACTTGTTTCATGCAATGCCCCTTTAAGCAGATGTACAGCTGGGAGATCTCATCCTCGAGAGCCCCAAAACACTAAAAAGTAGTATAGATACATATAATCTATCCAGTTCTCAGTACAATAGCGTCAGATTGCAGAGTATCCATCATCTTCAGCTCCCCCAGAAGGCATGAAGAACGGGATATTGGGACCCCCGGGGTTGAATCACATCGAGCCCCATTCAGACAAGCAATACTAAACATACCAACCATATTTCTTAGGAAATGAGGCTTGTCAAAGGAGTTATTTGTAAAAGAAGGGGTAGACATCCTGGGGATTAAAGGAGGCCCCAAAATGTCTCGAATTATGCCTGGGTTTTACATTTTCTATTGTCAAGGAAGACTTCTAGTGCCCTAAAATGAGAACAAGTCCTGCCCTTACACTGGTGGAGGAGAAGGACTGCAATAGGACCTACATTGTGGGTCTCCTCCACCCATCACTATCTGAACTGCCTTCTATTCACTTTATATCCACTTTTGCAACCCATATTTTTTTTATTGAAGATCCACCAAGAGAGTGCCAACCTACTTAGAAAATATATGATTCGGAAAAGTAGGTTGACACACTCCGTGTGGTTCCAGGTCATCACTGCGATTTTTGCGAAGTAGGTCTTGGCAGAGGGGAGCCCCTTGTGACTTATCTAGTGCAGACCCCCGTCCTTATTATACTATGTTGACAAATGTGCCAGAGGGTTAGAGCAGGTGGGTCGCCAGAAAACGCTCATTCGTTTTGAGTACCCTAGTTGTGCTGACATGGGAGACATTTTTCATACCATCTCATTAAGTGTCTCTCAGGACCATGCAAAAATGTCTCCGGTTGG
Organism: Leptodactylus fallax; assembly: GCA_947044405.1. Lineage (NCBI taxonomy): Eukaryota > Metazoa > Chordata > Amphibia > Anura > Leptodactylidae > Leptodactylus > Leptodactylus fallax. The sequence goes on along the minus strand of CAMRHE010000560.1, from coordinate 169,098 downwards.
CGTACGCGGTAAGTCCGCACTTTATTAATCTTTATTTTTTATTTTATATTTGAAATAAGAAATTTCCCTCTTCTGTACGGCGCCGACTCATTAGTAAGTCCGGGTCCGGCGCCAAGACCTGGCTCAGCATATGCATTCATATGGTTTCCGCAAGAAGTAATCGTGATTCCAATCTGTCTGAACAGGGAAAAGAATTCTTCCCCTGCCCGTCGTCTCTCGCCACTGTCGCCCTTCCGCCGCCATGCTGAAGCGCTCACGTTACAGAGTTTAGTAATGGGCTGTGACAATGCTAATTTCCTCAACTCCCCGTATCACGTTTGTTGGAGCTGCCTGCAGACTTTACACAGAGAGAAATATTGTCCGGCACACAATCGTCTCAAAAAGAGCGAACAATTCACACAACAAAAGCTGCAAATCAGCCGGTGAGAGCGCATAAAGAAATGATTAATGTACAAAAGCCCCTCGCTGTAATGGAGCCAAGGCCGGCCGCTGTTTGTAGCCAAAGTGGCTATATCCCACTCCAATAATTAACAGGCGGAGTGACATGGAGGACATTAATCATGAGGCTGTCACTGGAGCAAGCAAGCAGTTTTCCAAAAATAATGTAGAAAAAGTCTGCGAAAGAAATCCTACAAGACTATTGTAGATGCTGGAGCTGGCCAACGTCTTTAAGGCCACTTAGTAAAGTTGTTCCCAATCCGTGTATAAGGTTACATTCTGGTATCCTCAGGTCAGCCATGCAAAATGTGGACTAAAGAAATTTAGCAATAGGGGTTAGAGGGGTTACCCCATTGTAAACACTTACCCATCATCCACAGGGATAAGTGTCTGTCTGGTGGGTGGGTGTATGACCACTGATCACAAGAATGGGCGCCTACAAGTGCTGTGTGTGAATGGAGCGGCGGTACAGTTGCTTGACCACTGTTCTGTTCACGTATTTGGGACTACGAGTGATAGCCGCCCTAGAAATTTTATGGATATGAAGTGCTGGATGAGCATGTGGACCAGCACACCATTCACATTGGGGGAACTTCTGAGTTTCTCCTATCTTTTCTTCTGTCTTTCCTCTACTTTTTATTAACACATGAAATATGTGTTAAAATATGATATAAGGCTACGTTCACATTTGTGCCAGAGTCTCCACTGGAGACGCCATCACAGTGTCCGCCTTATTATCAATGGGGTCCATTGGACTCCATGTGTTATCGATATTTTAGTGGTGCGCTTCTCTGTTGCTCTGGTCCTCCGATGGACCAGAACAATGGAGAGGCTATGCCAGTGTGAACCTAGTGTAAGGGACACATTGAAGAAAGCCCAGCACTGCAGGAGAGCAGGTTTATGGTTTATTTGGGGATTCTAACCATGGAAATGAATAGGTTTGCGTAGAAAGAAAACAAATGTATTCACTTTATATACATTGAGAGAAGGAAAAAAGATGTTTTGTGAAGCGGTGGAATTTAAAATGGTTGGATATTCAAGATGTCTCTACACATATGGGTTTTCCAACAAAAGCAAGTTATCCCCTATCCATAGTGTATAACTTTCTGATCAGACCCCCACTGATCAGGAGAATGGGGTGAGTTTTTCCCCCTGTTCTGAATGGAGTGGATGTTGGATGGGTTCGCACCGTTTCATTCATATCTATGGAGTCCTCATCTATCTCCTGCATTCCTATTGGAGTGAATTGAGCGCTACGTTTGCTGCCCTACCACCACTCTATTCAGAACGGGGGCAAAAAGACTTCTCAGACCGCCACTGATTTGCAAATTTTCTCCTACTCTACGGGTAGGGGATAACTTGTTTTTGTTGGAAAACCCCTTTAATTTGCTCCCCGGTGCACATGGTCAATCACCGTAATCCATGGTTGTGTTCTAGTCACGTTAGCCAAGTGCCTAACACTGCGGTATCTTGTGTCAGAATCTTATATTACATGGGTCAGGAACCTTAGTCGCTTCAGTGGTTGTGAAACTACAACTCCCAGCATTCTCTATTCTCTTCTATGGAGAGCAAGTATGCATGTTGTAGTTTGGCAACAGCTGTAGTGCCGATGGTTGTCAGACCCTGCTATATTGTGATGTCTAGCAAGTTGGGTTAGAGCATCTCCAAAGCTTCAGGTCTTGTGCACCGTCTGGCGAGTAGGTCATCAGCGTCCAGGGCATGAGAAGCGAAGTCTAGACTGTCTGGTGTGATTCATAGAAGAGATATTGGAGCACAAGTTAGAGAAAAAGTTCCTGTGGGCTAGGATAGAGAGGTGTCAGTACACACAGGATATCACAGCCTGCTAGGTATGGGGCTACATGGCTGGAAACTGGTCGGAGTGCCCATGTTGATGCCTCTCCACCACCAAAAGAGCCTAAAATTTTATGCCAATGTGGTGTCTGACTGCATCGTGATGGCTTGGTGTGTCCCTAACCTAGGAAGACAGCGCATCGATAGATATGATGGCGAGTCCTGCAGTTGTGTGAGCAGGACGTGGCCAGGGCAGTTTTTCAGCCTCTTAGTGTGAACATGGTGTCCATTTACAGAAAACACAAGGAATATTAAAAATTCACAGAAATTTGCATTGTAAAATGAATAAATTTTATGAACATTAAAACAGGAAACCCCTTTTATTACAGAAAAAATAAACAGCAGCCAAAGCCCGGCGCACAATGTGAACACAGCCTTATCAGCAGGTACCTGCGTCCAATTAAATCTGGGTAAAAGAAGGAATAATGCAATTTTTTAAATTAATTTAAAGAACGTGAGAAGTCACATCTCCTTTCTAGAAGCTTCGACCTGTGGCCTCTCGCGTCAGTGACTACTGATGTACCGCACACGTCCGCGCACACGCTTTTTATATATAATACATCTGTCACTGCTATTTAACAGTCATTATCCAGTAGCTTAAAGCGGCTGCAGTCAGAAATCCGCCGCGCTGTCATGTCTTAAAATAGCAGTGAGGTTGCCGCGTCGTACCTCTTTCATTATTCCGGGCTGTGTATAATTAATTCCAGGAGGGATTGGCCTTCAGTGATCTGTCATGGAGTCATCAGAGAGAGAGAGGTGTCAGTGGCGGCTTCTGCCTGAGCGCAGGAATCTGCAAGGAACGGGCGAGCAGAATTAAAATAAGCGTTTCAGCAAATTGAAAGATCACGGCATTGTTTTAAAGGGGGTCTCCGGTTAATAGATAAAATTAAGAGTAATGGTAGAGGCTGAAGCAACAGCACCTAAGTCTGCTCCCCTGCTGAGGGTACGCTCCTCCAAGGAGTCGCATCAGACGGGTTGTCGCCTCTTGGATTTAGAAGACTGTTCACTTTTCGATGGATGAGAGGAATTGCACAAACCCGGCTAAACCGGTGTTGTCATTAAAGGGGTTGTCAAATGCCTAAGCAAGCTCAGGATGGGTTAACATATAAAAGAAGCAGATCGTAACGCACCCATCCCTAAAACTGCGCCTTTTCTGACAGTCTCCAGGTGATGGTGTGTTAAAAGTAGGTTCTCCCTGGCCTGGTGTGGATCCAGTAGGGGGCGCTGTCTTTGCTCTGTTGTCCACCCCTGTGTCCATGTGATTTTCTGTGACTGTTTGAATTAGGCACTACTTCCTGTGTCCACGTGACCTCCTGTGACTGTTAGAATTAGGCACTACTTCCTGTGTCCACGTGACCTCCTGTGACTGTTAGAATTAGGCACTACTTCCTGTGTCCACGTGACCTCCTGTGACTGTTAGAATTAGGCACTACTTCCTGTGTCCACGTGACCTCCTGTGACTGTTAGAATTAGGCACTACTTCCTGTGTTCACGTGACCTCCTGTGACTTTTAGTATTAGGCACCACCCCCCTCTGTCCCTATGATTTCCTGTGACTGTTACTATTAGGCACCACCTCCTGTGTCCACGCCCCTTCCTTTCACTGTTAGTATTAGGCACCACCCCTGTGACCATGTTAAACCAGGTGGGTAAGTGTTGCCTTTAGGAGAGCCAGGTTTAGCTACTACATGGACCACGTTGCAACAACAAATGCTTAGGTGGAGGGTGTTAGTGGAACCCTCCATTCTGCACCGTTAGCACACGTAGAGCTGAGGCAGCGCCACCTACCGGATCCTCGTCACACCACACCATTCTAATCTTGACCTCCTCCAGGTCCATGTTGGTCTGCACTTCCTTGTCTCCTTTCGACACACAGGAAATGCTAGGAAGGTCCTTCTCAGCCAATCCTTGGATGAGGTAGGTGACCGCTGAGGCCAGCGATTGACTGACTAAATGATCCAAAAAATAGTAACTGTCAGGGACCAGACTGTGTTGGGGCGGGATTGGTGAAGTGAGCACTCGCCATTATGTTTTAACCCATTCTGAGCCTGTTTTAAAAATGTATTTCCTTGGTATTACACCTCACCCTATTCACTGGAATAGTACTGAGCTCTGAACGTGACGTCACATGGCCTAGGGCTGCAAAACAGAAGATTCATGGGGTCTCAGGTACTGGACCCCCACTGATCTTCAGAAGAGGACCTATCCCAAGCATAGGTTCTCATTAAATCCTGGAAAACCACTTTAATGGGTCTCAGTAAAGTAGGTCAGTGAACTTGGTCCCGAACAATTTACAGCGCACCGCTATATTTTCGTGGCCTGAGAAGTAGGGCTGCCCTCTCATTCACACTGGATGGTTTTGACAAGGTCCTTTTTGCAGCATCCTTGCTTTTTTATTGTCTGTTTATCCCCAGTGAGAAAAACTGTAAATGCAAAATACACCCGTGTGCCCATTTTTGCTGCAGCCTTTTCCAGAAGCAAAAAGATCACAGGTTACAGGACCTAGAATTTTTGAGAATTTTTGTTGATCCATGGTCTTAGTCCAATTGCCTTATTTGGCATTGGGAAGGAATCTTTTTCCTTTGATGGGGCAATCGGTGCCCCTCTTATGGTTTTTTTTTTTTACCTTCCACTGGATCAATATGTTAGTTTATAGGTTGGATTTTGTGTCTTTATCCAACCTTGCCCACTATGTTGCTATGTTAATAAGACGCATTTCCAGGAGGATTTGTTTTTACTTTCTTGAGTGTCCTTTGGGCAAAGCGTGGGTTGTATATTTTTTGCCGCATTTCTCGACCACGCTCGATGCCCTGTATGAGCCCTGCCTTAGAGTGAGTCAGACAATAGCGCAAGCTGCTCATAGCATATGGTGACAAGACTGCCATCCCCCGAATTAAATATGCATATAGAGATATACTTATTATGTTCTGTATTTAGCTCATCGCGCCTTTCTTTTTAATTTAAAAAATGGCCGCTCATTCAGAACGTAATTATACCGTATCTGCATAATTACATAAGTGCCGCTTTAGAATACGGAGACCCCAAGACCCCTGAGATTGTTTTCCTTATAGCAGGTTTTTTTTTTTTTTTTTTTTTGCATCTTACACCTGTCCTATTTATGAGCGCATAGCATATTACGCCAAAAAAGAGCCAAACAACCAAAAATACCCCACAAAACTTGAAAAGTGTCTTATTTGTACTCTCTTCAAAAAGTGAGAAATTCTCCATTTTACTACCTATATCTTGTATAAAGCATCTGAAAGAGGGCAAGAGGAGAAAATATGTTTTAGGGCATACTAGTAAGATATTCTGAATAGTATTTTGCCAAGAAAAATCAAGAGGAAGAATTTAACTGCTAGGTCATGTTCACACATGGCAGAATTTTTGCCATGTGTGGTGCAGATCCTACCCTACTATAGTGTGCAAAAGAAAAAATGGAAGGGATGTATGGACAGAGCTGTAGACGTTGTTCACATTACATTATGTAAAAAGATCCGTCCTGTGCTCCCAACACCCCGGGGCGTAGCTATAGGGGGCGCAGAGGTAGCAGTCACTACTGGGCCCTGGACCCTGAGGGGGTTCCAAAGGTTTCTCTGCCACATAAAATATACCACAATTCTAATTGGCATAAGGTAAGTAGGGCCCATTACAGATTCTGCATTGGGTCCCAAGAGTTTCAAGTTGCGCCACATTGGCCAACATGTGCCAAATGTGTCCATAGGTTCCCGTCGTTCACCCAAACAGTGACGCTAACTTTTAAAGACTTGTGTGCCAGAAAATAGGTAGACAAGCCTTGGAAAAAGTTGCAAATTTTATTACAAGAGTGAAAATTTTTGGAACAAAAATGTTGACTTTTTGACTTTTGTTGGTTGGAGCCGTCATAAAATTTATCACCATTTATGTTTGTGTCAGCAAGGAGCTACACTGTGTTCCAAATTATTATGCAAAAAGTGTTTAGGAGTGATAAGGTAAGAATTTTTTTGTTTGTCGGTTAAACTCATTGATGGTGATGTGTGTCAGGGCTCTTTATAGCACTGAAAGCAATTGCAGACACCTGTGCTAATTAGTTTGGCAGGTGTGTCCAATTAAAGGCAAGACTACTTAAGAAGGCTGTACCACATTATTAAGCAGCCTACATTTTCAGCCAAAATGGGAAAGAAAAAGGATGTGTCGGCTGCTGAGAAGCAACAAATTGTGGAGTGTTTAGGTCAAGGCATGACTACAATCAACATTGCCAAGACACTTCATCGTGATCATCGCACAATCAAGAAGTATGTAGCTGATTCACAGCACACATGTGTGCGTGCTGATAAGGGAAAATTGAGGACTCTTTCCAACAGGCAATTACGTCAGGTTAAAAGAGCAGCTTCAAAAATGCCTTGTCATAGCAGCAGACAAGTTTTTGAAGCTGCTGGTGCCTCCAACGTCCACCGAACAACAAGATGCAGGGTCCTTCAGAGGTTTGCAGCTGTGCGTAAGCCATCCTGTCGACCTCCTCTATCCACTGCACACAAGCAGAAACGGCTCCAGTGGGCCAAACAATACATGAAGACTGACTTCAAAACTGTTTTGTTCACCGATGAGTGCCGTGCAACGCTCGATGGTCCAGATGGATGGAGTGGAGGATGGCTTGTTGATGGACACTCCATGCAAACACGGCTACGGCGCCAACAAGGAGGAGGTGAAGTAATGTTTTGGACTGGAATCATGGGGAGAGAGATTGACGGCCCCTTTAGGATCCCTGAAGGGGTAAAGATGAAGTCCATAATGTATGTGGAGTTTCTCAAACAGCACTTCCTGCCATGGTTCAAGAAGAAGAACCATGCATGCCGCAGAAAGATCATTTTCATGCATGATAATGCACCGTCTCATGCTGCAAATAACACATCTGCATCTCTGGCTGCTATGGGCATAAAAGGGGACAAACTTATGGTGTGGCCCCCATGCTCCCCTGACCTCAACCCCATTGAGAACCTCTGGAGCATCATCAAAAGGAGTGTCTATGATGGCGGGAGGCAGTTCACATCTAAGCAACAGCTCTGGGAGGGTATTCTGTCCTCATACAAAACAATTGAAGCAGAAACCATCCAAAAACTGACAAATTCAATGGACGAGAGAGTTCAGAAGCTTCTTTCGAACAAGGGGTCCTATGTGCAAATGTAACATCACCTCAAATAAAGTTTTGGCTTGAAAACTGTTTGATTTCAGTTTGTAATAACCTGCTAATGCTTAGAATTTCACAATGACCATTTTTTTGTTCTTAATAAAAATGAAAAGGTTGCAAATTCTGCTGTGCATAATAATTTAAAACATTCATTTTGAGTGTTTATTTTTTTTTTTTAAATATACTGTTATCATAGGCAGTTTGTTCAAAAACCTTTCAATTATACTCGAATAGTTGATGACTGGAAAATTACAATGACTGCAATTCATATAGGTAATTTTGGAAAATATGAGAAAATATTATTTGCATAATAATTTGGAACACAGTGTAGTGTAGCTTTCTGTTTAGGTGCACAGACCCCACAGGATGCACCTAAGTTATGACGAGGTGTGCAAAGTCCAGCAAGGCAGGGACTATCAACACCAGTGTGGAAAACTCGGGTCTTGATAAATTGGCCCCAGTGTCCTTTTGGCTTCTGTTGTGGTCGTAGGCATTGCTTGGCATCAAAAAGTTTTACTAAATCGTTTCCTATAACCTATATATCAATGTGCTCAGCTCCTCCTGCTCTATAACAGATTGCCCACAGATAGGACTGCATGCTCATGTGACAAGGGGGTGGAGGAAGTTGACGCTGAATTTGTCAAGCTTTAGGAATTCGAAGCAGACTTTTTCTGTTTGTGAAAAAATTTTGAGTAGAGATGAGCGAAGTATTCAAAAATTTGATTCGGCAACTTCGACGAATTTTCCAGTACGATTCCATCCGATCCAAATTAAAAAGCGAAGAATCGCGTTAAAAAACAGCTATTTATTGGCTGCAGAGAGCCCGGGTGGGCGGCAAAATGGCGGAACCCCTTGGATGCTGTGGTCAAACATGCCGTGGGCGCTCGCGAAGGGGTTAAAGGGCTGTGACATCACAGGGCTGGCTGCTGATTGGCTGCACGCATGGCATTGTGGGTGATCCAGAGTTCCTCGTCCCATATCCTAACATGTACAGCAGCCATTTTGAACTAAATGCGATTTGTTACCACGAAGTGTGAGGAAATTCGGATTCGATGCAAATCGAATAATTCCTGAAATTCGGATCGAATTCCACTTCGTCAGCTTCGTCTTGCTCATCTCTAATTTTGACGCTGAATTTTAAGTGGAATTTGGAGAAGAGTGTCTCTATATTTTGTCTTTTTTGCGTAGGGCCAAATTCCATGCTGACGGAGAAGGTGTATTTTTTTTCTGCCTCCCGTTCATTTCAGTGGGAGGTCTCAGGCGGAATCCGCTTGAAGAATGAGTCTGGAATGCAGACTATCCCTTTAAATAATTTTTAGTAAAATTATTTTAATTCTGTTGCAAACAAAGGAAAATTCTTCTTCTCCTTTCTTGATGACACTTTGTTTCCAATTTATTTGGAGAAATGAGCTGACATAAGGGGATTTGTACATCATCACCAGAAGGGGCCGAACTGTGAATCCGCTTGAGCAGAAGACGCCGTCTGGCAACTGTCAGAGCAATATGAATGAAGTCCCGAGAATACGACGTCGTATCTTCAGGACAAGGACATGAGATGTACATGGAGGGAATGAAACCCAGTATAGTACAGTAGAGATCATACAGAGGGATCCATCACCTCTGCGCAGGTAGGGGCAGGAGCGAGAGAGTTCATGGCAGGGTCTGTCTCCTGCACCATAGACATAATGGTGGCCATCATACATGTTACGTCCAGTTCATATTTCCATTCGGAGCCTCCATCAGGGGATTTTGTCACATTTGACGGTAAGAATAGCTCAACAAGCAGCACTATTGTTCCCATGAAGATGATGGACAATGCAGCATAATTCAGTGGACTACAAAGGGCACCATAGGTGTGTGCTAAGAAAAAAAATTTAAGGGGTTTAACAGGATTTGGACCAAGTCAGGGCCAGTAGGGGTGGGGGTGAAAAAAAAAAAAAGAGACATACTCGCCTATTCCCAGTGCTCCATTGTCTAGTCTTCTTTCCCTTTCGTAGCAGTCACTAGAGACACCACCACTTCCTTACCTTCCTTGGTCTTTGTGGTGTCCAGTTCTTGTGTGGTGAATTCCAGCACGGGCGGAAATAGGGACTCTGAGTGGACAACGGAGCGCTGGAGATAGGTGAGTATGTTACCTAACATTACCCAGTCCTATTGTTCTCAGGAGTAGGAGGAAGAGGTCACAGCCAGAGGTGATCTTAATCCACTTTTTCATACTGAGAACTCATGCATGCTTAGCTGAGCTTGGCATGCATGTGTATGAGGGGAGGAAGGATCAGGAGGAATAGTTGTCAACTGAAAGAGCATTCGGCCAACAGGTATATGGCATTCTCATCTTAAGAAGCTAGCAGATAGATAGCAACAAAGCCACAGCAGTTTAACCAATTGCAGACGTTTGGGATAACTCTGCTACATCTGTATTATAGTAGTTATATTCTTGTACATAGGGGGCAGTATTATAGTAGTTATATTCTTGACATAGGGGGCAGATTAAGTGGTAATTCTTGTACATAGGAGCAGTATTATAGTAGTTATATCTTGGACATAGGAGCAGCATTATAGTAGTTATATCTTGTACATAGGGGTGTATTATAGTAGTTATATTCTTGTACATAGGGGGCAGTATTATAGTAGTTATATTCTTGTACATAGGAGCAGTATTATAGTAGTTATATTCTTGTACATAGGAGCAGCATTATAGTAGTTATATTCTTGTACATAGGAGTAGTATTACAGTAGTTATATTCTTGTACATAGGGGGCAGTATTATAGTAGTTATATTCTTGTACATAGGAGCAGTATTATAGTAGTTATATTCTTGTACATAGGAGCAGTATTATAGTAGTTATATTCTTGTACATAGGGGCAGTATTATAGTAGTTATATTCTTGTACATAGGAGCAGTATTATAGTAGTTCTATTCTTGTACATAGGAGCAGTATTATAGTAGTTATATTCTTGTACATAGGAGCAGTATTATAGTAGTTATATTCTTGTACATAGGAGCAGTATTATAGTAGTTATATTCTTGTACATAGGGGGCAGTATTATAGTAGTTATATTCTTGTACATAGGAGCAGTATTATAGTAGTTATATTCTTGTACATAGGAGGTAGTATTATAGTAGTTATATTCTTGTACATAGGGTAGTATTATAGTGTTATATTCTTGTACATAGGGTAGTATTATAGTAGTTATATTCTTGTACATAGGGGCAGTATTATAGTGTTATATTCTTGTACATAGGGCAGTATTATAGTAGTTATATTCTTGTACATAGGGTAGTATTATAGTAGTTATATTCTTGTACATAGGAGTAGTATTGTAGTAGTTATATTCTTGTACATAGGAGCAGTATTATAGTAGTTATATTCTTGTACATAGGAGCAGTATTATAGTAGTTATATTCTTGTACATAGGGGCAGTATTATAGTAGTTCTATTCTTGTACATAGGAGCAGTATTATAGTAGTTATATTCTTGTACATAGGAGTAGTATTATAGTAGTTATATTCTTGTACATAGGAGTAGTATTATAGTAGTTATATTCTTGTACATAGGAGGTAGTATTATAGTAGTTATATTCTTGTACATAGGAGCAGTATTATAGTAGTTACAGTGTGGAAAAAAAGTATTTAGTCAGCCACCAATTGTGCAAGTTCTCCCACTTATAAAGATGAGGCCGGCCTGTAATTGTCATCATAGGTAGACCTCAACTATGAGAGACAACATGAGAAAACTAATCCAGAAAATCACATTGTCTGATTTTTAAAGAATTTATTTGCAAATTATGGTGGAAAATAAGTATTTGGTCAATAACAAAAGTTCATCTCAATCCTTTGTTCTATCTCCTTTGTTGGCAATGACAGAGGTGAAACGTTTTCTGTAAGTCTTCACAAGGTTGGCACACACTGTTGCTGGTATGTTGGCCCATTCCTCCATGCAGATCTCCTCTAGAGCAGGGATGTTTTGGGGCTGTCGCTGGGCAACACGGACTTTCAACTCCCTCCAAAGGTTTTCTATGGGGCTGAGATCTGGAGACTGGCTAGGCCACTCCAGGACCTTGAAATGCTTCTTACGAAGCCGCTCCTTCGTTGTCCTGGCGGTGTGCTTGGGATCATTGTCATGCTGAAAGACCCAGCCACATTTCATCTTCAATGCCCTTGCTGATGGAAGGAGGTTTGCACTCAAAATCTCACGATACATGGCCCCATTCATTCTTTCATGTACATGGATCAGTCGTCCTGGTCCCTTTCCAGAGAAACAGCCCCAAAGCATGATGTTGCCCCCCCCATGCTTCACAGTAGGTATGGTGTTCTTTGGATGCAACTCAGCATTCACTCTCCTCCAAACACCACGAGTTGTGTTTCTACCAAACAGTTCTACTTTGGTTTCATCTGACCATATGACATTCTCCCAATACTCTTCTGGAACATCCAAATGCTCTCTAGCAAACTTCAGACAGGCCCGGATATGTACTGGCTTAAGCAGGGGGACACGTCTGGCACTGCAGGATCTGAGTCCCTGGCGGCGTAGTGTGTTACTGACGGTAGCCTTTGTTACGTTAGTCCCAGCTTTCTGCAGGTCAGTCACTAGGTCCCCTCGTGTGGTTCTGGGATTTTTGCTCACCGTTCTTGTGATCATTTTGACCCCACGGGGTGAGCTCTTGCGTGGAGCCCCTGATGGAGGGAGATTATTAGTGGTCTTGTATGTCTTCCATTTTCTAATTATTGCTCCCACAGGTGATTTCTTCACACCAAGCTGCTTGCCTATTGCAGATTCAGTCTTCCCAGCCTGGTGCAGGGCTACCATTTTGTTTCTGGTCCTTCCACAGCTCTTTGGTCTTCACCATAGTGGAGTTTGGAGTGTGACTGTTTGAGGTTGTGGACAGGAGTCTTTTATACTGATAACAATGTCACACAGGAGCCATTACTACAGGTAATGAGTGGAGGACAGAGGAGCCTCTTAAAGAAGAAGTTACAGGTCTGTGAGAGCCAGAAATCTTGCTTGTTTGTAGGTGACCAAATACTTATTTTCCACCATAATTTGCAAATAAATTCTTAAAAAATCAGACAAAGTGATTTTCTGGATTTGTTTTCTCATTTTGTCTCTCATAGTTGAAGTCTACCTATGATGTCAATTACAGGCTGGCCTCATCTTATTAAGTGGGAGAACTTGCACAATTGGTGGCTGACTAAATACTTTTTTCCCCCACTGTATATTCTTGTACATAGGGGCAGTATTATAGTAGTTATATTCTTGTACATAGGGGGCAGTATTATAGTAGTTATATTCTTGTACATAGGGGGCAGTATTATAGTAGTTATATTCTTGTACATAGGGGGAGTAATAGTAGTTATATCGTACAAGGGGGAAGTTATAGTAGTTATATTCTTGTACATAGGAGCAGTATTATAGTAGTTATATTCTTGTACATAGGAGGTAGTATTATAGTAGTTATATTCTTGTACATAGGAGCAGTATTATAGTAGTTATATTCTTGTACATAGGGGGTAGTATTATAGTAGTTATATTCTTGTACATAGGGCAGTATTATAGTAGTTATATTCTTGTACATAGGAGCAGTATTATAGTAGTTATATTCTTGTACATAGGAGCAGTATTATAGTAGTTATATTCTTGTACATAGGAGTAGTATTATAGTAGTTATATTCCTGTACATAGGAGCAGTATTATAGTAGTTATATTCTTGTACATAGGAGCAGTATTATAGTAGTTATATTCTTGTACATAGGAGGTAGTATTATAGTAGTTATATTCTTGTACATAGGGGCAGTATTATAGTAGTTATATTCTTGTACATAGGAGCAGTATTATAGTAGTTATATTCTTGTACATAGGAGCAGTATTATAGTAGTTATATTCTTGTACATAGGAGCAGTATTATAGTAGTTTTATTCTTGTACATAGGAGCAGTGTTATAGTAGTTATATTCTTGTACATAGGGGGCAGTATTATAGTAGTTATATTCTTGTACATAGGGGGCAGTATTATAGTAGTTATATTCTTGTACATAGGAGGTAGTATTATAGTAGTTATATTCTTGTACATAGGGGGCAGTATTATAGTAGTTATATTCTTGTACATAGGAGTAGTATTATAGTAGTTATATTCTTGTACATAGGAGTAGTATTATAGTAGTTATATTCTTGTACATAGGAGTAGTATTATAGTAGTTATATTCTTGTACATAGGGGCAGTATTATAGTAGTTATATTCTTGTACATAGGGGCAGTATTATAGTAGTTATATTCTTGTACATAGGGGCAGTATTATAGTAGTTATATTCTTGTACATAGGCGCAGTATTATAGGAGTTATATTCTTGTACTGGGGCGTTCTTGTACATAGGAGCAGTATTATAGTTATAGTTATATTCTTGTACTGTACATAGGAGCAGTATTATAGTAGTTATATTCTTGTACATAGGAGCAGTATTATAGTAGTTATTTTCTTGTACGTAGGGGCAGTATTATAGTAGTTATATTCTTGTACATAGGGGGTAGTATTATAGTAGTTATATTCTTGTACATAGGAGTAGTATTATAGTAGTTATATTCTTGTAAAAAGGGCAGAATAATAAAAGTAAATTTACATAGGCGCAGTATTATAGGAGTTATATTTTTGACATAGGAGCGTATAAGGCGCGGGCGAGTAGGAGCAGTATTATAGTAGTTATATTCTTGTACATAGGAGCAGTATTATAGTAGTTATATTCTTGTACATAGGAGCAGTATTATAATAGTTATATTCTTTTACATAGGAGGTAGTATTATAGGAGTTATATTTTTGTACATAGGTGTAGTATTATAATAGTTATATTCATGTACATAGAGGGCAGTATTATTGCAGTCTGTGACAATGAAGTTAGTATGTATTGCTCAGTTTGTCAGCTCATTGGATGAGTGGGCTGGATACTGGCAGCCATCTTTCGGAGTCAGACATTTGCTCTTAGTAGTTGACACTCATCTTGGCAGCTCATACAAAGTGTATTACTCAGCAGGAGACAACAATGTGAAAGATCTTCCAGGACAGAGACTATAACATTGTCGCTGCCCCCTGAGACATTATAACAGGGCCTATAACCCGAGACTCTCCAGCTGTGACAAGACTACAACTCTCAGCATCTTATACATAATTGATAGTCTTGTTATTAAAGTCTTCACTATACCTTATGACTCGGTCATTGATATTATCGCCCCCTATTGCTTCTCCTATCCCTTTATCTATGTGTCGTCACCGTTTCATGTGTTCCTTTAAAGCGGATTTAGCTACTATTCATTTCCTAAGAATTGTAGCCGCCAGTAATTCGGGGAATGATGCTCCTAGACTTCCAGACGGGTGTCCTGTATCACCGGCAGCTCCGGAATGTGACTTGGGATGAGGCCTCGTCTCCTCTCGGGTGTCTGTTTAGTGACGGCCATGTCTGCTCTGTGTATTCCAGGATTTCTCCTTCGCTACTATTCATGCTAATGCTTGTCACTGCCTCTGGCAGCTGAGGGGGCGGTATACTTCTTCCCGTATGCTTTATTTCTGGGAAAGGGTCATTGTAGTGAATCCCCCTGGCGCTTTTACTCATGCAAATAGGACAATAGCTGCACTTACAGATTTTCACATTTTGCATGCATTATTTATAGGCTTTACCACATTTTTGTTATATGTGTGCTGAAGGAGAGCCGACGCTGTGTATCTGATGTCCGTACACCGCACTAATGTTCAGTCACATCACAGCAGCACAGAGTATTTCAGGAGCAGGGAGTCACCACCTGTCCTTACGCGTGGGATTATTTTGGCAGGGTCTGCAAGTTACATGAATATAAGAAAACCAGTAGGTCTGTCAGTAGCGCAGAGTATTTAAGGGGTTGTATGAGACTACGAAAGACTTGTTTCCTCCTAGGTGCAGCGCCACCTTGCATGCTGTCTGGTATTGCAACTCATCCCCATTCATTTGATAGGAATTTTTTATTTTTAGCTTTAGACTAAAAAGTGTTTCAATATGCTTATTGTAAGATTTTAGTATTTTTGTTCAGATCAGGCATAAATATGTCACGTCACATTCTTGTATAGCTATATATGCCTCTTTAAATGGGTTTTCCAGGATTTATATACTGGTGACCTATCTTTAGAATTGGTCAGGGATCAATAGGGGTCAGACACCCGGGACCGTCGCTGATCACGGTTTGAAGAGTCTGCGGAGCTCATGAGCACTGCGGCCTATTCCCTGAGCCGATGACATCACATTCATCTGTCACATGGTACAGGAGCAGCTCAGCCCCATTCAGGTGAATGGAGCAAAGCTGCAACGACGCACAGTCCTGCTATATGTGTGGCGCTGTGCTTGGTATTCTGTTTAGACGCCGCAGCATTCACACGGTACCATTATGAAGTACAGTCTGTCCCACAAAAAATAAGCCCTCTGTGAATGGAAAAATTAAAAAAAAAACAAGTTATGGCTTTTGGAAGGCGGGAAGTGAAAAAGTCAAATCAAAATCTGACATGTGGCTGTGGCAAGGAAGATGTAAGACTGAACAAGGCCTTAGGCGTGGACGTTGCGATATATTACAGCACTTTCCGACTTTCTCGGTGTCGTCTTTAAACGAGTTTTATTAAGTGAAATCAGATCCAGTAATTGCACAAATTGGGTTCATTGCTTAGCGCTGAAGACCTCATTTGCTTTATTTATATATAGATTATTTTGTAGCTGTAGCAGCCGTGTAACATGTGTTAGAGCAGATCTGCTAATTAACATATTGTTTTTCATGTGGGAATTGAAGCCGGAGCGCGGTTTGTATTAACATATAATTTTTGTCTCTCTCCTCTGTAGGTGTATGATTGCGGATGAGGCAAGTAATTCTCCATTCCTTCCTTCTACTGAAGACTGTATAATAGATCTGTGCATGTTAATGAGGGTCTGCGGATCTCTGTGTGCTCCAATTGTTCCCGAACTTCTAATTGAAAATGTTTTTTTTATCATCTCTTTATTATTATGTATTTGTGTTATATTAACTTTATTATCTACTTTGATGATCCTGATGTATTATATAGTTCAAGATTGTTAACAAAGGTTGTCTAATGTAGATGGATGTGAGCCCCTGATTCTAAACTCATCTTTATTATTTCATCTTGTATTTTTAGGTAACTAATATAATGTGTGTATACAGTGACTGTACCAGCAGAATAGTGAGTGCAGCTCTGGAGTATAATACAGGATGTAACTCAGGATCAGTACAGGATAAGTAATGTAATGTATGTACACAGTGACTGCACCAGCAGAATAGTGAGCGCAGCTCTGGAGTATAATACAGGATGTAACTCAGGATCAGTACAGGATAAGTAATGTAATGTATGTACACAGTGACTGTACCAGCAGAATAGTGAGCGCAGCTC
This sequence comes from Leptodactylus fallax, assembly GCA_947044405.1. NCBI lineage: Eukaryota > Metazoa > Chordata > Amphibia > Anura > Leptodactylidae > Leptodactylus > Leptodactylus fallax. The sequence continues at coordinate 152,240 of CAMRHE010000560.1, read as the reverse complement.
TGGAGTATAATACAGGATGTAACTCAGGATCAGTACAGGATAAGTAATGTAATGTATGTACACAGTGACTGCACCAGCAGAATAGTGAGTGCAGCTCTGGAGTATAATACAGGATGTAACTCAGGATCAGTACAGGATAAGTAATGTAATGTATGTACACAGTGACTGCACCAGCAGAATAGTGAGCGCAGCTCTGGAGTATAATACAGGATGTAACTCAGGATCAGTACAGGATAAGTAATGTAATGTATGTACACAGTGACTGTACCAGCAGAATAGTGAGTGCAGCTCTGGAGTATAATACAGGATGTAACTCAGGATCAGTACAGGATAAGTAATGTACTGTATGTATACAGTGACTGTACCAGCAGAATAGTGAGTGCAGCTCTGGAGTATAATACAGGATGTAACTCAGGATCAGTACAGGATAAGTAATGTAATGTATGTACACAGTGACTGTACCAGCAGAATAGTGAGTGCAGCTCTGGAGTATAATACAGAATATAACTCAGGATCAGTACACGATAAGTAATGTAATGTATGTACACAGTGACTGCACCGGCAGAATAGTGAGCGCAGCTCTGGAGTATAATACAGGATGTAACTCAGGATCAGTACAGTATAAGTAATGTAATGTATGTACACAGTGACTGTACCAGCAGAATAGTGAGCGCAGCTCTGGAGTATAATACAGGATGTAACTCGGGATCAGTACAGGATAAGTAATGTAATGTATGTACACAGTGACTGTACCAGCAGAATAGTGAGTGCAGCTCTGGTGTATAATACAGGATGTAACTCAGGATCAGTACAGGATAAGTAATGTATGTACACAGTGACTGTACCAGCAGAATAGTGAGCGCAGCTCTGGAGTATAATACAGGATGTAACTCAGGATCAGTACAGGATAAGTAATGTAATGTATGTACACAGTGACTGTACCAGCAGAATAGTGAGTGCAGCTCTGGAGTATAATACAGGATAAGTAATGTAATGTATGTACACAGTGACTGTACCAGCAGAATAGTGAGCGCAGCTCTGGAGTATAATACAGGATGTAACTCAGGATCAGTACAGGATAAGTAATGTAATGTATGTACACAGTGACTGCACCAGCAGAATAGTGAGTGCAGCTCTGGTGTATAATACAGGATGTAACTCAGGATCAGTACAGGATAAGTAATGTAATGTATGTACACAGTGACTGCACCAGCAGAATAGTGAGTGCAGCTCTGGAGTATAATACAGGATGTAACTCAGGGTCAGTACAGGATAAGTAATGTAATGTATGTACACAGTGACTGTACCAGCAGAATAGTGAGCGCAGCTCTGGGGTATAATACAGGATGTAACTCAGGATCAGTACAGGATAAGTAATGTAATGTATGTACACAGTGACTGCACCAGCAGAATAGTGAGCGCAGCTCTGGAGTATAATACAGGATGTAACTCAGGATCAGTACAGGATAAGTAATGTAATGTATGTACACAGTGACTGCACTAGCAGAATAGTGAGTGCAGCTCTGGAGTATAATACAGGATGTAACTCAGGATCAGTACAGGATAAGTAATGTAATGTATGTACACAGTGACTGCACCAGCAGAATAGTGAGTGCAGCTCTGGAGTATAATACAGGATGTAACTCAGGATCAGTACAGGATAAGTAATGTAATGTATGTACACAGTGACTGTACCAGCAGAATAGTGAGCGCAGCTCTGGAGTATAATACAGGATGTAACTCAGGATCAGTACAGGATAAGTAATGTAATGTATGTACACAGTGACTGTACCAGCAGAATAGTGAGTGCAGCTCTGGAGTATAATACAGGATGTAACTCAGGATCAGTACAGGATAAGTAATGTAATGTATGTACACAGTGACTGTACCAGCAGAATAGTGAGCGCAGCTCTGGAGTATAATACAGGATGTAACTCAGGATCAGTACAGGATAAGTAATGTAATGTATGTACACAGTGACTGCACCAGCAGAATAGTGAGTGCAGCTCTGGTGTATAATACAGGATGTAACTCAGGATCAGTACAGGATAAGTAATGTATGTACACAGTGACTGTACCAGCAGAATAGTGAGCGCAGCTCTGGAGTATAATACAGGATATAACTCAGGATCAGTACAGGATAAGTAATGTAAGGTTTGTACACAATGCAGGGAATTTATTACATCACTACACCAGAAAACTCATGTTAAAAAGTTCTATATTTTGCTAATTTCCATTTCTGTGCAATAATTTGTGTCTTTCTATTTTTTTTCTGGTTTGCGCCCTGCATAGCTCTGAACAGTTGGCATGGCTGTGGCTTATCAGGAGGGGAGCGGTCTGACAAATTTACTGTAGTTTTCACGAAAAACTGAAGTAAAACAGATGTTAAGCTTTGGATTAAAGAGGACCTTTCATGTATATGCAGTTTTATATACCTCTAGAAAGCCAACAGTGCACTGAATTCAGCACACTGTCGGCTTTCCCGTTATGTGCCCCGGGGCACTGATCTCTCCCCACTGTCAGAGGGGCATTCCTGACAGTCTAGCTGAGCTGTGAGGATCTCTCCCCCCCCGATTGTACTCGTCTATAGCCCTGTATTGTCAGAGGGGCGTTCCTTACCACCCAGCGATGAGGCTGAACTGTGAGGAACGCCCTTCTGACAGTGGGGAGATAAACTAACGGCACCGATATCTCCAGCCCCGGGGCACATAACGGGAAAACCGACATTGTGCTGTCGGCTTTCTAGCGGGATATAAAAACGCACATTCATGAGGACATGAAAGGTCCTCTTTAATCTGTTTGTAAACTTTTGGACAATTTTTGGCAGTGTGACATTAATAAGTACGGTTGCATTGAATCCTTTAACAGATTTTACTTACCTTTTCTGTAAAATCCTGCACTGAAATCCACTTTCTGTCCCCTGTTTACTCTTTCCATTGTTTCTCTATTGTTAGCTCCGGGCTCTTGTATAATGCAGGGATGCTGCGGTTTAAGGGTCAGTTCAAACAGTTATATCATGGGCGGTATAAAACCTAGAAGTATGTGTCTGGCGTCCTATGAAAGATGATATCTGCTGTTCTACCTGTATTATTCGCAGAGATATCTCCAATTATATAGACCATTTAGATTGCCATATTTATATGCAGACACTCCCAATCCCGATTCTGTTATCAACTGGTGATATGTCTGGAAATAATACAGGTAGAACTGCAATCCTGGTGTCATATGATAAGGTGTCCTCCTATAAACTCAATAGGGTCTTACACTTGTTGGAGTCTTTGACCTGTATTGGGTAGGTAAGTGGTGCAGGTTGTGGAGGTCCCGGCGAGCCCTGTAGGTGACAGGATACCCTCATAGTGTCTCCACAACGGGTACTTTTATAACGCTAAATAATGGAAAGGCATTGCTGGAGGAATCCTGTGATGCCCCTTTAAGCAGCTTAATTCATTCTTATTTTTCTTCTCTTTGACATGTTAGATAAATTTAATTAGAACTTAATTTAGAATAATGACAATTTTGCTGATGCGTGGGTTTTGCGTTTGTGCCACCTAAACGGTTTCATTACTTTCTAGCAGCAGCATCATCATTCCGGGGAACGCAGGTGCTTGTTAGTTAGGATCAAGATAAGGTGTTGTGTGTATTCGGCCGTCACTAATGCACTTGTGTTATAACATGGGTGATGTCACTAGAGGCTAGTCTTCGAGGTGGCGGGGAGAAAGCGGGCATCTTCTGCCTACAGTCTCCAAGTGTCTCAGAACCTCCATTGTTGCCACCCAGCACCCTAAATATTGATTGGATAGGCCTTGGGGTAAGGCAACTTGTCATTTCTGGATCCCCAAGCAAAAATTTATGTGAGTTCCCCCTTATCAAAATGTTTTGGCCACGCGCTCTCTTTATTGGATTCCCCCCCCTCTTTATTGGCCCTTACAGTGTTTTACCCCCTTTACTGATCCCATATAATATACAGCAACTTTCAATGCTCTCCACACAGTATATTGCCCCCACACAGTGGCACAATAGACCGCTACCTATGGGATTATTCCAACAGGAGGCAAAGGTATTGATTCACTGATCCACGTTCCTGTCCAGGCTCGCCTCTTCACCACACACTGTTTGGACGTTGAACAACGTCAGGACGTCACATCCTGATATTGTACGGCGCCTCCCGGAGGCCTGGACAAGAGAGGGGATCGGTGAGTAAATATCATCCTTGTTGGAATAATCCAAGAGGTAAACACCTAATGTGCCACTTTGCGGGGGCCAATTAAGTGGACTATTTTCTGCGATGTGGGTCAAAAAAAACCATCAGTATTCTGTGTGGGGACCAAAAATTGGGGAATAATATTGTGTGGGAACCAAAAAAAAAGGGAGAGTATACTGTGTGCAGGGCAAAAATGTGGGGTACAGTATACTGTGTTGTGGGCCCAAAAAGAGGACTATACACTGTGGAGGGGCAGTAATGGGAGCAATATACTGTGTGGGCCAAAAAAAAGGGCTATATTCAGGGTGGAGTCAAAAAAGGATTTTTATACAGCGGGGGAGGGCAAAAAAGGGGAACAATATACTGTTTGAGGGGGGGTTTAAAAAAAAAAGAGAGCTATCTACTATGGTGGGGCAGTAAAGGGAGCAATATACTGTGTGGGGGCCAAAAAGAGGACTATATACAGAAGGGGGTGACAAAAAAGGGACAGTATATAGTGTCGAGATCAAAAAAGGACAGTATAGAGTGTGGGGGGCCAAAAAAAGGGGAACAATATACTTTTTGGGTGGTCAAAAAGGACTATATACTATGGAGGGGCAGTAAAGGGAGCACTATACTGTGCGAGGACCAAAAAAAAAGGAGAGTATACTGTGTGTGGGGCAAAAATGGGGTACAGTATACGGTGTTGTGGGCCCAAAAAGAGGACTATATACTGTGGAGAGGCAGTATTGGGAGCAATATACTGTGCGGGCCAAAAAAGGACTATATTCAGGGTGTGTCCAAAAAACGTACTATACACAGAGGGAGGGGGGGCAGAAAAGGGACAGTATACAGCATGGAGGCCAAAAAAAGGGAGTATATACAGCGTGGGGGCCAAAAAAGGGGAACAATATACTGTTTGAGGGGGGTTAAAAAATAAAAAAAAAAGTACTATCTACTATGGAGGGGCAGTAAACTGAGTAATATACTGTATGGGGGCCAAAAAAAGAGGGTTATATACAGTGGGGGTGGCAAGAAAGAGACAGTATACAGTTTGGGGGCCAAAAAAGGGACAGTATACAGTGTGGGGCCAAAAAAGGGGAACAATATACTTTTTTGGGAGGGGTCAAAAAAAGGACTATATACTATGGAGGGGCAGTAAAGGGGGCAATATACTGTGTGGGAGCCAAAAAAGTGGACTTTGTTCTGTGTGGGGAGGCCGAATAAAAGGGGATACAAGCCACCTTTACCTAGGCCCCCCCTGATCCTTGAGGCCCCACGCAATTGTGTGGGTTACATTATGGCCAGTATTTGAGGGGTTAGAAGACATTTTGCTGGTGCGGACTCCCTTTAAGCTACATTTGCAGTTCTCTCCTTGGGTCATAAATGAATGTGTAAAGGATCTGAGCTGGACATAACGTACGGTAGTAAATCATCACTTATACGCCATCAACACACTTCAAGAGATCAGAAGCCAGTGCAGAAGGTGACTTGGATCCTTCTCACGTGCGGTCTGAGTCATCCTCTCATTTTTGGGCATCTCAGACGGTGGCGTACATCCCGATCCTTTGTTTTTTCCCATTTAATTGAAGACAATAATTGGCTTGTAATTTTACAATAAGGGGCATTTTGTTAGAAGAAATGTGTTGTAATTGTTGCTATAATTGTGCAATTTGTACAGTGTGAATTGGTTTTGCTGCGATGAGATCAGCCTTTAGTGCTGTAAATTTCCGTCTCTCCCACGAGCGAAGAAGTAACGTGACGGCTCAGCGCTTATTTATAATAAAGCCACTTATTTTGTAGATGTGTCCAATCTTCGGTACAGCACAATAAGTCTCATTTTCAGCTGCGAGCCCGCGCTCCCCTGATGGATGTGACTTTGAGCAAATATTCAACTAAAAAAAAAAAGTTGATTGTAATTTTTTTATCTCCAATTTGTTTGTTCAGTCCGACCAGTTGTTTTTGATTTTTATTGTTTTTTGTACATATGATCAGAAGAATTTCGGTTCGGTTGGTATTGCGTGGGTCTTAAAGGGGGCTTGCCATTTTTTTTTTTTAACCTTTTCAGGACTGCCCACTGTATATAAACGTCGGCGCTTGCTGGGCTTTGTGCAGAGCCGACGTTTATAAACTGACCCTGCTAAATTGGGGATCGGGTCTCCCCAAGGGTCAGAAACTCAGTGAACACAGCAATAATAGCTGCTGGTGTTCACGGAGACATGATCAGGACCTGATAGGTTCAGGTCCCGATCATGTAGCCACCATATTAGGGAAAGTTTGTTGCAGTAACAAACTTTCCCTGATATTAGCGGCCCGCCCGTCCGCGGGCGGCATCGGGAGCGGGTGTTAGCTGTATCTGACAGCTGACACCCTGCTCCATATCCTACGGTAGGAGCTGTGCTCTGATCGGACGTTTTAACCCCTTGGATGCCGCGGTCAAACAAGACCGCGGCATCCAAGGGGTTCCGGAATGCCAAATGAACCCCCCCCCCCTCACCCCCCGCGGCGAGATCGGGGGGTGCCCATATGTGTCTTCTGCAGCCCGGGGTCTGGCCAGTGACCCCAGGCTGCTCGGTGCCCCCAGTACCTGGTTGATCCTGCCGGGAAGTGAGAAAGTCAGGCTATGCGTCTACATAGCGCTGACTTCCTCTATAGACTGCAATACACGTGTATTGCAGTCTATAATACTGAACCAGCGATCCCTGGTTCATGTGTCCTTATAGGACAAATAAAGAAATGTAAAAAAAAAAAAAGTGCAAAAGAAATGTAATAAAGTTTGTGAAATAAATAAATGAACAAAAGCCCCAAAATTCCCTTTTCCTATATCAAATGAGTTATATAAAACAAAAACCTAAAAATTAATAAAAAACAATACATATTTGGTATCGCCACGTGCGTAACAACCTGTACAATAAAACAGGAACATTATTTAACCTACATGGTGAACGTTGGGAAAAAAAAAATGGAAAAAAATCCGCCGTAAGTAATGATTTTTCGCCATCTCACCCTACAAAATATGCTATAAAAAGTGATCGAAAAGTCACATATACCCCAAAACAGCACCAATAAAAAGCACAGGTTGTCCCGCAAAAAATAAGCCCTCAACTATCTCTGTCAACCGAAAAATAAAAATGTTACGCATCTCAGAAGATGGCAATGCAAAGATAATTGATTTCCTTCCCCAAATGGATTTTTGTTCTGAAAAACTAGTAACGCATAAAAAAACAATATAAATGAGGTATTGCTGTAATCGTACCGACCCAAAGAATAAAGGTCACAGGTTACTTATGTTGTACACTGTGTGGAAATAAATTAATAGGTAAAACACAATGCCAGAATTGATGAGGATTTTTTTTAATCCACCAAGAAAGCGTTAATAAACGTTAATCAATAAGTCATAGGCACCCAAAAATGTTATTACAAAATACATCTCATACCACAAACAACAAGCCCTCATATGGCTACAGCACCAGGAAAAAAAAAAAAATATATATATATATAGCTTGTTCAATGTGAAGACAAAAACCCCAAAAATCGCCAAATCATTAGAACACAACTGGCTGCGGGAGGAAGTAAATGTATAAGCTGTGCGAGAGTATATCAGGGGACATCCCAGATTTAGAGCTTACGAGGGAAAATAAACCAGAACTGACCCCCAGAGTGACCCCCTCCCCCAATCATAGTAGCTACTGGGGATATAGTAGTAGTAAATTTCGTGTTCCCCATGTACTCCGCACAGCTTACATATTCACTCTTCACCCTCCGCTGTGCAGTCACGTCTGGGATACTAATGCTCACTCCACCCCTTGATAAGTTCTTTGAGGAGTGCAGTTTTTAAAATGGGGTCATTCCCTAGGGGATTCCACTTTTCTGGTACCTTAGAGGCTCTGCAAACATGACATGGCGTCCAGATACCAAACATCTAAATGTGCACTCCAAAAGCCACATAGCGCTCCTCCCCTTCTCTGCCCTGCTGTGTGCCCAAACTGCAGATTATACCCCCATGTATGACACTGGTGTACCCATGGTAACGTACTTAATGTCATATGTGAGTATAAATGGCTGTTTGGGCACAGCCGGGCACAGAAGGGAAGGAGCGCTATTTTGGTTTTTGGAGCACAGACTTAGACGGTTTGGTTTTTGGACGCCATGCCACTTTTTCAGAGCTCCTGAAATGCCAGTAAAGTGGAATCCCCTGATATGTCACCCCATTTTGGAAACTACACCCCTGAAGGAATTTATCCAGGGGTACAGTGAGAATTTTTAACCCCCAAGTGTTGCCTTAATTAATTTTCCAGAAATGAATACGCAGCTGATGGTGGAAGATGAAAATGACACTTTTTCCAGGAATACGTCATTTCAGTGCGTAATATGTTGTGCCCGGCTTGTATCAGAGACGAATGCTCCAAAAGCTGTTGTGCCCAGAATACCCGCTTAACAGTTTTTGGAGGTTGTGTCTCTGCTGACAAGTTGGGTACAACATATCAGCACTGAAATGGCGTATCTATGGAAAAATTGCAATTTTCACTTTTCATTATCAGCTGCACATTCATTTCTGGAAATGAAATTAATGCAACACTCAAAGTTTAATAATTCTTGCTACCCCACTTGATAAATCCCTTCAGGGGTGTACTTTCCAAAGTGGGGTCACATTTCAGCGGGTTCTACTTTACTGCCAATTCAGGGGCTCTGCGAAAGTGGCATGACATCGAAAAACCAAACTGTGCTCCAAAAACCAAAATAGCTCTCCTTCCCTTCTGTGCCAAAACATCAATTTATACCCGCATATGACATTAAGTACGTTATCCTGGGTACACCAGTGTCATACATGTGGGTATAATCTGCCGCTTGGGCACACAGGAGGGTGCAGATAAGAAGGAGCGCTATGTGCTTTTGGACCGCTGATTTAGCTTGTTGATTTTTGGACGCCATGTCACATTTATAGAGACTCTAAAATTGCCCCTACAAAACGGGGTCACTTCTTGGGGAATTCCAATTTACTGGCACCACCAGGGCTCTGCAAAAACAACATGGCGTCCAGAAAATCCCTCCAAATCTGTATACCAAAAGCTAAAAAGCGCAGTGCTCCATCACTTCTGAGCCCTGCTGTGTAACCAAACAGCAGTTTACACCTACATATACAACTTCTTTCTACTTGGGATAGCCCAGTTAATAGTTTTAGGAGTGCGTGTCTCTGATGACACAAAGTGGGTGCAACGTATTGGGCACTGACATGGCATATTTCTTTAAAAATTAAAATTTTCACTTTGTACATTAATTTTCAGGAAGCACTCTTAGGGTCAAAATTATAATACCCCTTGATAAATTCCTTGAGGGGTGTAGTTTCTAAAATGGAGTCACTTTTTGGGGGTTTCCATTGTATTGGTACTTTAGGGGCTCTGGAAATGCGACATGGCATTTGAAAACTATTCCAGCAAAATCTGCCCTCCAAAACCAAATAGCGCTCTTTCAATTCCGAGCATCACCATGCACCCATACAGCACATTATAACCACATATGGGGTATTCCCATGTTCAGGAGAAATTGTGTAACAAACCTTGGGGAGCTTTTTCTCCTTTACCCTCTTGTAAAAATAAAAAAAATTGGACTAAATTGACGGTTTATTGAAAAAAAACTAATTTTTCATTTTCACGTCCCGATGTTAATAAAATCTGTGAAAAAGCTGTAGAGTCAAACTGTTCATTATATCCCTTGATATGTTCTGTGAGGGGTGTAGTTTCCAAAATGGGGTTACTTTTGAAGGTTTCCATTGTATTGGTACTTTAGGGGCTCTGCTAATGCGACATGGCACCCGAAACCTAATCCAGCAAAATCTTCCCTCCAAAAACCAAATAGCGCTCTTTTCATTCCGAGCCCCATCATGCACCCATACAGCAGATTATGACCACATATGGGGTATTGCCGTGTCCAGGAGAAATTGTTGTAACAAAACTTGGGGAGCTTTTTCTCCTTTATCCTCTTGTAAAAATAAAAAAAATTGGACTAAATTGACAGTTTATTAGAAAAAAAGTAATTTTTCATTTTCACGTCCCGAAGTTAATAAAATCTGTGAAAAAGCTGTAGAGTCAAACTGCTCATTATATCCCTTGATATGTTCTGTGAGGGGTGTAGTTTCCAAAACGGGGTTACTTTTGAAGGTTTCCATTGTACTGGTACTTTAGGGGCTCTGCAAATGCGACATGGCACCCGAAACCTAATCCAGCAAAATCTTCCCTCCAAAAGCCAAATAGCGCTCTTTTCATTCCGAGCCCCATCATGTACCCATACAGCAGATTATGACCACATATGGGGTATTGCCACGTTCATGAACAATTTTTTAACAAACTGTGGGGTGCTTTTTCTCCTTTAACCCCTTGTGAAAATGAAAAATTTGGGGAAAAAGTGACATTCTAGTAATTTTTCATTTACACATTCCAATGTTAATAAAATCTGTGAAAAGGCTGTTGGGTCAAAATGCTCACTGTACCCCATGATAAATTCTGTGAAGGGTGTAGTTTCCAAAATGGGGTCACTTTTGGGGGGTTTCCTTTGTACTAGTGCTTTAGGGGCTCTGCAAATGGGACATGGCACCGAAAACTATTCCGGCAAAATCTGCTTTTCAAATGCCCAGTGTCGCTCCTTCCCTTCCGTACGCTGCCGTGTGCCCAAACATCAGTTTACACCCACATGAGGGGTATTTCTGTGCTCGGGAGAAATTGCATAACAAACTGTGAGATGCATTTTTCCTTTAACCCTTTGTGAAGGTGTTAATTTTAGGGCTAAATGAATGTGTTACTGAAAAAAAAAAAAGAAATGTCTAAATTTCACCTCCATATTGTTTTAATTTCTGTGAAATCCTTAATGGGTTAACAAACTTCCCAAATGCTGTTTTGAATTATTTGAGTGGTGCAGTTTTGAAAATGGGGTTATTTATGGGGGGTTTCTAATATATAGGCCTTCATAATTCCTTTCAGAACAGAAGTGGTACCTAAAAAATTAGTTTGGGAAATTTTCTTGTAAATCTGGAAAATCGCAGTTACACTTGTAAGCCTTCTAACATCCAAAATAAATGAACGGACGATTAAAAGATGATGCCGATATAAAGCAGAGATATGGTAGATAATATTTATTAATGTATTTTTGTGATATGACTATGTGTTTGAAAAGCAGAGCATTTCACATTTTCTCCAAATTTCCATCAAATTTCCTATTTTTTTTTATAAGTAAATATAAAAATATTGATCAATATTTACCACTAACATGAAGTACAATGTGTCACGAAAAAACAGTCTCAAAATCACTTATGTAAGTTAAATCGTCTCAAAGTTATTGCCATATAAAGTGACACATGTCAGATTTGAAAAATGAGGCCTGGTCACGAAGGCACTTTTAGGCTGTGTCCTGAAAAGGTTAAAGGGATTTTTCAGCCAGAAAAAAAAAATTGTGGACTTTGAGAGTGGGTTAAACAACTGATACCCCACTGATCCCCTCAATCTATTATTCCAATGCTGTTCACCTCCATGCTGGTCTCTACTACCTAGTCCCATCTTGACGCATAGATTTTTTTTATTTTTTGACCTTTTGGGCCAGTTGTGCTATTTAAACACATACTTTGATCTCTACACAGATCTGTAAATGCCCTTTATAGGGAAAGTGTCACCAGAAAATGACCTATTTTTTTTAAATCAACTTTCAAAGTTGATATTCATATTTTAGTTCATATTTTGAGGTCATATAAGAATTTTTAATGATTTTTTTTTTCCATTAAATTTTATTTTAGATTTAAAAGCAAATCCTAAGAATCTTGCAGTTCTGACTCTGGCCATTACGCCAAAAAGTATGCTGAGAGTTCCTGTTTTCTATAGGAGATTACTTTGCAGCAGTCACCTCACTTACAGCACACTGATGATCACAGCGATCATGTATTTGTAGATACGGCACAGAATCCACCAGTCACAATAGATGATGTCACGTTTTATTTAATCCCCTCTCCATTCACAGAGCATGCCCAGAAAGCTCTCCTATAAAAGTCTATAGAGTCAGCTGCAGATCATTGTGTCTGTGGCCCATGGTCCATCTCCAGGAGACTGGAAGTTACAGCCTATTTTAGGCTTGGTGGCCAGAGTTGGAATTATATGTTTTTTAGGATTTTCTTTTTGTTTGTTTTTTTCAAATGTAGAGAATAACATGGAAATTAAAAACATTATCAAGAATTATTTAACAAATAGGTTTAGAATAAAAACTGAGTTATACAATAATAGTTTGTGACGATATATGTCATGTAAAGTGCTTATTTGCAATTTCCAGTTTTGCTATTTTTTTTTCCCCTAAAATCGTGGAAGAAAACTGCATAAAAATTGAAAAAATACAGTGGGGGTAATTTATTAAAGGGATTGTCCAGTTTGAGACCTATATTGAATGATCAATTTTATTGTTTGTATAATGAAATGTTGTATAATTTTCCAATAGACTTTCTGTATCAATTCCTCACAGTTTTCTAGATCTCTGCTTGCTGTCATTCATTCTGCTTACTCCAAGTGGATGAAAATCAGACGCTGGTCATGTGATGGGCGCGGACCCTGGTCACGTGATGGGCGCGGACCCTGGTCACGTGATGGGCGCGGACCCTGGTCACGTGATGGGTGCGGACCCTGGTCACGTGATGGGCGCGGACCCTGGTCACGTGATGGGCGCGGACCCTGGTCACGTGATGGGCGCGGACCCTGGTCACGTGATGGGCAAACATGTGCACAGTTCCTCATAGTCACAGCACAGTAATTAGACATCTGCCTGGTAACGAGCCATGCACCTGTGTGCTCATCACATGATCAGGGACCGTGCGTCACATGACCAAGAACTGTATGTCATATGACTATGGTCTAATTTTTATCCATTGGGAGTAAGCAGAATGAATGACAGCAAGCAGAGATCTAGAAAACCGAGAGGAATTAATACAGAAAGTATATTGGAAAATTGTAGAACTTTTTATTATACAAACAATAATACTTGTCTGTGAATATTGGTCTGAGAGTGGACAACCCCTTTAATTCCTTCCCTGACAGGTGTAATAGCAGCTGAATTTACTAAGAGGCTCCGACCTCTAAATAATTTTTAGGCATGATCACTGGCGTGATACGTGGTATAACTCATCACAGTTTTGTGGCACCCATGGTGTCCCTGTCCTACCTAGGTTCCCTCCACCACTCCATCCCACTGTCTAAAAAAAGTGGCGAGCAGAAGCCTGGTTACGCCATTGTGCGACAAGCATGCGCCAAGTTTATGCGCATTTTCGGCCACTTTCTAGATTCAGCTCAATTTGTATATCGAGACCAGTATGACCACAAGGCTTGAATAAACCACAACATGAACAGTCTTTTTGATGTCATTGCTGAGGATTAGATGGTTATTTCCATCTCTAGTTCCTTCGCTGTTGGTGGGCTTTATTGTTGCTTAGCAACCGATGTCATGAAAGCCACCGTTATGATCTTTATTGGTTGCGCCACCGATGAATATCATTTTTTACGGTGGCTGGATTAATTAAGAGCCGTCATAAACCAGAGATTTTCTGTGTTATTTAACAAAAAGTTGTGTCTATGTAAGCATGTCAGTAATTTGCTTCAGGCTTTAAAGTAACAAAGGCCACAGAGGCTAAAAAAAAAAAAAATTCTGCTGTGAATAAAGCCAACAAAAATACTGTGACAACGCTCTGTGAGCATATTGATTTATTTAGTTAATGCCAGATTTCTGGGGTCAAAAAGTTGCAGACCTCGGGCTTGCAAATTTTAGTCTGCCATTGTTGGCTATTCCACCAGTGCAGGCATTACGAAGACTGGCGTTCAATACGAAGAAGGGAGGAAGCCGCTAAAAGACTGATCTGTTGTTGACAAATTTTCCCAAGAACAAAAAGATTGGGCAAAAAGATTCTTCTTACCCCCCGACTTTGGCTGATGGGGGAGAGTTGGGAGGATCCCTTATGCATTAGATGGTCGGCCATTGTGGCCAAATTGGTGCTCCCAAATTTGTGGGCTCGCCCAACAATCCTCTAATGCAGCAATTTTCCCAACAAAGGTGCCTTAGAAACCCACCAGGGGTCCGTGACACTATTGGGGAAGATGTCTGCATGTCTTCATGTAACATTATCGGCGTCCTTAGGATATTTTTTGTCTTTTGGTAAAAATGATTTGGTAGGGGTACCCTATGGAAATTCTTTTATTTTTACGTTCCCCGAGTCTGAAAAAGTTAGGAAACCTTAATCTAACAGGTAGAACCAGCTTTAAAAAAAATAAACAAAAATTCCTCGCCAATGTTTAAAAAAACAAACACAAAAAAAGAGGAGAAAAACCCAAAAACAGCAATAATGCAAATAAACTGAATTTGTTATACCACATGAATTATTGAAATTCTTCTGAGGAGCTTTTTTATAATTTTTTTTTCTTTTAAATGTTATGGCAGATATTTTGTGTAAAGATTTTGTACTAATGAGATAACTATGTCTTGAAAACTCCCTGCAGATATCTCAAGCAAAAAGTAAAATCAGTACAGCACCTCGTGTACTTGGCAGCCTATTAGGAACGGTTTCGTTAAAAAGGTAGATTAATCTAATCGTGACATTAATATACAGTAAATGCGAACTAACTGACCCGAACACTTTGTTGCCAAGGAACAAGGTAACCGTGAAAATCAAAGAACCCCTTATATTTTATCAAGATTTAATTTAGTCAAGAGGTCAAACGTTTATGGTAGTGTAATAGGTTTACCAGTACAAAAACTTTTCTCCTCTTTTTTTTTTTTTATTTTTTTTTTATTTTTATATCTTATGCTGTTTGCTTTATCATTTAATATTTACACAGAGTTTTGTTGAAGTTTATTTTTGATATTTCTGTCTTGTGGCTGAGGAATTTTTGGCTTTCGCCAGGCAGATTCATTTACAGAGTGGAGCGCATATTTCCGAATGTCAGAGTGACTTGCAAAAATATTCCAAAAAAAAATCTCCTTTTTCCAGTTTTCCTCTGTACTTCTAATAGCCGGACTTATAATTAAATTATATTGTGTATTAATATACCATATTTTTCAGACTATAAGACGCGCCTAGGTTTTAGAGGAGGAAGATAGGGGAAAAAATTTGAAGCAAAAAAATGTGGTAACATATTTAAGATATGGGAGTTGTAGTTTTGCAACAGCTGCAAACCCATATGGACAGGTGACCCTTCAGCTGTATGGGGGATGCATAGGGCGTTTTTTTTTTTTATTGCGGGACCAGGTGTACTTTTTAGTTATACCATTTTGGGGAATATTGTTTAGATCAATTTTTATTCAAATCAGAGACGAAACAGTGAAATAAACAGCAGTTCGGCACTTCAGATTTTTTTTTTTTTCCCTGCTATGATGTTCACCCTACAGGAAAAATATTTTTATAAGTTTGCAGAACGGGCATTTTCGGACACATTAATACCTAATCTATATGTGTTTCACAGTCATTTTCTACTTTTATATGTATTCTAGGGAAATGGGGTGATTTTATAACTTTTCGTTTCTTATTTTATTTATTTATTTATTTTTTTATACTGTATATTTTTTTTTTTTTCCCCCCAATATTATTAGCCCCCCCCCCCCCCCCAGGGGGCTTGAACCTGCAATCATCGGATTGCAAGTCACATAGACTGCAATACAACTGTATTTCAGTCTATGGGATATTCCTGTTCATTACTATTGAGGCTGGTCATAGACCAGCCGCAATAGTAATATTACTGTGACAGGCCTGGGAGACTTCATAAGGCGGCCTGCAATGAAGGAGGTACCTACTGGCCCGGGGGGCAGTTTTTGGGGGCTTACAGTAGTAATGACCGCGATCAGAGTGGACTCTGATCACAGGCATTAACTCCGTCTCCGCTGTACATTACAGCGGAGACCCGGTAGCTATGGCGACTGCTCAGCAGTAGAGCGCCCGCCATTATCTTTACAAACCTCGCATCCGCCGTAATTGCACGCCGAATGCCGGAATGGGTTCGCGCCACCTGGACACCCTCTCCTCGCGTCCGGGGCCCGCAGCATTGCCCCACTCCTGCCGCTGCAGAAAGCTGGCGGCAGCAGGAGTGGGGCGATGCTTTCGGACTATAAAACGCCACCCCCCCCATTTTCCTCCCAAATTTGGGGGGAAAAAAAAAACTGGCGTCTTATAGTCCAAAAATACGGGTAGGCAATTTATTTAAATTATTTTTATAGCTGGTACTGTTTATCCGGTGAGGCTACCTTCTTGCCTGTAACTGGTGTCTGTCAGCGCAGATTTATCAGAAATCACTGGCCAAAAAAGAGCTGCTAACCTGACTTTTTTTTCCGGTGATTTAAAAAAACAAATAAATAGATAAATAAAAATAAGAAAATGTAAAAAAAAAATGGACACTTGACAGACATCATTGTGGACCAGAATAACGCACTTTCCGGTGCAGATGTGAATGTAATGTAATTTTTACACAGAGTTTTGTTGAGCTTAGGCTTTTACTTTTCTGTCTCGTGACTGAGGAATTTTTGGCTTTTGTGATACAGATTCATCTAAGGAGTAGAACACGTTCCCAAATGTCAGAATGACTTAAAAAAAAAAAAAAATCTCCTTTTTCCAGTTTTCCTCTATTTTTGTGATGTTACAGTTTTTGTCATATTTATTGTTTATTGCTTACAGGACTTTGATTATATTTAATGTTTTTGGATAATTTAGTTTAGAGCACATAATAGTGTAACCGTTCTAGTACAATTTTTTTTTGCCGTTTGTGTTGTTTTTATAGATTGTGATGATTATTTATCATTTAATCTTTACACCTAGTTTTGTTGACACTCAGTACGTGAATTTTCTCTTTTGCGGCTGAGAAATTTTTGGCTTTCGTATTGCAGATTTATTTTGCGGAGTGGAACACACGTTCCCGAATGTCAGAGTGACTTACAAAAATATTCTTTAAAAAAAAAAAAAAAATCTCCTTTTCCCGTTTTTCCTGGATGAGATATCTTAATGTTTTTGTTAAATTAATCATGTATTAATAATGCAGGACATATATTATAAAGAATTAATGTTTTTGGATAATTTAGTTTTAATAAGTTTTAGTATATTTTTATATAAAAATTATGTTAAGAATTATAAAGAGTTTTCTAATTAATTGTATCTAAGCTTGGATGAAACTAATTAAAATATATTAAAAGAACATCAGTTACGTTTAGAGGAAAATAGTGTAAGGGGGGACATGATGTGGAAAAACATTGACCTGACATGCGGTTTTATCGCAAATTGTTGCAGTTTTTGCAATTGTTCATTTCCACACATTTGCTGGTAATAGTTCCGACAGAGGATGTTGAACAGAGTCTTACAAAGGCGACGGTAGAACGTTATTGTAGTGAATGATAAATTGTTTTAATAACATTTGACTTTTTATTTTGTTAGTCTGATTTCACACATAGTGTTTTGACACCTTTTCGGTTGTTTTTTTTTTTCCTCCATCATTTTGAGGTTGTTTTTGCTGTTGACAGATGTTGCAATTTTTCTGAGCCAAAAATGATAGCAGAGGAGATAGCTAAGTTGTTAAATGAAAAGGAAAGTGTCACCACCTATCCTATATCCTCTTGTCCCGTACCAAAATCCTGATCCTCTATGGTATTAAAAGGAGCCTCCATTGCCGAGATATCCTTGTTTTTGTCAATATGCAAATTAGCTCTTTGGAGCAATGAGGACATTACTGCTTACCTCTTTGGAGCAATGGCAGTGTCTTTGTTGTTCCAACGGGTTGATTTGAATATTGACAAATAATGTGATATTACAACAATGGAGGCATTAATTCAGCGGAAACACTTTGATTTTAAGTGACCCTGACCTATCTACGGGGCTGGGATGATATGCTGGTTCTGGTGACACTAACCTATCTATCTGCAGGGCTGGGGTGATATGCTGGGTCTGGTGACACTAACCTATCTATCTGCAGGGCTGGGGTGATATGCTGGTTCTGGTGACACTAACCTATCTATCTGCAGGGCTGGGGTGATATGCTGGTTCTGGTGACACTAACCTATCTGCAGGGCTGGGGTGATATGCTGGTTCTGGTGACACTAACCTATCTATCTGCAGGGCGGGGGTGATATGCTGGTTCTGGTGACACTAACCTATCTATCTGGTGATATGCTGGGTCTGGTGACACTAACCTATCTATCTGCAGGGCTGGGGTGATATGCTGGTTCTAGTGACACTAACCTATCTATCTGCAGGGCTGGGGTGATATGCTGGTTCTGGTGACACTAACCTATCTATCTGCAGGGCTGGGGTGATATGCTGGTTCTGGTGACACTAACCTATCTATCTGGTGATATGCTGGGTCTGGTGACACTAACCTATCTATCTGCAGGGCTGGGGTGATATGCTGGTTCTGGTGACACTAACCTATCTATCTGCAGGGCTGGGGTGATATGCTGGTTCTGGTGACACTAACCTATCTATCTGCAGGGCCGGGGTGATATGCTGGTGTCTGGTGATACTAACCTATCTATCTGCAGGGCTGGGGTGATATGCTGGGTCTGGTGACACTAACCTATCTATCTGCAGGGCTGGGGTGATATACTGGTTCTGGTGACACTAACCTATCTATCTGCAGGGCTGGGGTGATATGCTGGTGTCTGGTGACACTAACCTATCTATCTGCAGGGCTGGGGTGATATGCTGGTTCTGGTGACACTAACCTATCTATCTGCAGGGCTGGGGTGATATGCTGGTTCTGGTGACACTAACCTATCTATCTGCAGGGCTGGGGTGATATGCTAGGTCTGGTGACACTAACCTATCTATCTGTAGGGCTGGGGTGATATGCTGGATCTGGTGACACTAACCTATCTA
Organism: Leptodactylus fallax; assembly: GCA_947044405.1. NCBI lineage: Eukaryota > Metazoa > Chordata > Amphibia > Anura > Leptodactylidae > Leptodactylus > Leptodactylus fallax. The sequence goes on along the minus strand of CAMRHE010000560.1, from coordinate 133,197 downwards.
TCTGCGGGGCTGGGGTGATATGCTGGTTCTGGTGACACTAACCTATCTATCTGCAGGACTGGGGTGATATGCTGGTTCTGGTGACACTAACCTATCTATCTGCAGGACTGGGGTGATATGCTGGTTCTGGTGACACTAACCTATCTATCTGCAGGACTGGGGTGATATGCTGGTTCTGGTGACACTAACCTATCTATCTGCAGGGCTGGGGTGATATACTGGTTCTGGTGACACTAACCTATCTATCTGCAGGACTGGGCTGATATGCTGGTTCTGGTGACACTAACCTATCTATCTGCAGGGCTGGGGTGATATGCTGGTTCTGGTGACACTAACCTATCTATCTGCAGGGCTGGAGTGATATGCTGGTTCTGGTGACACTAACCTATCTATCTGCAGGGCTGGGGTGATATACTGGTTCTGGTGACACTAACCTATCTATCTGCAGGGCTGGGGTGATATGCTGGGTACTGCTAACAGACCCCCTTCCAAAAAATTATGAAGTGCATGAGGTTTTTTTTCTAGTATTTTTAGTTTTTTTTTAACTAACTGAAATTGTGTCATTTTCCCAGCTGTTTCTGGGGAAATCAAGCCCTTGGAGGCAGACCCCATTCTACCCAAAGATGGGACTTGCATCTTTTAGACATTTATAGCATATCCTGTGGTTATGTGATAAATGTTACACCGCCATTTGGTTGCCTTTGTCTAGTATATATGAATTCAACCCAGGCCTGTGGAGTTGGTTAGCCAAACCACCGACTCTGACTGAATTATTTCTTCCCGTCTGACTTGTGCTCTGAGTCCGACTTCACAAATGGCTGCCAGATAGAAGCTGTAAAGATCCTCTAATTCATTAAACTGAATTCTTATGATCGTAAAAATGTAACAAACCATGTATCTAATTAATTATACATTATCAATAATTGTAGAATATAATTTAAATTAATTATTCATGTTATTTTGAAACCGGAGTTAGTAACTTTTTTCCAACTCGAACTTTCCCCAAAAAATAGCAATTAAAAATGAGCAAAAAGTCAGACATACCAAACATTAGTACCAATAAAAAGTACAACTTGCCCCGCAAATAAAGAGCCCTGATATATCTCTGTCAGCAAAACTGGAAAAAAGTTATAGGGGTCAGAATATGGTGACCCCAGGAAAATTGTTAATTTTCAACAAGTGACGTTTTATTTATAAAAGCGGTAAAACATAAAACCAATATAAATCTGGTATCGCCGTAATTGTACAGACTCGCCGGACAAAGCTACCATGTCATTATTAGAGATGAGCGAAGATTTCAAAAAATTCAATTCGGCAACTTTGCCGAATTTTCCAATACGATTCCATTCTATCCGAATTAAATCGCGGCGAATAAACAGCTATTTCCTGTCTGCAGAGAGCCGGGGTGGGCCACAAAATGGCGGAAGCCCTTGGATGCCGTGGTCATGTTTGACCGCGGCATCCAAAGTATTAAAACCCCCGATCGGTTATGGAGGAGGGTGTTCGCTGTTACGGGGGTTTTAACACCTTGGATGTAGCGGTCAAACATGCCGTGGGCGCTCGCGATGGGGTTAAAAGGCTGTGACATCACAGGGTTGGCTGCTCATTGGCTGCATGCATGGCATTGTGGGTGATCCTGCGTTCCCAGAATTCCTTTCCCCATGTCCTAACGTGCAGAAGCCATTTTGAAAAAAATGCAATTCGTTACCACGAAGCGTGAGGAAATCCGGATTCAGTGCGAATCGAATATTTCATGAAATTCGAATCGAATTCTACTTAGTCAGCTTCGATTCGCTCATCTCTAGTCACTATTAGTGTAGAGTGAATGCCGTAAACGAAAATGCAAAAAATTATAGAATTGTAGGAATTGTAGGTTGTCAGACATTTATGAAGGAGTCAGAGTTGGAGTTGAGCGTTGAAAAAAATAGAAGAGTCTGTGGTTTGGCCTGGTCCGAGTTTTAGAATTGACAGCCATGATTGGTAGATCGGTGACGGTCTGATTCTTGGCGCTGTTGGGTGATTTTATTTATTTATTTTTTTATTTTAATTTAGATTTTTATTTTTTTTATTTTTATGGTTATTGTTTTACTGCGATATAAAAAATCTATTTCTTCCATTTGTGTTCCAATTAACAAATGAATAGGCGATGGCGAGAGGTTGTCTGTATACCCGTAGGACCCTCTCTGGCGCGGTTCTTTGGCTCAGCATCACTAAAGGGAGGAAAAGTGTTATTTACAATCTGAGGGTTTTTTGTCTTTTTTAATCTTTTTTTTAGCAGTGTCTCCATTTTGGATACCAGATGGTGAACTACAGATTTGTCGGAGAGTCTCTGCTAGAATTTCGGAAATAACAGCAATAGGTTACAAACGTCTACAAAATGATAAAGCGAGCTGATGGCGCATATATTATCTGCAGCCGCTAGATTTTAATAGCACAATTTGTGGCGCCAGCAATTTACACTTAAAGGGATATTCCGGTCACAACAAAGTATCACCATGTCAACAGAAACTGCGAGACTCTTTCTAACCGGTGATGGTATGACCTCCAATTATGAGAAACGGGGGGAGCAGCAGTTCGGAAATGTCAATGGTGACCACTAGAGATAGTCGAGTCCAGTGATCGGCTATAGCCAATGCTTCCCTTTTGAAATGAATGATATGGCGGTACACATTTCTGACAACCTGCTCCATCTATAGGAAGACACCCCAGTTTTCATGATTGGTTGTGGTCATTTGTTGTGACCAAAATAACCCTTTAAGAGGGGATTGGTAAGAACATTACCTGCAGTGTATTTTTATATGACAACTACTTCAGAAAACTTGTTGTCAAATACCCTATTAGAGAGTTATAAAGAGTATGTCTCACTCTGGAGGACCAATCCTGTTCTGCATTACATAGACTACCCATTGATTTAAAAGGGCACAGTGTAATTCCCAGCTCCACCTGTGGTGGCACTATAGTAAAATTAAAAACATGCCACCATATTTCCTAACAGACTGCAGCTGACTGCTTAACACCTTTTGTGACCAACTTATTGTGAAGGATTCCTTTAAATAGGGATTGTTCAAGGGCCCGAAACAACATGGTGATAGTAAACTAGACAGTCCTGCACGGCACCAGGTTTATCTAAGGGTCTGTTCTTGGATAAATCTTGCATATTGTTATATTGTCTAGTCTAACGTTTCACCGCTTATTAGTTGGCTTAAAAGTTCTTGATGCGGTTTTGGGCCACTCCCCTTTTCCATGAGGCCACTCCCCTTTTCGCACAAGATGAAGCCGTTTCTAAACAGTCTGTAAAACACATGATAAATGAGTGCATGGCAGTTTTTTGGTGTAAATTACACCAGAATTCTGGCACATTTTGCTTTGTAAATCTCCCCCTTTGCACTGTTTGTTACTTTACACATCCACTTACAACCCCTTTAAGCGGACATTGCTGTGCAGGTTGCTATACAACCATGGAGAAAGAGACTTGTCTGAGATTTTCTTTATACCAGGGCTGTGGAGTTGGAGTTGGGGCAGTTTTGGATGGATTGTCAAAAAGTTACTGACTCTACTTCAAAATAAAATCCATCATTATCTGAAATTCTGTTCTAGAATTATTGATATTGTATAATTTAATTAGATACAAGGTTTGCTACATATTTACTTTCAGAGTAGTTCAATCACTGGCTTTTTTTGGTGAATTAGAGGATCTTTACTACTTCTTTTTGACCATGGTCAGCCATTTATGATGGAGTTAGGAGTCTGATTTAGGAGAATTAGAGGAGTCGGTGGTTTGGCCTACTGACTCCATAGCCCTGCTTTATACTATTCTTATTAAAAAGGTTTTCTGACTCCAAATTGATTTTTCATACTGATGACCTATCTACAGGATCCATCAGTATGTAATCTGTGGGAGTCAGGACACCTGGACCCCACACAGATAAGCTGTTTCGGCAGCGTCTGGGGGCTTGGAACGATAGCAGTGGTTGTGGTGCGTATGCACATTCTCCTATTCAAGTAAGCCCTGTCCACTGCATAGTGGTGATTCCGAGGAACTGCAGCACCGCTCCTATTACTTGGATACACGCTCCCTGTCTACTGCTGTAATTTCCAGCTGATCTCATTTTTCTACCCCTCTCTCTATCTCTTTGCCCTACTTCTCTATTATTCAACATCTCTTTCTACCTCCCTTCCTGTCTTTCTCTCTCTACATCTGTCACTTTCTATCTCTATCCCCCATCTCTCACGATTCCCCTCCCTCTCTAAATTCCCCTTCCTCTCTAAATTCCTCTTTCTCTCTCGATCCACTTCTCTTGATCCTCCTCTCTCTCTGTTTCCCTCTCTCTCTCGGTCCTCCTCTCTCTCTCGATCCTCCTCTCTTTCTCTCTCTCTTGGTCCTCCTCTCTCTTTCTCTCTCGATCCTCCTCTCTCTGTTTCTCTTTCTCTCTCGATCTTCCTCTCTCTGTTTCCTCCTCTCTCTCTCTCGGTCCTCCTCTCTTTCTCTCTCTCGATCCTCCTCTCTCTGTTTTTCTTTCTCTCTCGATCCTCCGCTCTTTCTCTCTCTTGATCCTTCTCGCTCTCTCGATCCTCCTCTCTTTCTCGATCCTCCTCTTTCTCGATCCTCCTCTTTCTCGATCCTCCTCTCTTTCTCGATCCTCCTCTCTTTCTCGATCCTCCTCTCTTTCTCGATCCTCCTCTCTTTCTCGATCCTCCTCTCTTTCTCGATCCTCCTCTCTTTCTCGATCCTCCTCTCTCTCTCGATCCTCCTCTCTCTCTCGATCCTCCTCTCTCTCTCGATCCTCCTCTTTCTCGATCCTCCTCTTTCTCGATCCTCCTCTCTTTCTCGATCCTCCTCTCTTTCTCGATCCTCCTCTCTTTCTCGATCCTCCTCTCTTTCTCGATCCTCCTCTCTTTCTCGATCCTCCTCTCTCTCTCTCGAATCTCCCTCTCTGTCTCTCGATCCCCTTCTCTCTCTCTCGATCCCCTTCTTTCTCTCTCGATCTCCCTTTTCTCTCTCTCTCTCGATCCCCCTTTTCTCTCTCTCTATCTTGATCCCCCTTTTCTCTTTCTTTCTCTCTCTCTCGATCCCCCTTTTCTCTCTCTCTATCCCCCTTCTCTCTCTCTCTCTCTCTCTCTCAGACCCCCCCCTTTCTTTCTATCCCCCCCATTACATATAATGTATTTCTCACTTCTTATTGGAGTGGCTATAGACTGACTATATGAAGCGGCAGAGATACTCTGTTTCTGCACCAGTTCTTTTCTTTGATGTAAACCTTTTCCCTGGATATAATTTAAGGTGTAATCAATACGTGTATCAGCGATCGCGGGCACGCCTCGTGAACATAAATATTGTTTTCTGGAGTTATGACCTGTGGTTTCTACAGTGTTCTTGATATCTCCAAATCATAAGTTAAGTCCATCTTCTTGCATGTTTGTGCACCTAGAATGAAATCTACAACCAACTCTTAGGTCCTGTAGATTTTAGTCATCATTTAGGTCAGAAAACTGGCATAAATAATGATAAATCTGCTGGGGCTGATGGCGACATCCTTGCCATGCCTCTTTTCAGAAATTATCAAGGACAGTATAAAAATCTGAGACTTGTGACTTTTGATGCCAGTTTTTTGGACTGTAGTGGTTGAAAAATTTACTCTAGACTACAGGTTCTTATGGTACATGAGCAGGAACTCAATAGAGGAAAGCAGGGAAAATTGGATATATTAGTTAGTAAAAGGTGGGCCCAGGGTGGCTGTAGTTGGGTCAGCCAACCCTATTGCACTCCTTAGGGCTGGCGCAGTGAAGCAAGTGTGAAAGTTGATGGTAGTACTGTAGTATCCCCTGGGCGCTTGCCTGTAATGTCTCCCTGAGCCTGTTGGTGGTTAGAGTGCCCTTGATGATGAGTCCAAGATAGAGAAAGATGCAATAACTTACAGTGTACAGTGCCTTGCGAAAGTATTCGGCCCCCTTGAACTTTTCAACCTTTTGCCACATTTCAGGCTTCAAACATAAAGATAAAAAAATTTTATTTTTTGGTGAAGAATCAACAACAAGTGGGACACAATTGTGAAGTGGAACGAAATTTATTGGTTATTTTAAACTTTTGTAAAAAATAAAAAACTGAAATCTGTGGAAAGAGCTGAAAACTGCTGTTCACAAACGCTCTCCATCCAACCTCACTGAGCTCCAGCTGTTTTCCAAGGAAGAATGGGCAAGAATTTCAGTCTCTCCATGTGCAAAACTGATAGAGACATACCCCAAGCGACTTGCAGCTGTAATCGCAGCAAAAGGTGGTGCTACAAAGTATTAACTTAAGGGGGCCGAATAATATAGCACGCCCCACTTTTCAGTTTTTTATTTTTTACAAAAGTTTAAAATAACCAATAAATTTCGTTCCACTTCACAATTGTGTCCCACTTGTTGTTGATTCTTCACCAAAAAATTAAAATTTTGTATCCTTATGTTTGAAGCCTGAAATGTGGCAAAAGGTTGAAAAGTTCAAGGGGGCCGAATACTTTCGGAAGGCACTGTACTTGGAATAATGCAGGTAAAATAAACAGCAATCTTCCATATGATGGTGCCATAGTTTTTATGAACACCTCAAGGCTGGAGCTGATGGGATTCCCTGGGCCAGTCTCCACTGGTGCTTTTAAGTCTCTCACAAAACACCATGAGCTTATTCCCAGCCTAAAAGGTGCGTTACATTTCCTAAATAGCTTAGGTTACAATAAAGGTTCCAGTGCACATTCACTTAAAATGACCATAAGCAAATGCAAATAAACCATTTCTTTCTCAGTACTTGCTACATGTGACTGCTGTAAAGCAAATCTCTGAGAGCTGTTCACAGTGTCTAAGACAAAGATGGCTGCCTCTACAATTGTGTACAGAAAATAGAATTTAAAAAATCACAAAATATTAGTAGAAAAGATTAGAAAAAAAGAATAATTAGAAGTATCTGGATTTAATTGAAGGTGTACTGAATAGGTATCACTTCTCTTCCTAGGAGTGTTTATAATATTTTCAAGCTTAAGATTTTTGGGCCTTGACTAGAATGACAGTGTAGACTGACACATAGGGGTCACCTTGTATAGGGACCAATTTTATTTTATTTTTCACTGCAGATATTTACATGTAGTAATTGTGTGAACAGTTTTGCATATCAGTTGGAAGCGAACAGTGAAATCTAATTCTGGCAGTTTTTCCATTTTTTTGTTGGCAGCTTCTCTTGAAGTTGATCATTATCATTACATATAATTATTATGAGTTATATATTTTTGTAATACAAGATGGATAGACGCTATTTAATTATGAAGAGAGATAAAACAATAATGAAAACCTCAAGTCTTGGCCGTAATTAAAGGGGTTTTCCCGCATATAATTGGCATATTAATTGATGTGCCATAAATGTCTGAATGATGGGCATGTGACAAAGACCTCCCTACTAATCGAGGAGTGACACTCGTCCCTCAATACCATCTGTACCGAAAAAGAGGTCGGGTATATATATTTATTTATTGTTCTTACTTATATAGCACCAATACATTCCGCAGCACTTTTCTGACATTGCCCAAAATTAGGCTGCCAATATAAATTTCCTTATTGGAATGTCTTTAGTGTGTCGGTAGAAACCCCACAAACACTGGGAGAACGTATAACTCTAGGCAGAGGTTGTCCTTGGTTGGATCATGTCGGTGAGGTTGGTTATTTGAGCTTTATCAAATTTTGATGATGGTTCTATGTCAAGCCCTCCACTGAAACTTTATGGAAATTTCTGAAATACGAATGACTGGTAATTGAAAGTGTTGAGCGGAAACAGAATGAGGACAGCCAGTGACAGGATGGTGGGAGACAGTCATAAAATTGTGAACATGTATTTGAGAACCAGAATGTTCTGGAGAAACCCAATCGAGATGGCCTTCAGGAACGACTTGAGGTGGCTCCACTCTGACTGCTTCCACCTGAAGTCAATTGGATTCCGGAGATGTTACCGTAGACGTTACATTGTTCTGTATGTTGATATTGGATAAACTCTTCAGGTTTCACACTTGCTATAGAATTTTTCCTATATACAGGCAAGTCCTTACCCATTACTTATCCACTACTAGTTTTGGCATCAAAAATTGCATGAAAACTAAGTGTTTGAAGCCACCTATATGGAGAAAACAACATGTTGCAGAAACGCAGCGTTTTTTGGCCATTGTGGAAATGCAGTGGAAAAAAAAAACTTGGATTTTACAGTCCCAAGAAAGTGAAAAGATTTTGTTTATTCTCACCCACCTACTGCAGAAAATACAGCCGTGTGTGTTTTTGAAAACCACCGCATGTTAATTTTATCTGCAGAATCATGGCAATTTTTCCAGATTTACAAAGCGGTGAGGAAAGGACCAGAGCTGTGGAGCCGGAGTCGAGTCCAATTTTGTCTGGAATCTGAAAAAAGTGGAAAGGGAAAAAAAAAATGAAGTTTTAATTATGTTATGTAATTATTGATGTTGTATAATTGGGTACATATTTGTTACATATTTATTTTCATAGGAATTCATTTGCGCTTTACTGCTTCTGACTGGCCATGACTGTCATATATGAGGGAATTTGTCTATGAAATCGGTGGTTTGGCCAACTGACTCCATAGACCCGGACAAAAGCAGCCAAAACTCCAGTGTCATTGTTTCGCAGAAAGAAAAGGACAAAATGCTACGATAAAGTCTCCGAGCTCCTTAGCCAGTGTTTCCAGCTTGGTATTGTTAGAGCTCTTTTCAAGGCTTTCCTTTAGATCTCCGAGCTCCTTGGTCAGTTCTTCCGCCATGATTTCCTCATCTGTCTTTTCCACTTGGTTTATGAATTAGCAGAACTCAGTGGTTGTCTTATAAATCACACCTATGAAGCAAGACGTTACTGCTGCAGCAGCTGAAGACCTTTCATGAGATTGATTTAGAAAAAAAAAACCCAGAGATGGTTGCCTTGTTTCTGCCGAAAGTTAAATATCAAGTTGCTGTAGTAATAATTTTGTTTCTTCAGCGCGTTCATTGATTTCATTTATTAAAAGTGTGATGTCATTTATTGACATTGGAGAAGACAGCTGCTTCTGATTTAGGAGCCAGATTTAGATGTTTTATTGCCTTTGATCTGAGTTGTCTTTGCTTGGTTGCATCACTATAGGTACGGCACACTCAATATTGATCAAGAAAAACAGTATTTTTTTTTTTTTTTGAATTTTATCTTTTGAACAAATTGAAGCCGTAGGAAAAATTAATGTATTGAACAATGACAGCTCCTGAAATACTTGTATTGTATCACAATGAAGGAGAAAACTGGAGGAAAAGTTACTGAAATACTGGAGACAAGAAATTCAACTTCAGATTTTCACCATACACATGAGCTCTGTGATATATAGGGTTATATGATAGAGGAGAGAAGCTGAGCTGTGTGATATATAGGTTTATATGATAGAGGAGAGAAGCTGAGCTCTGTGATATATAGGTTATATGATAGAGGAGAGAAGCTGAGCTCTGTGATATATAGGGTTATAGGATAGAGGAGAGACTGGGAGCTGAGCTCTGTGATATATAGGGTTATATGATAGAGGAGAGAAGCTGAGCTCTGTGATATATAGGGTTATATGATAGAGGAGAGAAGCTGAGCTCTGTGATATATAGGGTTATATGATAGAGGAGAGAAGCTGAGCTCTGTGATATATAGGGTTATATGATAGAGGAGAGAAGCTGAGCTCTGTGATATATAGGGTTATATGATAGAGGAGAGAAGCTGAGCTCTGTGAGATATAGGGTTATATGATAGAGGAGAGAAGCTGAGCTCTGTGATATATAGGTTATATGATAGAGGAGAGAAGCTGAGCTGTGTGATATATAGGGTTATATGGTAGAGGAGAGGTGAAGCTGAGGGGGGGGCTCTGTGATATATAGGGTTATATGATAGAGGAGAGAAGCTGAGCTCTGTGATATATAGGTGTATATGATAGAGGAGAGAAGCTGAGCTCTGTGATATATAGGGATATATGATAGAGGAGAGAAGCTGAGCTGTGTGATATATAGGGTTATATGATAGAGGAGAGAAGCTGAGCCCTGTGATATATAGGGTTATATGATAGAGGAGAGAAGCTGAGCTCTGTGATATATAGGGTTATATGACAGAGGGAGAGTTTGTTGGAGCTGAGCTCTGTGATATATAGGGTTATATGATAGAGGAGAGAAGCTGAGCTCTGTGATATATAGGGTTATATGGATAGAGGAGAGAAGCTGAGCTCTGTGATATATAGGGTTATATGACAGAGGGAGAGGAGCTGAGCTCTGTGATATATAGGGTTATATGATAGAGGAGAGAAGCTGAGCTCTGTGATATATAGGGTTATATGATAGAGGAGAGAAGCTGAGCTGTGTGATATATAGGGTTATATGGATAGAGGAGAGAAGCTGAGCTCTGTGATATATAGGGGTATATGACAGAGGGAGAGGAGCTGAGCGCACATATAACTTTCAACAAGAGAATGCAGATTATAAAAGCCTGCACTAAAGCTCCACCCACTAGACTCATTCACAGACAGTCTGTAATTGATAGGGCCAGCAAGCTCAAATCTGATCTTGCCCTGTGTTCACACAATTGCGCTACTTTAATGATATCCGGCGCATGTACGATACAGCAGAATCTAAAAGACCAGCTTACGAACTGTTCTGCGCATGCGCCGAAAGTCATTGTGGCAGTGTAAAAACTAGAACACAGGGCCAGGTGAGATCTGAGCAGATCTTGCTGTCCCCGTCAATCTCACCGTGATTCCGCAAGGATATTTGGTGCATGCACAGAACCGCTCTTTAAGATTTGAAGGTACTGTGGATGCACCAGATATCATTGAGGTGGCGCAAATGTGGGAACACAGGGCCAGACGAGATTTGAGCTTGCTAGCACTATGAAGCAGTGACTGGGGGGAGTGGAGGGCGTTCCTGAGCATTCATGTGAATAGACCCTTATTGAGGAATTGATAAATTGCTGCATATCTGCACTTGTTGCACTTCATGATGTTTTTGTGATTGCTCTTGTCAATGGCTGACACACTGCAATCCTTCCATGAACGCCTGAAATATCTATCCGTGTCATTAGCAGCTGTTGCAGGAGACAAGCTCGGGTAAAATATATATCTCCATCAATATAAAAGCCAGCATGGAGCCGTAGATGATGTTGATCTAATCACCACGAAGCAAGCGGCGCTCCGGTAACTGGAATATTTAGCCAATTACATTTCTGGCAGAGCCCCAAGTCTCCTCTGTAGAAGGCTGTTATTTTAGGAGTTTGTCGGGGGCTGCTTGTCTTTCACTTATGTACTTTTCTCAATCTACGATGACATTACATAATCAGCAGTCTTATTATAAATACACGCCGGCTTATGTGCGAAAGGCAGGAGACGATATCAGGCAAAATATGGGAAGCTTAACAGCTCGCACAAGTGTCACCCACAAGAGTCTTGTCGAGAGCAATAACCGCGCTCCAGTTATTTCTGATTTCAAAAACACGGAACACTCCCGATATTGTTCCTGCCTTGATGTGTAATCTTAATGATTTCTTTGACTGCCGGATTTCAGCCTTGAAATGGCTAACGACTGGGAAAGGGAAAAAAATGATTTAACTCCTTGGAGGCCAAGCCAGTTTAGGCCACAAGAATTTTTTTGTTTTCAGCCAGAACCTTTTAATTTTTGTGCCTACGTAGCGGGCCCTTTAAGTTTTTAGCCCCAGCTGGTGTGGATGAACGTTTCACTCCTCTGCCTCTTCTGCTGGCATTCGCACTCTGGGTCATGTGACCGCCTCTGCTCTACCCTGTGGACTTGCAGCCAGAGTAGAGGGGAGTCAGTGATGTCACGCAGAGCTGGGCAAGGCTATGGCGTCGGTAGGACAAACTGCTGACTCTGACTTATCCACAGACTAGTTCCAGCTGACTCCTTCACAAAAGGCTGACGGCCATGGTGAGTCAGTGGCAGTGACTCCTATGTAACAAGCTCTGTATCTAATTATTTATACAATATTAATAAGTGTATAATTTTTCTTTTTATTTTGGAGGCGGTATCTTACCCCAACTCTAGCCGAAACTGGTCCTAACTCTGACATCACAACCTTGGAACAGGATAGACAACGCATAGAGACTTCTGACGCCCCGCTGTGTTCTGGGGACCAACATATATATTTGTCAGAGGCGTAACTTCAAGCTTCTGGGCTCCAATGCAAAATCTGTAATGGGGCCCCCTCTTACCACATACTGTCTATAATAATGGCGTATTCTTATATTGTAGAGAGGCATGTGGGCCCCCTCAGGCTCCAGGGTCGGGAAGCGATTGCTACCTCTATACCTCCTATAGCAACGCCCATGATCTGGGGTCCCAAAGATTGTCAAATACATTTGAAGGTATCCCAGTTTTCCCCTTTAACCTTCCGCGATAAGCTGCTCTGGTGGTGGGGTATTTCCTCCCCCCCCCCATTCAGAGCACATGCACACTTGGCTGAGCTAAGCATGCATGTGTATGGGGTTGGGAGAATAGTTGGAGACCAAACAAGTCAATTGGCTGTGAACTGTTGAAAGTGTATGAACCACATTTAGTTCTGTACTTCTTTTTAGCTTATAGATGTAACCAAGTATATATCTATTTGCTGACAGCAAGCAGGGATCTGAAATGTGCTTTTTTTTTTTTTCTTCTTTCTTTTTCTTCGGCAGATCATTTGTAACCAACATATCAGTTCAGATGATTTCAGATAGATGGGTTAGGGTCATCTGAGTGAATTGCTGTTTTCCACTTGTGTATCAGTGGCTCCATTGCTGAGATATTGCTCTCTTTGTCAAAATACACTTTTGAGCCACAAGGGCGTTGCCGCTTGCCTCTTGGGGTAATGACAGTGCTCTCATTGCTTCAAAGAGCTCATTTGCATATTTGAGATCAATATCTCGGTAGTGGAGGCAGCAAGTCACAAGGGGAAAACACTGATTCAGGTGACCCTGGGGTGATATGCTGGCTCTGGTGACACTAACCTATCTATCTGCAGGGCTGGGGGGTGATATGCTGGTTCTGGTGACATTAACCTATCTATCTGCAGGGCTGGGGTGATATGCTGGTTCTGGTGACACTAACCTATCTATCTGCAGGGCTGGGGTGATATGCTGGTTCTGGTGACATTAACCTATCTATCTGCAGGACTGGGGTGATATGCTGGCTCTGGTGACACTAACCTATCTATCTGCAGGGCTGGGGTGATATGCTGGGTCTGGTGACATTAACCTATCTATCTGCAGGGCTGGGGTGATATGCTGGCCCTGGTGACACTAACCTATCTATCTGCAGGGCTGGGGTGATATGCTGGTTCTGGTGACACTAACCTATCTATCTGCAGGGCTGGGGTGATATGCTGGGTCTGGTGATACTAACCTATCTATCTGCAGGGCTGGGGTGATATGCTGGTTCTGGTGACACTAACCTATCTATCTGCAGGGATGGGGTGATATGCTGGTTCTGGTGACACTAACCTATCTATCTGCAGGGCTGGGGTGATATGCTGGTTCTGGTGACACTAACCTATCTATCTGCAGGGCTGGGGTGATATGCTGGTTCTGGTGACACTGACCTATCTATCTGCAGGGCTGGGGTGATATGCTGGGTCTGGTGACACTAACCTATCTATCTGCTGCAGGGCTGGGGTGATATGCTGGGTCTGGTGACACTAACCTATCTATCTGTAGGGCTGGGGTGATATGCTGGTTCTGGTGACACTAACCTATCTATCTGCTGCAGGGCTGGGGTGATATGCTGGTTCTGGTGACACTAACCTATCTGCAGGGTGGGGTGATATGCTGGTTCTGGTGACACTAACCTATCTATCTGCAGGGCTGGGGTGATATGCTGGGTCTGGTGACACTCCCTTTAACAATAAAAAAACTTCTAGTGAGATCACTATGATCCCCTGCCAGTCTCTTCCTGGTCCTTCTTGACACACAGGAAATGCTGCTCAGCCAATCGCTGGAGGAGGCAGGTCACTGCCTCAACCATTGATTAGCTAAATGGTTCCTGTGCGTTGCAATGGACAAGGAAGCGGAGACCAGCAGGGGGATTGGTGGGATTAATTTTGTGACTTTTTAAAAAAAAAAATTTTAACCCCTTGTCAAAAGTTGAGGAATTGATACAAAGTATATTATGTTGTAGCAGAACACAATGTCTAAGCTTAATGTACATTACACTGGAAACCTCTTTGACTTGGACGTGTTAAGTATCACATTTCCAGGTCCAGGACGCTGAGTTTGCTCCAGATTCCTCTGCTCAGTGTGAGAATGTTCTCACTTTGATTCTTTGTCAGATGAAGGCACATAAAACGACCCAGCTCTGCTTGTGGTCGGTGAAGACGGTTTGAGCAGGTGCATCCTCCCTCAGTAACCCTCAGACAGTCGCCATTTCGGCGTCGCTGCTACCATTAAGCCTTAAGGTTGACGTGGCCACAGATTGTCACAAATCCTTATTCTGTGTCTTGCCATCAGACCCCCGCCATCGGGAACTGGCAGGCAGTTCACCAGAGTGAGAGGGGGGGTGGGAGTCTTTCAACCAAAATATAGGTTAAGCCATAGCAATCCCAGGCCCTGGCTCCCTCTCAGATGAAATCAATGAGGTGGCGGAGTGCGGAGGGCTGGTGTGCTGCTGTGCGTTTGGCCGCTTTTCCCTTTTATCGCTCCCTCCCTGTGCCGCATCGCTCTCACGCTGTTCTTAAATGTGTTTGTGTCCCAGACTAGCGTCGAGTGCTGCTGCAGTGACCCATTTAAACCCCCTTGGGGTCTCTTTCAAGTCGTATCGCAAGCTGTAGATGGCACCTCTGTAGTCTCGCCTTACACTGCAGATAATCACTGAAACACAAGCTCCTCGTGCGCCTCCGAAATGAAGGTCAAGGCCGGAGGAGAAGCAATAAAAGGAGATTTAAATAAATCACACCTCCAGCATTGATATCATAACCCCGGCCGTAAAATGCTGCGCAAGGAATTGTGACAAAGGAGGTCTCGTGCCTTGCTGGAGATGAGCAGGACGCCCTAAGACGGCAGTCACAAAAGCAGCGGCGCTTCCAAAAAAAAAAAAAAATCAGATTATTTTTTGCTTGCCGTCAATCCATGCATTTCAGGACAGCTTCACTCCTGTGATCTGAGCTGCTCATCCTGAGCTCCCTGGTTCATGATGAATGAGATTTGCAATGCTTTATTGCTTTGTAGAAAGCTGGATTGCCTCTTGTCATTTTTGGAAATGCAGGATAGGCTAAATTGAAGGAGTTGTACAGAATTAAAAAAAAAATAAAACATGTCTGCTTTCTTTTAAAAAATAGCACCACGTCTGTCCACAGGTAGTGTGTGGTATTTCAGCTCAGATTCAGTCACTGTGATAGAGCACAGCTGCAATGCCACACAGGAGTTGCAAATGTATCGAAAAAAATAACCAAAACGGACCGTCAATCCAGGGATTTTGTGCATGTTGGTTAATTTTGAGCTTTTACCTGCAGTTTCATACAGGTTGAAAATGTCTTATCCAGGACTTGCTATTATACTGAGAAGGGTGGGGGGGGGGTCTCTTCAGACATGTTGTCAATGGTCCTATCAGTGCTTGACAACGGTCTCTATATGCAGAGTCAGAGGCGGGGCTTTCAATCACTATTAGCTCCGCCTCCTTGATTTCTCAACATAAAAAGCAGAGATTTCGATGGATAAAGGACAGGCTATATGGAATCTTTCCCCACTAAACTATATATCAATCTGCTCAGCTCCTCCTGCTCTATATTATTCTGCTGGCAGATCAGACTGTGTTTTCCATGTGACGGGGACCCTTTAAGGCTGGTACATAGCTGGGTAACTTCCCTTAGATGTGCAGATGTTGGGTATTTTGGGTAGCATGGATCGCGCAGCTGTCCCCATCCCTAACCCTTTGTGCCTTGTCACATACAGAAGGACTGAGCCCTCTCTGGGGGTGCAGCCCGCCACTAGTTGTTTGTATCACAAGCTTCTCCTCTTCTGATGCGAGCGTCTTTTTATGACAGTGCTCAGAATGGATTAAAGTGATTTGTGGCAATGAGAAGATTAATTTAATGAGAAGCGCTGGATATGGCAGATCCTGAGAGTCGGCCCGGTCCTCGAGACCGAAGCTTAATACACCTCTGTAATTCAGACAACTATTACCGAGCCAATAATTCTCCACCTTTGTCATCATCATTAATCCTAACCCCAGTCCCCTCTGAGGTGTCCCATAAAACTGCACATGACCCTAGTGCATATTACATGGAAGTGATGGTTCACAACATCTGTTATAGGGGTATTCTAGGACTTACAGGGCTATCCCATATCTATAGGATAGGTGATTATTATGTAATTGCTGGAGTTCCAACCACTGGGACCAGTTACAACATTGGGCGTTCCAATGCCTCCTGTGTGAATGGAGCATTAGTGCACGTGTGTGACCACCACTCCATTCATTTCTAATGGTCAGACGTGTGCACTAATGCTCCATTCACACAGGGCACTCCGGGAGCCCCGTTCTTGTGATCTGTGGCGGTCCCAGCCATCATACATTTATCACCTGCTCTGTGGATATGTAAATATTGCTTATGGGGAAAACCCCTTTTATTTCTTGTATATTGAAAATTTCTAGAACTTTCTAATTAATACATTATTACTCCTCATCGTCACTTCCCTCTGTGGAGCAATGGCATCGCCCTCGTTGCTCCAAAGAGCTGATTTACATACTAAAAAAAGGGTTGATCCCTGATTGGAGACACCGATTCACAAAGGGAAAACTTCATTCGATCCCGGTCACCTTTTAATAAATCTTTTCTTCTCTGCACTAGTCGGGGACTTTATTAAAGGGGTTCTCTGGCCCCAAATCGATTTTTCTTACCACAGGATAGGTCATCAGTATGTGATCTGTCAGAGTAGGACATCGGGACCCTGCACAGATCTGCTCCTATTACGTGTCTAGGAGCGGTGCTGCATGCACTGCCCGTCCATCTGCGCTAGAATAGCTGATCTGTACGGTGTCCGGGTGTTGGCCCTGGCAGATCACTTAGTGATGACCTAACCTGTGGATGGGTCATCAGTATGAAAATTCAATTTTGGGCCAGAAAACCCTTTCAGACTGGCGTACGATACTCCAGTCTCTTCCCGGAAGCATTACTGATGGCAGAGAATTTCCCAGTAATACAGTGCCATATGGAGTTGCGATACGATGGCGTGGCGTACAGAGCTTTAGTGACTGTAATTGTTCCGGTGTCTTCTCCGTGCACCTTGCTCTGCTGTGTCTGAGCCAATACTTGGATAGTATTGACAAAATATAGAGGAAAAAAAAATTGGAATTTTTTTTTATGTCTCCGCATTGTTGACGTTGCAGCAGCTGAAGGGTTAAGCTTGTTTGCAGCGAGTTATTAGATTAATCCGGCATGCATCAGCAATTTATGTTAACTGCGAGAATGCATTACGATTATGACTGTTGTTACTTTAAGAAGGATTCTGAGACGTCTCTGCAGCTGTGTTGCTCAATTGATCGCGTTCCCCAGGGGTTCCTCGCTATTTGAAATGCACACTGCGCCTCGATCCCCGTACCCAGCAAAAGCAGGTTGTTACGAAAAAACAAATTGATTGATAAATGGAAAATTGCTTTATTTCCTTATTTAATTGTTTTAACCTTTTTTTTTGGCATCGGTTCCTGCACCTGCCTTAAACAGATCAATGATTATTACCTCCAAGACTCCACCAATTTGTCTTCGTTTTTACAGATTAACCTTTGGGCTGCCAGTCTTGCACACCAGGTGACACTTGAGGGAAGGCTGGTAGTCCTGCATGCTGTACTGGGACTTGTAGTTCCAGGGGGAACTTTAGTGATTTTTCTTAGTAGATGAAATTCAGAAGATCCCCTATATCAGAAATCTCCTCCAAAAGGATGAGAGACCCATCTGCAGACGGCTGTTTCGAGGTTATTGTCAGTCATCAATGGAAAACTGGGTGAGAAGTCAAAGATGTGGGTCAGGAGGGGTACTGTGTTTCATTAAAGGGGTTGTCCAGGACCTGAAGG
The DNA here is from genome assembly GCA_947044405.1 of Leptodactylus fallax. Lineage (NCBI taxonomy): Eukaryota > Metazoa > Chordata > Amphibia > Anura > Leptodactylidae > Leptodactylus > Leptodactylus fallax. Next base: position 115,144 of record CAMRHE010000560.1, on the reverse strand, counting down.
TAATTGATACTGACAACCTATAAACTTGGTGAAGGTGATTCTGCTGCTGGAAGCCATATAATAGTAATGCGGCCAGATGCCGCCTTGTTCAAGTAAATGGGAACAGGACTGCAGTTCCAGGCGCAACACCTACAGTGTATGGAGTTCTGTACATGGTATACAGGTTCCAGTGCGTACAGTGTACAACAGGTCATTTCCCACGATATATACTTTTTAATAAATAATAGCAATAATAGTGCTTCAGTGTCTTTTCTACAACTCTTCATTGTGCCGTTCCTCCGTTATCCCTCTTGGAAATGTATTAATAATGTTTTACTGTCCTCAACCATTTTCTTTGTTAGTAGTCACTTCTGATTGGACAGTGTCAGATTTATTTACTTTGCCTTCATCATATTCCGCAGCACTTTACAGGTGTTCTCAATCACTGTCCCATTATAGGGCTCACAGTCTACATTCCCTATCAGGATGTCTTTGAAGTGTGGGAGGAAACCGGAGTACCCGGAGGAAACCCACACAAACAAGGGGAGAACATACAAACTCCTTGCAGATGTTGTCATTGGTCGGATTCGAACCTAGGACTCCAGCGCTGCAAGGCTGCAGTACTAACCACTGAGCCATATGGAATGAATATTAAGGCGTTCCATACATAAATCAGTACTGCAGATGAAAATACTAAACTTGGGCATATATATTTTATTTAAGAAAAATGCTACTTTCTGTAGTTATTTCCTTCCCTCCTTATGCGCTGATAACAGTTTACGAATTCATTGTTCAAATCCTTACTCTGGAGTCTGTAGGCAGCTTATAGCAAGATGGCTGTAGATAGGGAAGGAGAACAAGCAGAGAGAGAGGCAGCTGCTATAGATTCTAGTGAGTATTTTATCTCATCACAAAGCTGGATTATCATGTGAAATAGTGTCTAACTCTATGATGAGATAAAACTGTCACTAGTAGCTACAGCATCCCCTGTCAGCTCCTCCTCTCCTCTCTCCATAGTTTTCAGTATTTTGAACCAAATAGCTGTGTATGGATTTCAAAGTACAGACTTGAATGGGGAATTCAGAAACTGTGATAAGTGCAGAGGAAGAGGGGAGGGATATAACAGGAGAAAGAAGCATTTTTCTTTAATAAGATGTATTACAAAATTTTCTATTTCTACCTGCACTATCAAAGTTTGAAATCTATAAATTAATAAATTCTATGATAGGATATATGATAAATTTTGAAATGTATTAGTACCAGTTCTGAGATGAGGTCAAAGTGTCTCTAGAAGCTGCAGCATCTCAGTATCTCTGGAGGGGAGGGGGTGAATTTTTTTTTCTTTAATAAGGTGTATTACAAAATTACTATTTTTACCTGCACTCTTAAATTATGATATATAACATCATATATAATAAATTGACATTTATTAATACCATCTATGTGATGAGATAAAACTGTCACGAGGAGCTACCGCATTTCAGTATCTCTCTGCCCTCTGTCTGCTCATCCTCTCCCCTTCCCTCCCCATAGATATCAGCATGTTGAACCTGTTAGCTTTGTTTGGACTCCAAAGTATGGACTTGAACAGCGAATTCAAAAACAGTGATAAGTGCAGAGGGGAGGGATATAACCGGAGAAAGAAGCATTTTTCTTTAATAAGATGTATTACAAAGTTTTCTATTTCTACCTGCACTATCAAAGTATGACATTTGTAAACTAATAAATTCTATAACAAGTTATATGATAAATTTTGAAATGTATTAGTACCAGCTCTATGATGAGGTCAAAGTGTCTCTAGAAGCTGCAGCATCCTCACTATCTCTCTACCCTCTGTCTGTTCATTTTCTCCTTACACCCCTCCATAGATTTTAGTATGTTGAACCTGTTCACTATGTTTGGACTCCAAAGTACAGTGAATTCAGAAACAGCGATCCGTGCAGAGGAAGAGGGGAGGGATATAACAGGAGAAAGAAGCATTTTTCTTTAATAAGATGTATTACAAAGTTTTCTATTTCTACCTGAACTATTAAATTATGAAATTTATTATAAAAGTTTTAGTTATGCTTTAAATTCCTCCAAAATTCTAAGGGACCTTTCTACAGATTCATTATAAACTAGCACATTACAAGGCTGTTTATATGCAGTATAAAAATAATGAGTCTGTGTGACAGAATCCTGCTCTGTCTGATAATAGGTCTGAGTCCTTTAAGGGGTTAAACAACTAATTGGCTCCTGGTTTTTGCACAAGATGCCGGGGTTGTAAGTTATGTGTTAGCTGAGGTCTCCTGCACATTTGGTGCCCTTTTTGCGGAGTTGATGTAAGGTCAGGAAATAACAGCTGGGTCTGCCGCACGGTACCGAGGAAAATAGATTTATACTGGGAAAGCGACATAAAGCATAGCGCTAATTGCCCCATTAAGCGGTGACTTTACCAAAGACGGCCCACATTTATGCTTTGTTGGAAATAAAAAAAAAAAAAAAAATTTGAACGCAAATGCCAGTTGCAAGCGTAAATTGACATTTTATTTTATTTTATTTTTTTTTTGCCGGAGAGACTGCAGAAAGCTCATACATCATTTTCTACGGTTTATCGGAGAGAACTCAACTTCTTTCCACTTTCTGGATTTAAGCAATTTCGTCTTGTTAAGTAAATATTCTTTGGCTTTCTTCTCCTCTGGAAATGCGGCGGACCCCGGCTCGAAATATCTTCTGTTGTAACGTTATAAAGTATTAGCTGCAGGCAAGCGGCTAATGCCTTCGTTACAAGGGCTTTACACTGAGATTGTGACAGATTATTGGGATCCAGGGGTGAAATCCGGTTTGCATCACTTGATTCATAATTGTCGTGTAGGAGATGAAGGAGCGGCTGGTGTTGTGCAGGAATTCGCTTCCTGAGTGGTACAGTTAAGCAGGACCGACTTTGTGAAATTTTTTTTTTTTTAATGGTGTAGTGTCGTCTTGGAACAAAAAAAAAAACTTTGCATAAATTGTATGGGTAAAGGGGAGGGATCTCTAGCTCTGATACTGATACTAACTGAATAAATGGGCACCATGTCATAATACATTTAAATGATCAATGGGGCACTGTAGAGATCGACTGATCGGGGAGGCAGGTTATTTATAAGAACGGATTATCTATTTGGGACGTTCTGTCTGAGGTGGTCTCCAACTTGTGTACATACACAGTGACTGCACCAGCAGAATAGTGAGTGCAGCTCTGGAGTATAATACAGGATGTAACTCAGGATCAGTACAGGATAAGTAATGTAATGTATGTACACAGTGACTGTACCAGCAGAATAGTGAGTGCAGCTCTGGAGTATAATACAGGATGTAACTCAGGATCAGTACAGGATAAGTAATGTAATGTATGTACACAGTGACTGCACCAGCAGAATAGTGAGCGCAGCTCTGGAGTATAATACAGGATGTAACTCAGGATCAGTGCAGGATAAGTAATGTAATGTATGTACACAGTGACTGCACCAGCAGAATAGTGAGCGCAGCTCTGGAGTATAATACAGAATGTAACTCAGGATCAGTACAGGATAAGTAATGTAATGTATGTACATAGTGAGTGTACCAGCAGAATAGTGAGCGCAGCTCTGGAGTATAATACAGGATATAACTCAGGATCAGTACAGGATAAGTAATGTAATGTATGTACACAGTGACTGCACCAGCAGAATAGTGAGTGCAGCTCTGGAGTGTAATACAGGATGTAACTCAGGATCAGTACAGGATAAGTAATGTAATGTATGTACACAGTGACTGCACCAGCAGAATAGTGTGCGCAGCTCTGGAGTATAATACAGAATGTAACTCAGGATCAGTACAGGATAAGTAATGTAATGTATGTACACAGTGACTGCACCAGCAGAATAGTGAGTGCAGCTCTGGAGTATAATACAGGATGTAACTCAGGATCAGTACAGGATAAGTAATGTAATGTATGTACACAGTGACTGCACCAGCAGAATAGTGAGTGCAGCTCTGAGGTATAGTACAGGATGTAACTCAGGATCAGTACAGGATAAGTAATGTAATGTATGTACACAGTGACTGTACCAGCAGAATAGTGAGCGCAGCTCTGGAGTATAATACAGGATATAACTCAGGATCAGTACAGGATAAGTAATGTAATGTATGTACACAGTGACTGCACCAGCAGAATAGTGTACGCAGCTCTGGAGTATAATACAGAATGTAACTCAGGATCAGTACAGGATAAGTAATGTAATGTATGTACACAGTGACTGCACCAGCAGAATAGTGTACGCAGCTCTGGAGTATAATACAGAATGTAACTCAGGATCAGTACAGGATAAGTAATGTAATGTATGTACACAGTGACTGCACCAGCAGAATAGTGAGTGCAGCTCTGGAGTATAATACAGGATGTAACTCAGGATCAGTACAGGATAAGTAATGTAATGTATGTACACAGTGACTGCACCAGCAGAATAGTGAGTGCAGCTCTGGAGTATAATACAGGATGTAACTCAGGATCAGTACAGGATAAGTAATGTAATGTATGTACACAGTGACTGTACCAGCAGAATAGTGAGCGCAGCTCTGGAGTATAATACAGGATGTAACTCAGGATCAGTACAGGATAAGAAATATAATGTATGTACACAGTGACTGCACCAGCAGAATAGTGAGCGCAGCTCTGGAGTATAATACAGGATGTAACTCAGGATCAGTACAGGATAAGTGATGTATGTGCACAGCGAATCAACTCTTCTGTCTACAGATTCTATCTATATTTGCTAAATGTAAGATTGTTAGAACTGGAGGGGAGTCGCACACAGGACCAGACTATATGGTTTTTGTAGTCTGTCACTATGGAAACATATAGGATCTGTAGACTCAAGACAAGATGTTTAAAATTATTTGCAAAGTTGCTCAAATTTTTTTTTTTTTTTTTTAGCTGCCTTGAAGCATTAAAAATATCTACTTTGTTATCACTTAATCCCATAGAACAAGCAGGGCTTTTTTTTCAGAAATCTTCTAGTGATGGAAAATTCCTTTAACTGACAATGAACGCTTTGCCTCTGTGCAGTTTACACATTTGCGATGGCTCCAGGTTTTATTCTACTTAATTGGGGTTATCAGATTGATGCTTTCCAATCCTTTTTCAGGTTGCACCCCTCCCCTGATTACTCTGTTTGTTCAGAGGTGACTGCTGAGCCCCCAGTCATGAATATGGAATTAGCGGGAAGCGCGCCCGATTGGCCGGCTCGCTGGAATATTTTGTGCTGCATCGGCTATATTTGGCTTCATCCTGTCACTTCAGATGGAAAGATAATTATTGGCATCCAGTTGTTGCTGACACAATTTCCGCCAGGTTTAGGTGCTAAATGTAGGTATTTGAGTGACATAAGGAGGTTTTCAGTGCAGTTTCTCAGAGGTAGGAAAAAAAATAAAATCCTCTCGGCACATAGATGGTAGGAGTATAATTTAGCTGCATTATGCTAAATAGTGGAATTTATTTAAAGCACTTTTTATATTTCGATTTACCACTCGCTCTATAATAACCTCCCTCCAACACTCAATGATATTGCCATATTAAAAATATATGCAGACGGAGACCTTTCCCATAACCTATATTATGGAGCCGCATAAGCTAAACAAATGTTATGTGCGGACCCGAGCGCCACCATATTATATTCAATCTGCAAAGAAGAGACTTTTCACTTCTCTATTTCAATCATTCATTTCCGAACCATCCTGAAGGCTGCGAAGTCGTATCAGATGTAATGTATATACTGATAATGTGTAACCTGTGTAGTGGCCGCTCACATGTCACCGTGAAGAGCAACATAATTTACATATTACTAATAACTAATTCAAGACAATCTCTAATTATGTTAAATAGTGAGTGAAGCTCTGGAGTATAAAACATCTCAGGATCATTACAGGATAAGTAATGTAATGTATGTACACAATGACTGCACCAGCAGAATAGTGAGCGCAGCTCTGGAGTATAATACAGGATGTAACTCAGGATCAGTACAGGATAAGTAATGTAATGTATGTACACAGTGACTGCACCAGCAGAATAGTGAGTGCAGCTCTGGAGTATAATACAGGATGTAACTCAGGATCAGTACAGGATAAGTAATGTAATGTATGTACACAGTGACTGTACCAGCAGAATAGTGAGCGCAGCTCTGGAGTATAATACAGGATGTAACTCAGGATCAGTACAGGATAAGTAATGTAATGTATGTACACAGTGACTGTACCAGCAGAATAGTGAGTGCAGCTCTGGAGTATAATACAGGAGGTAACTCAGGATCAGTACAGGATAAGTAATGTAATGTATGTACACAGTGACTGCACCAGCAGAATAGTGAGCGCAGCTCTGGAGTATAATACAGGATGTAACTCAGGATCAGTACAGGATAAGTAATGTAATGTATGTACACAGTGACTGTACCAGCAGAATAGTGAGTGCAGCTCTGGAGTATAATACAGGATGTAACTCAGGATCAGTACAGGATAAGTAATGTAATGTATGTACACAGTGACTGTACCAGCAGAATAGTGAGCGCAGCTCTGGAGTATAATACAGGATGTAACTCAGGATCAGTACAGGATAAGTAATGTAATGTATGTACACAGTGACTGTACCAGCAGAATAGTGAGTGCAGCTCTGGAGTATAATACAGGATGTAACTCAGGATCAGTACAGGATAAGTAATGTAATGTATGTACACAGTGGGGGGGGGGCGGGGAGGGCCGGCAGCAGGGTTGTGTGCACGACTGTACCAGCAGAATAGTGAGTGCAGCTCTGGAGTATAATACAGGATGTAACTCAGGATCAGTACAGGATAAGTAATGTAATGTATGTACACAGTGACTGCACCAGCAGAATAGTGAGTGCAGCTCTGGAGTATAATACAGGATGTAACTCAGGATCAGTACAGGATAAGTAATGTAATGCATGTACACAGTGACTGTACCAGCAGAATAGTGAGTGCAGCTCTGGAGTATAATACAGGATGTAACTCAGGATCAGTACAGGATAAGTAATGTAATGTATGTACACAGTGACTGCACCAGCAGAATAGTGAGTGCAGCTCTGGAGTATAATACAGGATGTAACTCAGGATCAGTACAGGATAAGTAATGTAATGCATGTACACAGTGACTGTACCAGCAGAATAGTGAGTGCAGCTCTGGAGTATAATACAGGATGTAACTCAGGATCAGTACAGGATAAGTAATGTAATGTATGTACACAGTGACTGTACCAGCAGAATAGTGAGTGCAGCTCTGGGGTATAATACAAGTAAATAATAATTCAAAAAAAATTGAGAATGTTGATGCTGCGACCACATATTTTGTTACCGAGTAGATTTGGTTTGTGTCACAGAATACGTCTGTACTATATAAACACTATATAATGATGTCATTTGTTTTTCTATATAATATAATGGGACTATACATTCTCACGCTCCTCAGTTTAGATTTCTCTGATATTACCAAGTATTGGACAATCTTATATAGATGAATGTTTTGATGGATTCGCATAACTGGAGCTGAAATAAATATTTTATATGTTGCTATTGATGGATAAATCTCCACATCCATGAAGCGTGTGACACACACGTATGACTGTTTATTATGGATCTCTGGCACAGACTGTGTGGCCAGTGTTTGTGCTGGAATACATTCAAGTAAGAATCCCACGGGCAGATTGTTTACCTTTAATTATCCGTACTGAGAAGAAATTTGTAAGAGCAGAAATCTGATCCCGCACTCCCACCTACGAGTTCATTAGAGTAAGATTACGCCATAGTGAGAGCCTTGTGAATCATCACTTTATCTGTCCGCCTGGTCATCAGGTATTACTGTGTAATGTCACACTGTGCACTGGATACCTGCAGCATGTAACACGCCTGCAGCCAGATGATAATTACTCTTGCGGAGCAGTGGGCGACTCACCTTAGTGTGAACACTCCTCAGTAATTAACTCGCATACAGTATGCTGGACTGTTAATGTCACCTGTGTTTTATTGCTTTGCGCAACATCTAACAAGCAAATTGATACAAATTTTTTATATACTTTGTCCAGTAGTATATACCTTATATTGTTAGTTCCATAGAGCACATTGATGTACAGTATATTATTTCATTACTTGGCTCATTTTTCTGCTGCTTTGCGTCTATTCTTAGTATCCCGAGTTTATTAGTTATGCTAAGTTCACACTAGCGCTTGCTCTCCGTTGTTTGGGTCCGTCGGCGACCGGGACAATGAAGAGGCGGACCGTAAAAACAGCAGTTACATCCAGAGCCCGAGGGTCCCCATTGAGTATAATGGGGTTCATCATCTGAACGCGCTGGAGGAAAACGTAGGAGGAGACTCCAATGCTGATGTGAACCTAGCCTTAGGGTATGTTTGCTCTACCATTAATAGAGTCCGTTGTTCTCATCCGTCATGGGGTGCAAGTATCAGTTGGTGAGGGTCTTAGAGTATCGGTCTGTATCTTTTTTCATTGACTATAATGCAAAAAAACATGGCGGACGCTTTCTTCTGTCATGTTTGTTTACTTTTGTAACAGAAGAAAACGTTCTGTGTGCAAAATTTTATCTTCTGTTAGTAAAGTAAAACGAGTGATGGAGAAGAGATCCCTCAAGGTTTTGGATTTTTATTTTTGACTCCCTGCCTTCTAAACTCCCATAACTTTTTTTTTATTTTTCCATTCACAGAGCCATTTGAGGGCTTAATTTTTGCAGGACAAATTGTACTTCGTATTGGTACCATTTACTATTCTGGGAAGCTGCTAAAAATTTGTGCATATGTGCAACTTTCTTATGAGCTTTGTTTTTATGGCATTCACTGTGCGGCCATATTAACATGTCAGCTGTGTTCTATGGCTCTGTACGATTCTGGTGATACATACCAAATTTATATAGTTTTATTTACATTTTAACCGCTTAAATAGATGCAAAACATTGCAAAAAATTTGTTGGAGTTGCCCTATTCTGACACCCGTAACGTTTTTATATTTCCAGGGCTGTATAAGGTGTCTTTTCTTTTGTTGGACCAGATGTACTTTTTAGTTATTCTTTTTTGGAAAATTTCTATCGCTTTCAACGATTTTTATGGAAATTTTTAAGAGAGGCAAAACTGCGAAAAATATTTTTAGAAGTTTGTAGACCGAGCGTTTTTGTATCATGGGATACCTAATGTGTATGTGTTTATTTCTTTACTTTTATATTTGTTCTAGGGAAAGGGGGAGATTCGAATTTTTAATTCTCACATATGTATATAATTTTTTTTTTTTTCTTAAATTTTGTAGACCCCCCTAGGATGGCAGTTTTTATACAGGCTGCATAGAGCAACCTATAATACAAGTAAATGCAAGACAAGCCTGGGAGCTTGTGTCCAGCGATCCTCCCCAAAATAAGCCCATGCTCTGCCGACGAAATGGAACCTCCTTAACGCCTTTGCGACTGCTCAGCTCCTTAATGGCCACCATATTTAAATACCTGATATGCGGCGTACTATTACAGTTTGATGTAGGGAATGCGTTAATGTCTGTTGTCGTCACCATTTTTGCCAATATTCAAATAAGCTTTGGGCATTACTGTTTACATCTTTGAAGCAATTTGTGCACCCATGTTGCTTCAAATAGCTTGTTTGCATATTTACAAAAACAGTGAGGCAGCCATTCACAAGGTTAAAATACTTTTTGATTCAGGTGACCCTAACCTATCCATCTGCAGGGCCGGGGGGATACTAACCTATCTATCTGCAGGGCTGGGGTGATATGCTGGTTCTGGTGACACTAACCTATCCATCTGCAGGGCCGGGGTAATATGCTGGTTCTGGTGACACTAACCTATCTATCTGCAGGACTGGGATGATATGCTGGTTCTGGTGACACTAACCTATCTATCTGCAGGGCTGGGGTGATATGCTGGTTGTGGTGACAGTAACCTATCTATCTGCAGGGCTGGTGATATGCTGGGTCTGGTGACAGTAACCTATCTATCTGCAGGGCTGGGGTAATATGCTGGTTCTGGTGACAGTAACCTATCTATCTGCAGGGCTGGGGTGATATGCTGGTTCTGGTGACACTAACCTATCTATCTGCAGGGCTGGGGTGATATGCTGGTTGTGGTGACAGTAACCTATCCATCTGCAGGGCCGGGGTGATATGCTGGTTCTGGTGACACTAACCTATCTATCTGCAGGGCTGGGGTGATATGCTGGTTCTGGTGACACTAACCTATCTATCTGCAGGACTGGGGTGATATGCTGGTTCTGGTGACACTAACCTATCTATCTGCAGGGCTGGGGTGATATGCTGGTTCTGGTGACACTAACCTATCTATCTGCAGGGCTGGGGTGATATGCTGGTTCTGGTGACACTAACCTATCTATCTGCAGGGCCGGGGTGATATGTTGGTGCTGGTGACACTAACCTATCTATCTGCAGGGCTGGGGTGATATGCTGGTTCTGGTGACACTAACCTATCTATCTGCAGGACTGGGGTGATATGCTGGTTCTGGTGACACTAACCTATCTATCTGCAGGGCTGGGGTGATATGCTGGTTCTGGTGACACTAACCTATCTATCTGCAGGGCTGGGGTGATATGCTGGTTCTGGTGACAGTAACCTATCTATCTGCAGGGCTGGGGTGATATGCTGGGTCTGGTGACACTAACCTATCTATCTGCAGGACTGGGGCGATAGCTGGTTCTGTTGACACTAACCTATCTATCTGCAGGGCTGGGGTGATATGCTGGTTCTGGTGACACTAACCTATCCATCTGCAGGGCCGGGGTGATATGCTGGGTCTGGTGTTAAGTTAAAGACTTTAGTTATCTGGCACCCTTGGAGTAAATCTTTCTTTGAACTGTTGTAACTTGTAAGGAGTTATCTTGTTATCTGGCATATTTTGAGGAAATCTCCCTGTTAACCTGCATAACTTGAAAAATGCACACAGAAGTTAAACATGGATATGTAGACCTGAATAGACTACCCGGATCAAATGGCATCCTGCTAGCATGGGAGAGGTGAGAACAGCATAGTTCGTGACACCTGCCATGAAGCGGCATAACTTGGAAGATGCTGAATGCGTCTTGGTGTAGCTTCAGGAAACTGCCTGTGAACCAGATTCTTCCTTTGAACTGAACCTGGCGGAAGCTCCTTGTGACCTACAGAATTTGGAAGAAGGTTCATGTGAATCACTGTACCTTGAAGGACGCTCCCTGTGACCCAGCTCCGTAATAGAAGTTCTTGGTGTTACTTGGGGGGAATCTTCCTGTGTTCCGGCATACTTCCTGTGAATTGGTTTGGAAAGCTTTTTTGAAACCAGCAAAGCTTGAAGACAACTTGCTATAAACCAGCATTCTTGAAAGCTACCTGTGAGCTGTCATACTCCTAGAGAAGTTCTTTGTGAGCCAACGTGCACTGCGGTAATCCTGGCAACTTTCTTTGCTTCCCCAGCTGTCTTTAGACCTATGACTTTGGGTCTATTGACTTTTTGGAGATTTTGCTTTCTGCTTAGTCAGCTATATATTAGTGCAGAGTTGTCTTCTGTACTTGTGTCATGTGTATTACTGCCTTTAACCTCATTACATGCCAATCGTACCCCACACTTCCACTTAGATAACATTTGCACATTGCAGTTCTCAAGCCCTAAATGTTAAGTATGAATCCACTTACGCAAAAGTTTGAGCACAAAAATAATCTTGCGTCTTAACCTTTAGCAGATTAGCAGGTGACATTTCGATAGAACAAGGCTTTCTGGACTGTTTGACTTCAAGTGATGTCTTAATATCAGTTGGATGTCTCCGCCATTCCACAATGCACAAGTCAGATGGGACATAATTGTATGTTCTCTCTCTAAAGATCATTTTCCCCCCTAAAATATAAATCTCCAAGAAATATAAAACCTCGAGTCCTCCTTCTCTGTTAAATTGCAAAAAGGTCTGTTCGCTTGCAAAGAGTGGCTTCATTTCTGGGGGACTTGAGGACATGCTTTTCAACTTTAGACGCAGTTCCTGTCAACAGATGTTGAAGTTCCCTGTGAATTGGCGTATCCTTGGAGAAGCTTCTTGTGAACCAGCATATCCTTAGTGACTCTTCCTGTTAATCTGCCTGCCTTGGGAAAGCATCCTCTGATCCAACGTAACCTAGTAGAAGCTTCCTGCAAACTGGTTGACCTGGAAGGAAGCACTATGAGGACCAGCATAACTTGCAAAGGGCTCCTTGTGAACTCTTTGTAACCTAAGAAACTACCTTGTTTCATAATAGATGGGTGGACCATTGGGCAAACACTATCATCTCTTCTGCCCCCCCCCCCCATGCCCTTTAGACTCTTGCAAGCCAAGGTTTTCCTTCCCCAAGTAGATGTTTCATAGTGTGGCCTATCCACATCAGTATGTGAACTGTGGGCGGGTCTGAATCCCGATCCGGACCCCACACAGATCAGCTGTTCCAGGAGCATCTAGGCAGTGGATGTGGTGCACGTTCAGGCTGCTCCTATTCAAGTAATAGTAGCGTTGCAAAACTTCTTTGGAGCCACTGGTATACAGTGGACGAGGCTGCACCATCTTCTGGTGTGTAGATGCTGGCGGAATGGCTGATATGTGCGGATTCTGGTTGCCGGACTCCCACAGATCACATGGTGGCTATCCTGTCCATAGGTCATCAGTATGCCAACTCCATTTGAGGCTTGAAAACCCCTTTAATTTTGATATCGTGTACGCTCTGTTAACATTTGTTCCCGGTTTCCATTCTAGACTAGGACTAGAAGAACGGACAAAAGGACTACTAAAATAGCGGACACCATCTGAGCTTGGAGAACCCCACTGACACTAATGAGGTCCATTGGGTGTCTGTTCTTTTGTAACTGAAATCGCTGGATGAAAAAGTTGGTCTTGCAGGATTTTTTTCATCCATCGATTTTAGACAGATCTGCACCGGATGGATACCAAACGCAGATGTGACCCCAGCCTTAGTCTGTATTATTGGTAAGTGTTGTATCCTGGGAGAATCTCCTCCAAACGTCCTAAGAGAATAATTTGGGGATATAATAAAATCGCGAGTTGTATCTAGAGGTCATGTTTGTTTGGGGGTGTCATACCTGGTAGATGTGGTGACACACGGATTACTGCAGGCAGGCAGTAGTACGACGAGAGATGAGAGCGGCGGCTCACAATACACGACAGCGTTAATGTGCCGGAGTCTGCAGCGTACATTAGATTTTATTGTCTTTCATAGCTAATGACTTTATCCATTGAGCGGCACATCACTGTATTGATCACAGCAGAGATCGGTGGAGGGGTCTAATCATTTCTCTCTATTTCATTACTCGCATTGCATCATTTACTGTATGAATTATTTATTCCAAATATTTATAGTGTGTGGAGGAGGGAGAACAATGGCGCTTCCACTTTCTCAAAATCTATTGTTTCTCCTCTATATAGTTTTTCCATTTAGTTTTGGACTTGAACTTAAACTGCCAATATTCAGCAAATCCACCCAAAATTCCTTCTTCTTTCACTGTGCTGAAACTTAAAGGGTCCCAAAACTAAAAGCTATACTACTGTATTTCTTCTTCCAGTTCAAGCGATTGAAGGATCCTTTGCTGTTCTCTTTTATCTGAGTCTGAAGGTTGAAGTTGTCACCTCCATGTCCATAGTGATTACAGAACTATTACCTATCCTATACTGATCCTGAGTTACATCCTGTATTATACTCCAGAGCTGCACTCACTATTCTGCTGGTGTAGTCACTGTGTACATACATTACATTACTTATCCTGTACTGATCCTGAGTTACATCCTGTATTATACTCCAGAGCTGCGCTCACTATTCTGCTGGTGCAGTCACTGTGTACATACATTACATTACTTATCCTGTACTGATCCTGAGTTATATCCTGTATTATACTCCAGAGCTGCACTCACTATTCTGCTGGTGTAGTCACTGTGTACATACATTACATTACTTATCCTGTACTGATCCTGAGTTACATCCTGTATTATACTCCAGAGCTGCGCTCACTATTCTGCTGGTACAGTCACTGTGTACATACATTACATTACTTATCCTGTACTGATCCTGAGCTACATCCTGTATTATACTCCAGAGCTGCACTCACTATTCTGCTGGTGCAGTCACTGTGTACATACATTACATTACTTATCCTGTACTGATCCTGAGTTACATCCTGTATTATACTCCAGAGCTGCACTCACTATTCTGATGGTACAGTCACTGTGTACATACATTACATTACTTATCCTGTACTGATCCTGAGTTACATCCTGTATTATACTCCAGAGCTGCGCTCACTATTCTGCTGGTGCAGTTACTGTGTACATACATTACATTATTTATCCTGTACTGATCCTGAGTTACATCCTGTATTATACACCAGAGCTGCGCTCACTATTCTGCTGGTGCAGTCACTGTGTACATACATTACATTACTTATCCTGTACTGATCCTGAGTTACATCCTGTATTATACTCCAGAGCTGCGCTCACTATTCTGCTGGTACAGTCACTGTATACATACATTACATTACTTATCCTGTACTGATCCTGAGTTACATCCTGTATTATACTCCAGAGCTGCACTCACTATTCTGCTGGTGCAGTCACTGTGTACATACATTACATTACTTATCCTGTACTGATCCTGAGTTACATCCTGTATTATACTCCAGAGCTGCGCTCACTATTCTGCTGGTACAGTCACTGAGTACATACATTACATTACTTATCCTGTACTGATCCTGAGTTACATCCTGTATTATACTCCAGAGCTGCACTCACTATTACTTATCCTGTATTGATCCTGACCTGATACCAATATTTTTGTATTTTTTTCAGATGGGCCTTGGCAAAACTCTACAAGCGATTGCCGTGGCTTATTGTTACCGTAAGGAATGGCCACTACTCATTGTTGTTCCTTCTTCCTTGAAGTATCCATGGATTGAGGAAATGGAGAAGTGGATCCCAGAGCTGGGACCAGAGGACATATCAGTCATCGAGAACAAGACAGACGTGGGGTAACTGAGCAGGACGGCCGACCTTAGTTTGTTTGTTTGTAGGAAATTTTCCTCTTTCTTTTGCAGTGGTAGAAA
This sequence comes from Leptodactylus fallax, assembly GCA_947044405.1. Taxonomy (NCBI): domain Eukaryota; kingdom Metazoa; phylum Chordata; class Amphibia; order Anura; family Leptodactylidae; genus Leptodactylus; species Leptodactylus fallax. Next base: position 100,038 of record CAMRHE010000560.1, on the reverse strand, counting down.
CAACATGGACTCCAGTGATGCTCCTCACTTCCCATGGCCATGTGCACTTCATCCATAATTAATGCTCTAGAGAAAGAGAATCTGCAGTACTAGGTTAACTTAAGTATTTAGGAGGGCGGCATGGTGGATTTAGAAAAGTGTTGCCGATCAATGTTGGTAGGGGTGATTAAATGTGGAGATTGTCAAATTGTTATTATGAGAACCCCACATGGTCTCCATACATCTAAGGATAAGTAATGTAATGTATGTACACAGTGACTGTACCAGCAGAATAGTGAGCGCAGCTCTGGAGTATAATACAGGATGTAACTCAGGATCAGTACAGGATAAGTAATGTAATGTATGTACACAGTGACTGCACCAGCAGAATAGTGAGCGCAGCTCTGGAGTATAATACAGGATGTAACTCAGGATCAGTACAGGATAAGTAATGTAATGTATGTACACAGTGACTGTACCAGCAGAATAGTGAGTGCAGCTCTGGAGTATAATACAGGATGTAACTCAGGATCAGTACAGGATAAGTAATGTAATGTATGTACACAGTGATTACACCAGCAGAATAGTGAGCGCAGCTCTGGAGTATAATACAGGATGTAACTCAGGATCAGTACAGGATAAGTAATGTATGTACACAGTGACTGTACCAGCAGAATAGTGAGCGCAGCTCTGGAGTATAATACAGGATGTAACTCTGGATCAGTACAGGATAAGTAATGTATCTACACAATGACTGTACTTTTTTTTTTTTTTTTAGATTATTTGATGTAAAGTAATGCATCAAGGTTCTTACTGTTGCAGTGATGTATTTCTGTGTTTTTATGTGTGCTACTTAGTGTTTTGTGGCTCTCTGTATACTTCTGAATATTGTCACTTACGTCTTTCTTTCAGATGATGTAAAATATAATAAAGGACATTCCACATGTACATAGAACCGCTCTGAATTCTCTTCTACCATAGTGAATTGTTTGTGTCTGTACTTTTTACTGCATATCAGAATGTTCCCTTTTTCTTTGACATTGTAAGCTAAGCATTCACTAATAACTTCTCAAAGGCACTTCATAGAGGCGGCCATTGTGTGAGCTGAGGTATTAGATATGCCGACTATTTGTCCTTAAAAAGCATTTTCTCCTACATTTTAAATCTATGCTAAATTCTATTTCCCAAAGAATGGCAGTAATTTGTAATGCCAGAATATTACATATGGGTAGGAGAGACACTGCCAAATTGGGGGGTTGGGGCAGGTGGGTGGAATTTTTAAACTTTTTATGATCCTGTGTCCTGCCTAGTACTAGGACTGACAGGTTCAAGCATGACCCAGGGGATTCTTAAAGGGGTTTTCTCATGAGTAAACCAAATGGAAATTTTAGACAATTAAAAGTGATATATTTTTGAAAATAGAAAAAAATTACATATTTTGCGGCATTTTCAAGATTTTCTCTAACCATCTTAGTGGTAACAATCTGTTGTCTTGATCAGTTGCCAGTGGATATGATGACCATGAATGCAGGAACTTTTTATGGTCTGAGACATTCCTCTTAACCCAGCCATGATGTCCTTATTGTGGGCGGGTTATCTTCTCATACATGTAGTGTCCTCCGGATAACCAGCCATGATGTTCTTATTGTGGTCAGGTTATCTTCTCATACATGTAGTGTCCTCCTGATAACCAGCCATGATGTCCTTAATGTGGTCAGGTTATCTTCTCATACATGTAGTGTCCTCCTGATAACCAGCCATGATGTCCTTATTGTGGTCGGGTTATCTTCTCATACATGTAGTGTCCTCCTGATAACCAGCCATGATGTCCTTATTGTGGTCAGGTTATCTTCTCATACATGTAGTGTCCTCCTGATAACCAGCCATGATGTCCTCCTTGTGGTCGGGTTATCTTCTCATACATGTAGTGTCCTCCTAATAACCAGCCATGATGTCCTTATTGTGGTCGGGTTATCTTCTCATACATGTAGTGTCCTCCTGATAACCAGCCATGATGTCCTTATTGTGGTCGGGTTATCTTCTCATACATGTAGTGTCCTCCTGATAACCAGCCATGATGTCCTTATTGTGGTCAGGTTATCTTCTCATACATGTAGTCATGTAGTGTCCTCCTGATAATAATAATAATAATAATAATAATAATAGTCCTTTAATAGTCCCACAAAGGGGAAATTCAGTGTTTTACAGCAGATAAGATAAGCAGATACAAATACAAATACAACATGTACAGGAATATTCCAAGGTGAGAGGCATTACATTGATAGCAGACAGACAGATAGGGCGTAGCAGGGGGGGGGGGGATTTAACAGGCAGAGAGATATTTTCAGTTCTCTGTGTGTAATGATCTCCGCTTAGGTCGGTGTTGGTTGTACAGCCTAACCGCGGTGGGGGAGGAAAGACTTCCGATAGCGCTCCTTCTCACACCTAGGGTGGAGCAGTCGGTCACTGACAGTACTGCTCAGCGCGATCACAGTCTCATGCATGGGATGGGACTTCTTCTTCTGCATGGAGCTCACCACGGACAGTATCCTTCTGTCACCCACCACCTGCACTGGGTCCAGTGGGCTCCCCAGGACAGAGCTGGCCCTTCTAATCAGCTTGTCAAGTTTATTTCTGTCCCTGGTTGATATACTGCTCCCCCAGCAGGCCACTCCAAAGAAGATGGCTGATGCCACTACCGAGTTGAAGAAAGTTCTAAGAAGTGCCCCCCGGATTCCAAAGGCTCTCAGCTTCCTAAGCAGGTAGAGCCTGCTGTGGCCCTCCTCCTGTACAGGGCCTCCATATGATCTGCCCAGTCCAGCTTATTATTAAGGAGCAAACCCAGGTACTTATAGGTGTTCACAATCTCGATGCCCGTCCCCAGGATGTCCACTGGTTTAGGAGGGCTTCTGCCTTTGCGGAAGTCCACCACCATCTCCTTGGTCTTCCCCGCGATAACCAGCCATGATGTCCTTATTGTGGTCAGGTTATCTTCTCATACATGTAGTGTCCTCCTGATAACCAGCCATGATGTCCTTATTGTGGTCAGGTTATCTTCTCATACATGTAGTGTCCTCCTGATAACCAGCCATGATGTCCTTATTGTGGTCCGGTTATCTTCTCATACATGTAGTGTCCTCCTGATAACCGGCCATGATGTCCTTATTGTGGTCGGGTTATCTTCTCATACATGTAGTTTCCCTCCTGATAACCAGCCATGATTCCTTATTGTGGTCAGGTTATCTTCTCATACATGTAGTGTCCTCCTGATAACCGGCCATGATGTCCTTATTGTGGTCGGGTTATCTTCTCATACATGTAGTGTCCTCCTGATAACCGGCCATGATGTCCTTATTGTGGTTGGGTTATCTTCTCATACATGTAGTGTCCTCCTGATAACCAGCCATGATGTCCTTATTGTGGTCGGGTTATCTTCTCATACATGTAGTGTCCCCTCCTGATAACCAGCCATGATGTCCTTATTGTGGTCAGGTTATCTTCTCATACATGTAGTGTCCTCCTGATAACCAGACATGATGTCCTTATTGTGGTCGGGTTATCTTCTCATACATGTAGTGTCCTCCTGATAACCGGCCATGATGTCCTTATTGTGGTCGGGTTATCTTCTCATACATGTAGTGTCCTCCTGATAACCGGCCATGATGTCCTTATTGTGGTCAGGTTATCTTCTCATACATGTAGTTTCCCTCCTGATAACCAGCCATGATTCCTTATTGTGGTCAGGTTATCTTCTCATACATGTAGTGTCCTCCTGATAACCGGCCATGATGTCCTTATTGTGGTCGGGTTATCTTCTCATACATGTAGTGTCCTCCTGATAACCGGCCATGATGTCCTTATTGTGGTTGGGTTATCTTCTCATACATGTAGTGTCCTCCTGATAACCAGACATGATGTCCTTATTGTGGTCGGGTTATCTTCTCATACATGTAGTGTCCTCCTGATAACCAGCCATGATGTCCTTATTGTGGTCGGGTTATCTTCTCATACATGTAGTGTCCTCCTGATAACCGGCCATGATGTCCTTATTGTGGTTGGGTTATCTTCTCATACATGTAGTGTCCTCCTGATAACCAGCCATGATGTCCTTATTGTGGTCAGGTTATCTTGTCATACATGTAGTGTCCACTCCTGATAACCCGTCCACAATAAGGACATTATGGCTGGGTTTCTGACAAGTCCCAGAACATAGAAAGTTCCTGTATTCATGGTCAAATCCATCGGCATCCGATCAAGACAACAGAAGTCACCACTAAGTTGTTTAGAAAAAATCTTTAAAAACTGCAAAAATGTTTCATTATTTATATTTTGAAAAATGTTTTACTTTTATTTGCTCCATATTGAATTATGGTAATGTTCATGGGAAAATCCATTTAATTTTTTATTCTTATGTCCTGCTTCGTCCCTTAGCATTGTAAATGAGGGGGACCCAAATTGCGTTTACTTCCCAGGGCATCATATGATCTAAAGCCTTTCCCAAATATCACATTTTAGCAGTTTTGTTTTCATTTAACCTTTTTTTTTGCCATGAATGCCTCTCCTATGTCCCATATGGAGTCCCTTTAAAGTGAGGACCTAAGAACGTCTTCCTTTCTGCCCTCAGGAGGATATCGACTTGTAAAGTGACAGTTTTGGGGTACGGCCTGTTGACCGCCGACGCTAAGGTCCTAATCGACGCCCTATATAAACAGCTCTTCAGAGTGGTCTTAGTGGACGAGTCTCACTACATGAAATCTAGAAACGCATCTCGGAGTAAACTTCTCCTGCCCATCGTTCAGAAAGCCACAAGGGCTCTTCTTCTCACCGGGACGCCGGCTCTCGGAAGACCCGAAGAGGTAATTGAATTTGCAGTTTTTTTTGCTCTTTTCTGCTCTCTTACTTGTAATCCTTAAAATCCTTATAAGATTTTCTGTTCCTTAGCGACAAAAAGAAAAAAAAAAAAAATCCGGTTCCTTTCAAATGTGTGATATTTACAGAGGTTGTCGTCCCTTTGTTTTCAGCTCTATATGCAGATCGATGGTCTGTTCCCCAGACGATTTGGAACGTGGACTGAATATGCCAAGAAATACTGTAACGCACATGTCAGGTATCGGTCGTCATTAATTCTGCTAATCACCAACATATGTTATTATTGAGCAGGGAGCGGGGGAGGGGCGGTTTACTAAATTACTGTTGCGTGCGTCTCTCGGGGAAACAAGTTATTAAACCGGTGCTGTATATATAGCAATGTATCTTACTGGAAATGTTACTTAGTGATGGTCGTGCTTGTTACTTAGTTATATCTGAGTTTTCTTATGGTCTTGTATAACCACCTATATGGCCGTCACTGCAGCTTTCCCAGGCTCCTGAATGGTTCTGGATATCACCTTCTTCCATATTTCTACTCTTCTCCTGAATTATAGAACCAGGACAGCTGGAGATGTGTTATTATACAGGTTGTCAATTTTGCCATTCAGAACTCTGGGATAGCTGGTGACAACCCTTGTGATAAGTATGTTAGTTGTCAGCCCCCTACCTAGGCTGCATTGGTTATGTAGTAATGGCGCATTCACACCCTGCATGGTCATGTAATATTTTATCGTTTGCTGCATTTATTGTGCGGTCACTTCACAATGTTCCTGTTTTTGCAATGTTGCAGCTTTTCACTGCATTTTCACCGTTATCACCGTGAGCTTCCTGCCCTGACTTGTAGGCCGTAGGTCACATTAGGCCTGCAAGCTCTGGACAACATGAGTGTAGTACTTACCTCTCTGCTCTGCTTTACTGTATGGGGCCACAGGTGGGGGCCATTTTATTGTATGAGCCTTTTTTATTTATAGGGTCCATGGAACACCCAGATTGCACACTAATGCCATCCATGTGCCATCCATTCCATTTTCCAATGACCCACTTATGACCATGGTCATGTGAAAGTGGCCAAAGGGAATGATAACACCCAGTTGTTAATTTATTCATACGTTGCCAGTAGGAGTAACAGAGGGACAGCGCACCAAATTCTAAGAAAAGATCCCGTAGCGTTGTCATTTCAGCTGGATTTTTTATTCCATCTCGGGGGATTTGCTCTTTAAGCCTCAGTATTGTGTGAGCTCCCAATATAAAGTCTCCCAACTCCTAGTTGTCTGCAGCAAAAAGTACAGCCCAGAGTTTCTGCAGTGAATTTCGTCTCCTGTTTTTCTTTGTTTACCTCCGTTTTAAGGATTCTGCCCCTTATGTAAAACAATGTAAAACACCGCCGGAGGACAGAGCTCTGCACGTCCTGTTAATGTATGTAACTGGGGCTCCGCATTAAATAGGAGTTAAATCCTCGTGTGGAGCATTCAGGACACCGGCTCTTCCCAACGTAGCTAAAAATGCTATAAAAATGTAATTGAATTCCATCGGCTGCGGCTGATACCGGCCTGTAGCGAGCTCTGCAGCGAGAGTTCAAAGCGGCCCCCGGGAACTTAATCTTATGTGCGACAACAAAGGTATGGCGGGTGTTTATGCAATGTATTCTAATAACAGGTGCCCCGGCTCTCCACATCATTAATACCGCCAAGTCCTTCCCTGTCAATGAGAGCCGCCATCAGTTGCTGTCTAATACATCTCACGACCCTGCAGCAGGCAGAGTGTTTAACATGTGTTTTTGTACGAGACGCCGTATTCAAGTGTTTTCAAAATTTTTCCCCAAGGTACTTCGGCAAAAGGACTCAGTGGGATTACCGAGGAGCCTCCAATTTAGATGACTTACACCAGCGATTAAGCAGCATCATGATCAGGCGACTGAAGAATGAGGTCCTGACTCAGCTCCCGCCCAAAATAAGACAGCGCATCCCCTTCGATCTGCCGAAAGACGTGGCCAAGGTGTGGTGTGCGGTACAATGTATAATGTGAAATCTGACAATGACGCTTGTAACACTACAGTAATAACTGCTACATGTGAAGATGATGGGGTCCAAATACTTCTCATACTAACCTGTGTAAAGGAGACAACATTCACTGCAAGATTATAAATAGGCTCTGAATATCCTCCCCATAATACCTGAAAATGGAACAGAGGTTTAATATGCTTTTTACATGGGGAGAGCGTTCTCCTGTGCTCATTGTCGCCCCCTGCTAAGTAATTTTCTGTAATGAACTACCAATAGGAGTGGGGGAAGTGAAGTCATAGCTGAATAATTTAGGCTTACAAAAGAGACGACATTTACACCAGCAAAAATTACATTACTGCAATATCACTACTATAATACTACATCCTATGTACAAGAATATAACTACTATAATACTGCTCCTATGTACAAGAATATAACTACTATAATACTGCTCCTATGTACAAGAATATAACTACTATAATACTGCCCCCTATGTACAAGAATATAACTACTATAATACTACATCCTATGTACAAGAATATAACTACTATAATACTGCTCCTATGTACAAGAATATAACTACTATAATACTACCTCCTATGTACAAGAATATTACTACTATAATACTACTCCTATGTACAAGAATATAACTACTATAATACTGCTCCTATGTACAAGAATATAACTACTATAATACTGCTCCTATGTACAAGAATATAACTACTATAATACTGCCCCCTATGTACAAGAATATAACTACTATAATACTGCTCCTATGTACAAGAATATAACTACTATAATACTACCTCCTATGTACAAGAATATTACTACTATAATACTACTCCTATGTACAAGAATATAACTACTATAATACTGCTCCTATGTACAAGAATATAACTACTATAATACTGCTCCTATGTACAAGAATATAACTACTATAATACTACCTCCTATGTACAAGAATATTACTACTATAATACTACTCCTATGTACAAGAATATAACTACTATAATACTGCTCCTATGTACAAGAATATAACTACTATAATACTGCTCCTATGTACAAGAATATAACTACTATAATACTGCTCCTATGTACAAGAATATAACTACTATAATACTGCTCCTATGTACAAGAATATAACTACTATAATACTGCTCCTATGTACAAGAATATAACTACTATAATACTGCCCCTATGTACAAGAATATAACTACTATAATACTGCCCCTATGTACAAGAATATAACTACTATAATACTGCTCCTATGTACAAGAATATAACTACTATAATACTGCCCCCTATGTACAAGAATATAACTACTATAATACTGCTCCTATGTACAAGAATATAACTACTATAATACTGCTCCTATGTACAAGAATATAACTACTATAATACTGCTCCTATGTACAAGAATATAACTACTATAATACTGCTCCTATGTACAAGAATATAACTACTATAATACTGCTCCTATGTACAAGAATATAACTACTATAATACTGTTCCAATGTACAAGAATATAACTACTATAATACTGCCCCCTATGTACAAGAATATAACTACTGTAATACTACCTCCTATGTACAAGAATATAACTACTATAATACTGCTCCTATGTACAAGAATATAACTACTATAATACGACCCCTATGTACAATTCACACAGAGAACTGAAATATCTCTCTGCCTGTTAAATCCCCCCCCTCCTCTGCTACGTCCTATCTGTCTGTCTGCTATTAATGTAATGCCTCTCAACTTGGAACATTCCTGTACATGTTGTATTTGTATTTGTATCTGCTTATCTTTGCTGCTGTAACACACTGAATTTCCCCATTGTGGGACTATTAAAGGACTATTATTATTATTATTATTATTACAAGTATATAATACTACCTCCTATGTACAAGAATATAACTACTATAATACGACCCCTATGTACAAGAATATAACTACTATAATACTGCCTCCTATGTACAAGAATATAACTACTATAATACTCCTCCTATGTACAAGAACATACTATAATACTGCTCCTATGTACAAGAATATAACTACTATAATACTGCTCCTATGTACAAGAATATAACTACTATAATACTGCTCCTATGTACAAGAATATAACTACTATAATACTGCCTCCTATGTACAAGAATATAACTACTATAATACTGCTACTAAGTACAAGAATATACTAGAATACTGCTCCTATGTACAAGAATATAATTACTATAATACTGCTCCTATGTACAAGAATATAACTACTATAATACTGCCCCCTATGTACAAGAATATAACTACTATAATACTGCTCCTATGTACAAGAATATAACTACTATAATACTGCTCCTATGTACAAGAATATAACTACTATAATACTGCTCCTATGTACAAGAATATACTATAATACTGCTCCTATGTACAAGAATATAATTACTATAATACTGCTCCTATGTACAAGAATATAACTACTATAATACTACTCCTATGTACAAGAATATAACTACTATAATACTGCCCCTATGTACAAGAATATAACTACTATAATACTACCTCCTATGTACAAGAATATAACTACTATAATACTACCTCCTATGTACAAGAATATAACTACTATAATACTGCCTCCTATGTACAAGAATATAACTACTATAATACTGCTCCTATGTACAAGAATATAACTACTATAATACTGCCTCCTATGTACAAGAATATAACTACTATAATACTGCTCCTATGTACAAGAATATAATTACTATAATACTGCTCCTATGTACAAGAATATAACTACAATACTGCTCCTATGTACAAGAATACACTATAATACTACTCCTATGTACAAGAATATAACTGCTATAATACTGCCCCCTATGTACAAGAATATACAGTAACTACTATAATGCTACCTCCTATGTACAAGAATATAACTACTATAATACTACCTCCTATGTACAAGAATATAACTACTATAATACTGCTCCTATGTACAAGAATATAACTACTATAATACTGCTCCTATGTACAAGAATATAACTACTATAATACTACCTCCTGAGTACAAGACTATAACTACTATAATACTGCCCCTATGTACAAGAATATAACTACTATAATACTACCTCCTATGTACAAGAATATAACTACTATAATACTACTCCTATGTACAACAATATAACTACTATAGTACTACTCCTATGTACAAGACTATAACTACTATAATACTGCTCCTATGTACAAGAATATAACTACTATAATACTGCCCCTATGTACAAGAATATAACTACTATAATACTACTCCTATGTACAAGAATATAACTACTATAATACTGCCTCCTATGTACAAGAATATAACTACTATAATACTGCTCCTATGTACAAGAATATAACTACTATAATACTACTCCTATGTACAAGAATATAACTACTATAATACTGCCCCTATGTACAAGAATATAACTACTATAATACTACTCCTATGTACAAGAATATAACTACTATAGTACTACTCCTATGTACAAGAATATAACTACTATAATACTACTCCTATGTACAAGAATATAACTACTATAATACTGCCCCTATGTACAAGAATATAACTACTATAATACTACTCCTATGTACAAGAATATAACTACTATAATACTACTCCTATGTACAAGAATATAACTACTATAATACTGCCCCTATGTACAAGAATATAACTACTATAATACTACCTCCTATGTACAAGAATATAACTACTATAATACTACTCCTATGTACAACAATATAACTACTATAGTACTACTCCTATGTACAAGAATATAACTACTATAATACTGCCCCTATGTACAAGAATATAACTACTATAATACTACTCCTATGTACAAGAATATAACTACTATAATACTGCCTCCTATGTACAAGAATATAACTACTATAATACTACTCCTATGTACAAGAATATAACTACTATAATACTGCTCCTATGTACAAGAATATAACTACTATAATACTGCTCCTATGTACAAGAATATAACTACTATAATACTGCTCCTATGTACAAGAATATAACTACTATAATACTTCCCCTATGTACAAGAATATAACTACTATAATACTACCTCCTATGTACAAGAATATAACTACTATAATACTACTCCTATGTACAAGAATATAACTACTATAATACTGCTCCTATGTACAAGAATATAAACTATAATACTGCTCCTGTGTACAAGAATATAATTACTATAATACTGCCCCTATGTACAAGAATATAACTACTATAATACTATGTCATCTATTCTATTATCACTTCATCTTCTAGTGAATACTAATTTTTCTGCTCTGAAAATAAAAATTACAGGATGTTTCAGGTCTCTTTCTCTTGTACTGTGCTCTCAGGATTACTCAGTGCTGCAGGCTCTCTCTATATACTTCTATATACTGTATGTGTAGAGATGTGGCTATGGTTTCCTCGGATACACAAGTATCAGTGCGTGTAGACATTTGTAGGTGTCCTTGTTTCTTCTGTGCTGGAATGTCTGGCTGTGCATGCATCTGCTCCATCAATACTGGATGATGTGTCTTACTGTGTGGCAGATAGAGAATTACTGGGCCATGTGCATGACCGTGCATCAGCCTAGGAGTATGAGCGGCTCTAAGAGAAAACCTAACATTTGCCCAATACAAACAGCCTGGCGAAAAAGCATGAGCTTTGTTTCGTTGTTAAAGGAGTGATTTTATTTTATTTTTTTTTCTTTTATGACCAATTGTTGGGCTAGGCCATCAATATAATGATCATGGGGGGGCGGAGTGGGGGCCCACTTCTGTTCTCGATCAGCTGTACGGGAGTCGTGACTGCTTCTGGGCAGGTACTACATAGTGTACAGAGCCAGGAGCAGATTGCGCTGTATAGTGGTCATGCTTCATTACTGCAGCTCTTCTCCTAATGGTATGAATGGGAGCTCAGCTGTAATAGTTCAGCTCAGCCACTATACTTCTGGCTCTGTACACTATATAGTTCCTGACTTGTTAGCCCTCCTGGTTTCTACATGGTTGTTCTTAGCTTTTGGTGTAGACCTTTTTGAACTGATTTTTTTTTTTTTCTCAGTACTTCTAAAATTTAAGGCAATGTCCATGATTTTGATATGATCTATTTTTAATTTATACTGTTAGGTAAGGGCCATGTGACGTTATTTTCATAGGTCACCTGACCTGTCAGCAGCTCAGTCCCATTCAAGTGAATGGGCTGAGCTGTTCTACCTAGCAGAATGGCTATTGCAGTGTATGCTGCTGCCTGTGCTCTGCGGTGAAGAGGCCGCATTGCTCACTCCTCAAAAACTGTTTTCGGCGGGTGACTCCTGTGTCGGCCTCTACCAATCATAAACTGATAACTTATTCTAAGGATAGGTCATCACTTAGTAAGCCTGGAAACCCCCTTTAAGTAATTTTGTAATAGGTCTTCATTAAAAGTTTATCTTTTTATTTCTCCAGCTTCTTTGCAGTCCTATGTGTTTCTATGGTAACAGACTACAAGCAATCCCTGTGTCGTCTGATTCTGCAGTCATACTTCCTTTTAGTTTCCCACTTTTTGCTAGTTTATTAAACATATGACCCGAAACTTGGTAACAGATGAGATCTACGTGGGAGCTTTAGAAATTAATAAAGCTTTAATTAAAACCAATTTCCGAGTTTTTTTTATTCTTCTTTTTGGAATCACTAGGACAGATGTAATGGTGGTGCCGGTGGACATAGACTTTACCATATGTGACGTCCTCCATCTCTCCTAAAGGATCACCTGTCCGCCCTCCAAACATGTGTTCCCAATAAAATCGTCATTCTGGAACATCTTGTCTTCGCTCTCCGTGCTGTCTTGTTCCTCTGCTTTATGACTACGGTTCCAGCCGGGTCTCTGTGTTCCCCTTGTCACTGAGCTGTGCCCGTACACGCTGACATTATCCCATCACTACTGACTCTGTCAGATAGCAGGGTCATTTGCTTGTGTCACTGGGAATGGTTTTGCGCAGATGAAGAACATAATGCACATAATATACAGAGATCCTCTGTGTCCCGGCACCTCCTGCTCTGCAGCACTGCGCAGCCCTATATTCATACAAATGTGCCGTCTTCTTGGTGCTGCAGCCCAGGCTGTTATATTGGGTATTGCAGAGAAGGGGCTCAGATGTCACGGCCATTTGTTCTACTGGTCAGTGGCTGCCATCCCTCTCCTAAAGATACATCCATAGGCGTAAAAACAGATCTGCACAGAATATTGCAGATTTTGGTGCAGTGTTGCAGAATACACTGTGGGTTTTCCGGGTCGTGTCTATTAACTCTCTTTTCTTTCAGCGCCTTTTTGAATCTAGTTGTAACTCCGGGTCATGTTATTAGAACCAGTTTAGTTCCTTGGGCTCTCCTGTTTGCACACGTAGTGACCAGTTCTATGGGGGCTGCCAATCTATAGTAAATCGTGCCCCCATAGCACTACCTGTGAATACAATAGAGGAGACTGGGCGATTCGTGGGATGGAGCATGGCTGGTTCTGATCATGTGACCTGGGATCGGAACTAGTGCTCAGATCAAACTTCAAAAAGTCACGGGAAGAAGTGAATTAGTTTACACTACTCGGGCAACCTCTTTAAATTCATTTAAAGTGTTTTTCACCATTTGGATAGGGGATAACTTTGCAGATCTTTAGTGGGTTTGGGAATGTCCAACCACTAAGACCCCAACTGATCAGGGTTGGGTAGCATGCGCACCGCTTCATTCATTTCAATGGGAGTGATGGAGAAAGCTGAACTACAAAGCTCAGCCATGTCTAGAAACTGGTGAAAACACATGGAGCAGTGGTCAGGCTGCGCATGCGCCATACCATTCATTTCAATGAGAGAGTTGAAGAGAACTGAAATGCAATTCTCCACTAGTTCCAGCACTCTGATAGAAATCAGTACTGCGGTGCTTGCACTGCCCCACCAGAGGGGGCAGCAGTCCCCTGTTCTCCTAATCAATTGGGGACTGAGCGGTCGGACCCTTACTGATCTGCCCAGATGGGAGGACCCCTTTAAAATCTGTACTTAGAAATTCTGCTGCATATTGCCAGGTAATCCGCAGCAATATCTGCCGCACTACAATGGATTTCCTTGTAGATTTCATCTTCACCAGTGAATCTTGGAAGACGGGTCATAAAATCTCCACCCCTCGACTTGCACAAATCCGTACCGTGTGAAATCATCCCAAGCATAGACCAAAACACGAGAAAACCCCTTTAAGGACAATCCCATCAGATAGAAGTGAAGGTTCACCTAGGGCGAGGGTTATCCGGGTCCAGAGGGGATTCTCTTTCTGTCTTCTCTTTCACTGAAGTTTATGTGATCTTCACACTGTCAAATAATATTGCAAAAAAAAAAAACCCAAGAATTATTGCAGAAATGATAAAACGGCTGTCAGGATGATACATGGGGGTAGTTTTAGCAGCTTTTTACCCCTTGGGTACTGAGCACGTTAAATAGAGAATCACAGCTTGTATCCTTATTTAGATTGAATTAAAATTCCCAGAAAACCCAGAGCCGACGTGTAAAAATGAGGCTGTTTTGAATGTACTCGATGGCGTCTAATCCCTTTAAGTAATAAGATTTGCACTGACTCATTTTCTCCCTATTGATTTATTAGCTTAGCAGAGAAGCTTCCTGTTTTTTTTTGTTTTTTTTTTTAACTTCTCTATTCCTTTTTGTCAGATGTCTATATCTGGTTCGGTCATGAGATCCTCCTCCAGTTTTTGCATTTTTAGTCCCATAGTGTTGTGGACGCAGCCATGTCCGCCCTGTGGTCTGTCCCATTTTTTTTTGTGGATCTTCATCATGCTGGGAAGTCTTCCCCGATCATGTGGGAGGAGAGCTGTATTGGTTCTGTTCATCTTTCCGCTGGAATATCAGTATTATCTATTGTGTCCTCCATGTTTAGTAGATAAAGGAGACATAGTCTTAAAGGCTTTGTGTGGCTGGGATAAAATTGAGCCAAAATGGGTTAAAAAAAAAAAATAAATTGGACATGTTCCCCTGCTGGTCTCTACTTTGCTCTTGACACACAGGAAATGACTGCTTAGCCAATCACTGTGGGAGCAGGAAGTGGAGACCTCCAGGGAAAACAAGGAAGTGTCGGAACCTAGTAGTGTTGCTGCCTTTTTATTGTTGTTTTTTTTTTTTATCCCATTCTTATCTGTTATTAAAAATGTTTACCCTATAGCGATATTCCCATCATACACTAAGGGCTTATCAGTAGGACACTGTGTGGCAGCACTTTATGGTCAATGGGGGCAACTTATGGTCAGTGGGGGCACTACATTTGGGACTGATCTTGAGATCAGACGGGCTTACTGCACAGATGGTGGTTACTGTGAACGGTGAAATATAGCATTATGGGCTCTTTGTTCTCAAGATCTGTTGATGTCCGATGTAGAAAAATAGAGATAAAAAGAGCCTCAGCAAATATGATACCCCTCTTCCCCAGCACACACATACCTCACCTTTTAAATTTCCTTTTGGGCTTACAGATGAATGATCTATCCTTAGGATAGGTGGATTAGATTGGTGGTGGTCCGACACCCAGGCCCCATGACGATCAGCTGTTTGTAAAGACTGCGGCGTTTGTGACCTTGAATCAGCCTGAACTGCTAACAGGCCATGTGCAACAATGCACCAACTGAAAACCTGCCCGATAGTCTCTTCTGCCTATAGCCGCCTTTGTGGAGATCTGCTGACCATCGCGCCTGCTGCAAGACGCTGGGCTCTGCAGGCACCTGCTGGCACAGGCAGAAGATTTTATAATGGGGAGTTCCCATCCTCTCCTATATGCTCTGTATGTGGATAAAGTATAAATCCTAATATATAATATTTATTATCTCACTTTCACCTCCTTTCTCTTACTCTACAGGAAATGAGTACAAGTTTTGAAGAATGGGAGAAACTGATGAGATGTCCAGATTCCGTTTTATCAGATTCCGGGAGCCCCTTCATTCAGGTCATGTCCACGATCACCCGCATGTATAAGCAGACGGCACTGGCTAAGGTAGGCTTTACATCCCAAATACAAAGAGTTAAAGGGGTTTAATGGCTCCAAATGGAGTTTTCATACTGATGACCTATCTACAGCCTCCAGGTGTCGGAACGTACATCAGTGGACGGGGAACTTGTGCAAGTAATAGGAATGGTGCAGCAGCCCTGTCCACTGTGCAGCGGAGCTTTTGGAGAATTGCAGTGCCGCTCCTATTACTGATATATTAGAGCCTGCGCAACCTCACCATTCACTGCACCAGCTTACAGTGCAACAGCTGATCTGTGCAGGGTCCGGGTGTCGAACACCCACAGATCACATACTGATGACCTATCCTGCAGACTGCATATGTGACACCTGCTTATATTCTTTCTGGCTCATACATGTGACCATATTACCGTTCTGTGTTGCATAAATCTATACTACCATGTGCATAGAAAGACATGGATGCCGGTATCCCCATGCAAGCTGTAAGCACTATGCTGCGGCACCCACAAATAAACACTTTAATTTCATTGCTGTTCTGCAAGTTGTCTGTGTAGTCTGGACCGCCCACATACTCTTATCTGATAATTAGGGAGCGGTCCACACTACACATCCGATGTGCTGAGCACACAGCAATATCCTCAATCTATTGTTTCTAGATTCTTCTCTTTTATAATTGTATTTATGGTGTATTAAGGTACAGCAGATACACTTTAAGATTGGGTTATGGCTTCATAACACTGAACAACCCCAGCATATGGCAGTGAACGCATGTGGCGTCAGATACAGAAGCTGGGGTCACACGCACAGATTGTAATAACGCCTCTACAGGCTCCGCACACTCCGATGTCTTGTGTATTTCTGTTTTTGAACTTCTCCACATAAGAATAAATTTGCTTTGGCGGAAATGTGAGGATTAAACAAGGGCAAGGAAGTAAAGTTTTCAGAACTGAGTCCGTGGTTGATGGACGACTCCAATGTATGTCTAGCTGAGGACTAGTGAAGTTATCTAGCTAGCTCACGACTATCTTATATATATATATATCAAAATTTTCTATCTATCCACCATAGATATTTAGATCTATCTATGTAGTTAGCTAGCTAGCTATGCAATTCTATCTACCATATCTAGCCATGTCTGTCTGTCTGTCTCTCTATCTATATCTATCTATCTATCTCTAGTTCTATCTATCGGTGTCATCTATCTATCTGTCTGCAATTCTATCTATAGCTATTTGCCATATCTATTCATGTCTATCTATCTATCTATCTATCTATCTATCTACTATAATATCTATTTATCCATATCTCTCCAGATCTATCTATCTATCTATCTATCTACCTATCTACCTATCTATCTATCTATCTATCTATCTACCTTCTTCTTCTATCTATCTATCTATCTACCGTTATATCCGTCATAGTTATATCCGTTATATCTGCTGCTGTTAGTTCAGGTCATCAGACCACCTATCTCATAGTAACCTCTGCTTATATAGAAGCAAACCCTCAGCTCTAAACACTGCCACAACTTTCCACAGTCTGGCCACAGCATTCCCACTGCCCTGTTATTTTGTGTATATTTAATCATTTTCCTACGTTTTACTATTAAATTATGGTTTGTTCTTTGGCTAAAAGTATTCCTTAAAAATTCTAAGAGATGTTTTTTTTTTTTACTCTGCTGACAGTGAAAAGATCCTTGTTTTTTGGAATTTATTTTCATTATTTCTTGGGATCTTTTTACTGTTGAGCATACAGTACCCTGTCACTATTGATATTGTCTTTCCTCCGTTCCTGCAGTTTGGTCGGTGTTGGGCTCCCTTGGTGCACGCTGGTGTGTATGACGACAAACAAAAAAAAAAAGACACTGGGGCAGATTTATTAGGCCTTGTATGCCAGTGTTCCAGGGTACAAGATATAAAAAGTTGCAACATTTTTGTGTAAAAAAAAAAAAAATTGCAACTTTTTTCTGTTTTTATGGCTTGGTAGATTTTCTAGATTTATTCATTTATGCCAGTTTGCTGGTGTAAATGCTCCCTGAAATCTGCACCAGCTACATGCTGGTGTAGGTATAAGTGCAGGTGCATGGCCTGGAGGAGGGGGCGCCTAATTTATGAAGAGTTGTGCACCTTCTCATACATTGGGCGCACCTTCCACCAGTACAGGGGAGGTTGATGCTGAAATGGAGTGTTTAGAAGATGGTTCACCCTGCTGTGGCATAGATCCAGTAGGCGGCGCTACCTCTGCTCTCGGTGTGTTAGCTGTGCATGCCCCTCGCTTTGGTTTTGGTCCATGTAGTAACTAAGTCTCTCCCCGATGCAACCCTAACCCACCTGGTTTGACTTGGACTCGGGGTGGTGCCTACAACGCCACCTACTGGATCTACACCAAACCAGGACGCACATCCTTATAACGTCTCCATTCTATCATCTACCATACGAAATGCGCCAGTTTTCATAAATCTAATTTTTTTTATGTAATTTTTTAAAATTTTATTTCTATTCCCAATAATACAAATTCCAAACAACTTTTTTTTCCTGACCCCTCCCAATTTCATTTCCCTTAGCCCAAATTTTTTTTTTCTACTTTTTTATGCATTTAAAAACTTTTTGAAGTTTTATTTTTTTTTTTTCCATCTATCAAGACAAAATGCATAGTGTATTGCATATGTTCTACACTTTTTTTTTTTTTTTTCTTCTTCTCTCCCTCAAAACAACAGCTTTTTGCCAAGCCAGATGCTATTTCTTGAGGCAAAAAGACCCAAACACCCACCAAAGGTTTATGACTCAGTGTTGCCATGGAAACTGTGCTGCTTCTAATAACAGCGCGTTTTAGATTAGCAGACAACAATGTATCTCTATGAGAAGATGTCACCGCGCCGGCACCGCAGGGAGTTACCTCTCCACATTACCTGCAGACAAATCATTCCTAACGATCACATTTACTATTAATACACTTAGCACTGGAGAACATAAGTGTAAATTGATTATATCAGTATCTGAGGCCGGGTATTATTGGCAGCCTACTTTAATGTGACTTCACACACACACTGTGTATTAAAATTGTGCAATTTAGGTGATAGATAGCCGACGCGCTTCCGTTATTTCTCGGCTCCCGCCGTCCTTGCTGTAGCAGCTCCTTCCATAAATGGGAAATTGAAGAAAAGTGCAAATTTACTTTTTTTTTACCACCTCTTTCGACTTAAAGTGGGACCATCGCTTAAACGCGCCAACTTTGTTCATTTTTAGAACTCATTTTTGTTTTTTTGTAGCAAGTGTATTACGGTGCCGCACAAGCTTCAAGGTATACGGATGCGTAATATGGCAGTGCGGGGATGTAATATAACTCTCTGTATACCCGTTTACATAATATATACATATAATACAGCACCCATATATGGTAAGTTTATACGGCTACCTTTTGTCTTTCTTATGAACAATTTTTTTTTAGACAGATTCCGAGAAAAAAAAAAAATTCCGTGGCCATTGTGGGTAATACTTGAATGACATGGTGCTGTGTGGTGTCCATTTTTTCTCGCTTATGGGTATAGACCTGGCCTCTAGGAGGCTGACACTAGGAATACCAAAAGATGCCGGCTATACCCTTTCCACAGACACGGTGCTAGTCAGTTTAGACCTAGTGTCCATAGGAGGCAGACATGACTTGACTCAGGTCAAGACTTTCCTGCAGGGAGGGGCACACTGTGCTTCCCCCTACTGACCTCCCTTGAAACCATGGGACCTTAATCTCATTCTTGTGGTGCTTCAGGCTCCCCCTTTTGAGCCCTTGCGTGAGATCTTTGTTCACCTTCTGTCCTGGAGGCTGCTTTCCTGGTGTCCATTACTTCCATCCGCAGGGTCTCCCAACCGGCTGCCCTGTTCCAGAAGCCTCCTTTTCTAGTTCTCCACAGGGACAAGATTGTCCTTCTCCGCCACCTTCTTTTTTGCCTAAGGTGGTTTATCCCTTCCACATCAATGAGGACATTGTCTTGCCATCATGCAGCTGTGTGAGCGCTCTCTTCGCTGTCTGGATGTGGTCCCGGCGATCCATGTCTATTTGTCTCTCTCTTACTCTTTCCGTCATTCAGTCTCCTTGTTGGTTCTCCCTTGGGGCCCTCGCTGTGGCCTGACTGCTTCCAAGGCTTCCGTCTCCAGATGGATTTGGTTTGCTATCAGGAAGGCCTATCAACTCAAGGATAGTCGCCTACGCCTCCCCATGCGACTGCTCATTCCAGAGAGCTGTCTGAGACTCCTGGCTGTTTGGCATCAGGCTTCTGCTGCCCAGGTCTGCTAGGCTCCCACCCTCTGAGACTGCTTTTGGACATCCCATGGTGCTGTGTCCCCCAGTGAAATAAGCAAGAAAAGTGGATTTTTGTACTCACCGTAAAATATTTTTCTCTTATTCATTGGGGGACACAGATCATTTTATGGAGAGTACAAAAATTCACTTTTTTGCGCAAGATCCTTAAGTAGGGAAAAAAATGTTTTGGATGTGTTATGGGTGTGTACAACCTTCAAGGTATACTGATCATTAATATGGACCATAGAATGATGCAAGGATAGAATATTCCTCTGTATTCATGTTTTGAAATTTACAAAGATGTAATGCGGTACTCATAAAAATCTACACGACTAGCTCCATATTTTATATGAAGATGATAGAGTGAACTTCCAAATGAAGCATGAGTGCATATATGGAAGAATGTTCGAGCCAGAATGTAGTGCTCCTCAGCAATGTGATATCATTTGTTCCAATTGCGACAAAAATGGAGGAAGAAGAAGGAACCAACTGGATACTCAGCAGTAGGTTTATTGAAATAAAAAATATAGTATAAAATGTACAATGATGACGCGTTTCTTAGTATAAAACTCTCTTTCTCAAATCAAACATACATATGGAAGTGAGTACAAGTGTGGTTTAAATAGCCCTTCCCTTTGGGGGGAGGAGGGGATGTATGTCCCATGATGGACAACCCATCAACAAATCACATGTAACATATTTCAATAAAATTTAGCACAATAATATGATAATAAAATCTCTCAAAACACTGGTAGGCTATAACTCTCAAAATAGAATCCATAAAACCAAGGAGTGTGCACAAAAAGAATTTTCTTGTCAACTCATGAACAGATATAGGTATTGACCCCCAATGATCACAAGAATGTTCTAAATGCTCCATATGTTACCATCGCTCCATTCACTTCTATGGGACTGTCAGGACAAAGTGTCTTGGGTTGCAGATTTTAAACAGTTAGTCAAAGGTTGCAAGCCAGGTTCAAGGTTCAGCCACGGTGAAAAATTTTGTCTATTTGGTGACTGTGAACGGACCACTTTGGGGTGTCCACTGCAGAAATCCAGAAACAGACCCAAGACATGAGGCCTTAGCCTAACTATAAGAAAAAACCCTACTTGGTCACCACGTCATGTGTTATACCATCTCACATATGAGCAGCGCGCTGAGCAAACCTTGGTTTCTTTTAAATCACAGATGGTTTTTGCGGAGATGCGGCCATTCTACGTAAATGTCCTTGTATTCACGTTGCGACAACTTTGTAGCAATGCCCTAGAAGAGAAAGTAAGATAATAGGAGACAAATAAATTCTGCAGTAAAAGGAATAAAAGATATAAAAAATGTTTCATGTCCAATAGAAGATATGTTAATAGGATAACACAGCGCGGCGAAATTAGCAGAATGTAAGATCACAGTCGCCACCTTTACAGAGCGCCACGTCGGTGTAACTAGACGCCGCGTTCCCATATTAAAGCGTCACTGAAATGATTCCTATTAAAAGTTATGTAAATGAGTGTGTTATCTAAACACAAGGTTTCCATGTCTCCTCTTATAAGAACCGCGTCGCCCATGAATCCCCGCCGCGACCGAGTTCAAGCCCAAATCTCCCTAAACTGTTATTTGATCATTCGGAGCGCTCGTCTTCCGGACGTGAATAATTAATGTTCCCCCCTTTACATTTTGTGTATTATTTATACGTGACACATTGTTATTGCCAGATAAAATTATCATTAGGAACAGGCAGAGTTCGAGGAGGGACAAGGGGCCGGGGCGCGCTATATTTCAAGCACGCGGTTTAATGAGAGCATTATACTGAATATTTTATTAATGCATTTGTTCATCCCGTCTCCTTTATGAGGATTCTCATAGACTGCAGCCTTAACCTCTTAGATGCCGCAGAGGTGCTTATGTCATACACCGATGTCTGTATAGACTGGCAGGCTCTGAAGGGTTAATGCACGTTAATAGCTCATCCCAGTCAGTTTAGAGCCAGAGCCGTCCCTGGGGTTTCGTGGGTTACAGTGGTAAGCAGTAAATTATTCATTACTAATTAAAATCCATGACACCATTGATACCTGTATTACACTGGCGGATACCAGGACGTATATACCTCACAGCTACCAGAGCAAGATACAGTTCTCTTCATTTCATTCTATGCCATAGACTGACAGGACCTCCCCGACCTGCTCCTTCTACTGCCGCCTTCTACGGCGTACATTGTTTATCTCTGTGACTGCCTACCGAAATAAAGAGAACCCCCCCCCCTAGTTATACAAAGGTTCTAGTATTGCTGAAGTCAGGACAGGAGGCAATGGCAAGTATGGTGAAAATTGCAGCAAATTCAATAAAATGGTGCACTGCATGATAAGTGTGATGCACAGTGACTGCACCAGCAGAATAGTGAGTGCAGCTCTGGAGTATAATACAGGATATAACTCAGGATCATTACAGGATAAGTAATGTAATGTATGTACACAGTGACTGCACCAGCAGAATAGTGAGTGCAGCTCTGGAGTATAATACAGGATATAACTCAGGATCATTACAGGATAAGTAATGTAATGTATGTACAGCAGTGACTGTACCAGCAGAATAGTGAGTGCAGCTCTGGAGTATAATACAGGATGTAACTCAGGATCAGTACAGGATAAGTAATGTAATGTATGTACACAGTGACTGTACCAGCAGAATAGTGAGCGCAGCTCTGGAGTATAATACAGGATGTAACTCAGGATCAGTACAGGATAAGTAATGTAATGTATGTACACAGTGACTGCACCAGCAGAATAGTGAGTGCAGCTCTGGAGTATAATACAGGATGTAACTCAGGATCAGTACAGGATAAGTAATGTAATGTATGTACACAGTGACTGCACCAGCAGAATAGGTGAGTGCAGCTCTGGAGTATAATACAGGATGTAACTCAGGATCAGTACAGGATAAGTAATGTAATGTATGTACACAGTGATTGCACCAGCAGAATAATGAGTGCAGCTCTGGAGTATAATACAGGATGTAACTCAGGATCAGTACAGGATAAGTAATGTAATGTATGTACACAGTGACTGCACCAGCAGAATAGTGAGTGCAGCTCTGGAGTATAATACAGGATGTAACTCAGGATCAGTACAGGATAAGTAAAGTATTTTCACAGCGAATCAACTCTTCTGTACAGATTCTATCTATATTTACTAAATGTAAGATTGTAAGAACTGGAGGGGGAGTCGCACATAGGACTAGACTACAGGGTATTTGTAGTCTGTCACTATGGAAACATGTAGGATAAGTAATGTAATGTATGAACACAGTGACTGCACCAGCAGAATAGTGAGTTCAGCTCTGGAGTATAATGAATTATTATGCTATATATCTGTAATCTATATCAATGTGTATAATTTATATCACACTACAGTATCAGTACTGGATAGGTAATATCATGTGACTCCAGTGTGGTGTATTTCTTTGTACATGGTTTCCATCACCACTACTACATAGATGTGTAACATTCGGCTCTTCCGGAGTATCATCTTTATCTTGTAGTCTTGTTATTTTCCTCCTTTTACAGTCTGTTTCTCTTGCTCTGAATGTTTTGTGACAGAATGATAAATTCTTGTATTTTCCAGGCTGGAGCGGTGAAAGACTACATTAAAATGATGTTAGAAAATGAGACGCTAAAATTCTTGGTGTTCGGGCACCATCTCTCCATGCTCCAGGCCTGCACGGAGGCCGCTATAGAGAGCAAGGTAAGTGGAGCGATCGCTCTGTATCTGTACTGACGGGCGTCTATATTGTAAACCTGGCCAGATGCAGAGTCTACGTAGGAGACCAGACTCAGTCCCACATAAGCTCCACAAACACGAGAAGGTCAGCGGCGTTGAGAAGGCTCTGTCTCTAGGGATGGGGCTGACCTTCTGTCTGTGCACTGAGACAGTAGACGCTTGTTTGAGTGAATGGACCATCTGCATTCGTCCCCAGCACACAAGATGGCGGCCTCCAGTGTATGTAGGGGCTCTTTAATTATGCAAGACAGCTTCCCTTATGTTCATATTTACTAAGAAAAACTGTGAGAGATTGCCTCCGGGGAGACGGTGAAGTCTTAATTGGAGGTGATTTCAGCCCATTAATAGCTTGGCGATGCTCGGTGTCAGAGAACGACAGTCAATAAAGTGCTAGCGACAGTTTAATTAATAACCACCTTAAATGTAAGCTCCGCGTGGCAGGACCTCACTATTTTTCTTGAACACGTCTTCAATCTGGAACTTCCTTTGTGTTTAACCTCATTATAGGTATCGATCGGTTTCCTCTGCAAAAATCTGTATACTGTGCATTGTATTGTAGAAAGCCGGATCATTCAGTAGAATCCTCTTCGATACATTCCCATGGATATGACTTCTTGTATACATTGGATACCCCGGAATAAACTTATGTATTGCCATAATCAAATTAGTTGTGATCAAATTGTACAATTACAAGTTCCTGGGGTTTGGCTTGGCTGGGCATCCTCTCTACATAGGTCTTATTGGGGTATACGGACATGGTGCTGTAAGACAACTGGCTGCGGAAGAAGACTTTCCTCTCTGTCCTTTTCACAGTACCAGAGAATAAGTTTTAAAGGGATTTTCATCTGAGCATGACCATATTTACATTAGTAGACCATTAAAGGTTACGTTTTCCAAAAAAAGAAATCTTCTCTAACTATCCTTTTAGATTTTTTGTACCTTTAAATACTTATATATTGATGACCTATCCTTAGACTGAATACCAAGCACTTGATTTCACTTGAATGGGACTGAGCTGCTGCTATACCTTGTGACTGATGAATGGGACATCATCGGCACAGGTAAATGGCCACATAACTTGTTAGCACAGCAACCTCTTCAAGCAGCTGATCAGTGGAGGTCCTTTGTGTCGGACCCCCACAATCACATTGGCAGCCCATTATTAATATGTAAGTCCTGGAAAACGCCTTTAATTGGCTGCATGTAATATTACAATTCACCTGTAGTGGTCCCTGCAGGGATAATAAGCAGCTAAAAGCAGCCATCTCTGCAAATTGAGGTCCTGGAAACTGGACCCTTTGACCACTACAATGGCTCATAGATTAAAGGGGTTTTCTATGATGTGCCAAAATCCAGTATTACATAAAATAGATTGAAGGTATCGTCCGCCAGAGCGAACATCTGTGTGTTATGTGGAGATTCATCCTTATTTGCTGTGATTTCAGGCCCGTTACATCCGAATAGACGGGAGCGTGCCATCTGCAGAGAGAATCCACCTGGTTCATCAGTTCCAGAATGACCCGGACACCCGCGTCGCTATTCTTAGCATCCAAGCTGCCGGACAGGTGAGTAGTAAAGGATTGCGGCTCTTTGTTCACGCTGCAGTTTTGTTCTGCTGTAGTTTTGCTTTACATTTTGTCTTTTAAAAAATGATGAAAATGTAAAAAAGAGAAAAACTTCAAAGGATTTGTTCCATCTGAGCAACCTGAAGCCACCTCCGAGATCAGCAGATATCACTAGAGGAACCGTAGTTGGCCTCGTATTTAGTAATGGGGTATTACACGGTGCTCGTGTTCACGGATATCCTGTATATGATGTCCATAGGGTTAAAGGGTTTTCTCATGATGACATCACCCGTCCATATGCCCTGTGGTAGCCCCCTCCTCTATGAGCCGGAGCTGATAGCAATGGCCAATCTATCTGCAGAGGGAATATCTGAATGGCTGGAGGTGTCGGTAATCAGACCTGCAGTAATCTCAGGAAAAGAACACTAAATGTAGAAAATGCACAGAAAATCTTTCCTCCTTTAATCTGCTCCTTTCCTTTGATCCTACTTTTTCACATTATAACTAAAATGTAGAAATATGATAATCGTGATAAATCCGAAGGCCCTATATGGTTGCTCGGAGTTGCTGCTGTTGTATTGGGCTCTGTGTTTTATATACTGTTGTTAAAAAAAAAAAAAAAAAAAATCAATAAAAACTTACTACTATACTGAGATATGTGTATGGGCACCTACCTATACAGTCTGTGTTAGACCTACCGGAGACATACCCCTCCCTCCTGAAGAACATTTGTGAGGTCAGATCCTGATGTTATATGGCTCGCCATCTCCATTTTATTTCATCCCTGGTTGAGGTCATGTCTTGATGGGCCTTGCTTTGTGTCCTGCTTGAACAGAAGAGAAGCCTTCCCCAAATTATACAGATGGCACCGCAGTCAGGCAGATAATCTCCTAACATTCACCAAGCTAGACTGGTCCATCAGACCTCCAGAGAGAGAAGTAGGATCGGTTACTGCTTAGAATATGTTACCACCGCTCCAGAGTCCAGTGGTGGCATTGTGCTTTATTCCGCTCCATCTGATGCCTGACATTGTACTTTACACTATTCCATCCTACACTTGGCATTGTGCTTTACACTATTCCATCCTACACTTGGCATTGTACTTTACACTATTCTATCCTACACTTGGCATTGTACTTTACACTTCTCCATCCTACACTTGGCATTGTGCTTTACACTATTCTATCCTACACTTGGCATTGTGCTTTACACTTCTCCATCCTACACTTGGCATTGTGCTTTACACTATTCCATCCTACACTTGGCATTGTACTTTACACTATTCTATCCTACACTTGGCATTGTACTTTACACTTCTCCATCCTACACTTGGCATTGTGCTTTACACTATTCTATCCTACACTTGGCATTGTGCTTTACACTTCTCCATCCTACACTTGGCATTGTGCTTTACACTATTCCATCCTACACTTGGCATTGTGCTTTACACTATTCCATCCTACACTTGGCATTGTACTTTACACTTCTCCATCCTACACTTGGCATTGTGCTTTACACTATTCTATCCTACACTTGGCATTGTGCTTTACACTATTCCATCCTACACTTGGCATTGTGCTTTACACTATTCCATCCTACACTTGGCATTGTACTTTACACTATTCTATCCTACACTTGGCATTGTGCTTTACACTATTCTATCCTACACTTGGCATTGTACTTTACACTATTCCATCCTACACTTGGCATTGTGCTTTACACTATTCTATCCTACACTTGGCATTGTACTTTACACTTCTCCATCCTACACTTGGCATTGTGCTTTACACTATTCCATCCTACACTTGGCATTGTGCTTTACACTATTCCATCCTACACTTGGCATTGTACTTTACACTATTCCATCCTACACTTGGCATTGTACTTTACACTATTCCATCCTACACTTGGCATTGTACTTTACACTATTCCATCCTACACTTGGCATTGTACTTTACACTGTTCCATCCTACACTTGGCATTGTACTTTACACTTCTCCATCCTACACTTGGCATTGTACTTTACACTTCTCCATCCTACACTTGACATTGTGCGTTACACTTCTCCATCCTACACTTGGCATTGTGCGTTACACTTCTCCATCCTACACTTGGCATTGTGCGTTACACTTCTCCATCCTACACTTGGCATTGTGCTGTACTCCCTGCGCCATCTATCGCTTGTCATTGTGTTTGGTGATGTCCGGCTTGCATGCAGCTGCTTGGCCTTAGACACCCATTCCATGAAGCTCCCAGCGTGCGCAGTTTCTGTGTTCATGTTAATACCAGAGGAGGTTTGGACTCTGTAGTCATTGAGTCCGCAGAGAGTTGGTGACTTTTCTGCATTATACTCCTCAGCACTCGGTGGCGCCCCCTCTCTGTAACTTTACATGGTCTGCCTACAGTTTGTGGCTGAATTTCTGTGGTTCCTTCCACTTTTCTATAATACCGCTCACAGGTGATGGCGGAATATCTAGGAGGGATCTCAGGAAGTGACTGGTTACAGCGGAGACTCCTATTACAGGACCAGGCTGGAGAGAACCGGCCATTATATCACTGATGTCCGTAAAGGCAATGGCAGGGCAAGGGCTGGATTGTATACACCGGGGCAAGGGGCTGGATTGTATACACCGGGGCAAGGGGCTGAATGAAACACCGACATTGGATGATTATAATGTATCTGATTGCAAAAATCTTCTCTATGTGTCTGAGGAGCCATGTCCCCCTCGTCGTCCTCACTGCCCTATTACTGGCTGCAGCAGGACAGAAAGACTATTAACCCCTTGTGTTTTTGTCAGGATTTCAGCGGCACTGTTTTTGGGAGCATACATCAGATACTGCAGAAGGATTATCTCGTTCTTACTTCATCTCTAGGTTTACTGTTCCGTTAAAGGATTTTTCTATGATCAGACAACCATAAGTATATGGAAAGGTTGTTCAGGGTGAAGGGTGCTCTTTTCCCCCTCCATTACCTCCCTAATACAGACCTAGAGAGCACTTCATCTTCCCTAGTCATCATGTATTGGTATTGATGTAGATGAAGGATATGCAGAGTTAATTTTTCTTTCCTATCCCATTCATCTTCTCCTTCTATCCTGGATCTAGGGACTGACATTCACGGCCGCTACACACGTTGTATTTGCCGAGCTCTACTGGGACCCGGGTCACATCAAGCAAGCCGAGGACAGAGCCCACCGCATCGGCCAGAGCAGCTCCGTGCACATCCATTATCTGATCGCCAAGGGGACCCTGGACACCCTGATGTGGGGCATGCTGAACAGGAAGGTAATGGTGTATTTTACATGTAGGATAAAACCTCCGCAGCAGCCGAGCGTAAAAAAATAATATATATATATATATATATATATATATATATATATACGCTTTCACTGTCCTCACTCCCCTTAGATTTACTAATCTTAAAATAAGAAAAAATTTTTTTTTTAAAATAAAATAAAAAAAAAAGCACGGCTGAAAACCCCTCAGTTTTAATGAAGAGTGAGTCACACACAACATGTCATCTTTTCATGGTTTCACACCCACTCCAGCTCCTATTGCCGCTTCAATTAATTTGGTAGCACTGTCATTCAACAAAGAGAAGACGGTGGCGGGCGGGGGGGCACCAGCGAGAGAGGAAGGCCCCGCAATACGAGAGTCACATGTTAAAAAAAACATAATAAAATACCGTCGCAGGTGTCAGGTGTTTTTACATTATTTTATTATATATTTTTTTTGTGTTCCTGATCTTGTCAGCTCGTATTCCACACTGATGACATGAATCCCGCGCTAACTGGGTTTGCTCTAATACAAATGGCAAATCTCCTTGTTCTTTCAGCTCCGTTCGGATACATACGATTGTGATGTACCCTACAATTGTGAGGTCTGTGTTATCCGCAAAGCGGGGCGAACAATCCCTCCCACCCCCAGCCCCCAACGTGAAAAATCTTTCTTATGTATAGGACAGTATATGGCGCTCTATTTGCTTTTATCCAATGGCTAATGATATAAAAATTAGATGAAAGGAAGAAATCTGCTGCGTGTCTTATTCTGCCTCATTTTCCATGGGGTGTTATATTGTTATTTGCTTGCACTTTTTACATTTAGAGGTTACTATGAGTTTAACTGAAGGGTTGTCCAGTGGGACAATATTTTAGAAAAGGGGCAGAATGGAATTTTTTTGGGAAAAAAAAAAATACTGATCTCCCGCTGCCATTCTGACTCTTACTGAGTCCCTGCTGGTCTCTACTTATTAGTCCCGATGTACAGGAAATGCCTGGCCAGCCAATCACTGACCACCAAGGTGACCTATCTCAGTCAGAGATTAGCTGCGTGCGCATTTCCTGCACGTCGATACAGGACCAGGAAGTAGAGACCAGCAGGGACCTGCTAAGGATTGGAGTACCCCCTGTGGAGGCCAGGGAGGGGTAAAATAAAATTTAAAAATAAAGCATACCCGCCTGTCCATGGGCACTCCATGTCTGTTTGGGTCTTGAGCTCTTGCTTCGTTGCTGGTTGTCTTGCGCCCCACGTGACCCCTGAGACCAATGGCCTTAGCATTTGATGCTAATGAACCAGAAAGGTATGAGAGTGATGTCACCGATCCATCTCCAGCGACCACTGAGGCCACATGGGGCGTAGAGCTTCTGGCAAAGAGGCACTGACATGAAACCGAACAGGCATGGCGGCAGACAATTGAGGGCTGGGGACAGGTAAGTATGCTTTATTTTTTATTTTTTGTTAAATTTTAGACCAGCCTCAATCCAGCATATTGTGCCCCTCAGACTCCTCACAGTATAATGTCCCCATCAACACAGTATATTGCGCCCCCTGGCCTTCACATGGTATATTGAATCCCTTAGCTTCCACACAGTATATTGCACCCCCTATCCTCCGCACAGTATATTGCGCCCCCTAGCCTCCGCACAGTATATTGCGCCCCCTAGCTTCCGCACAGTATATTGCGCCCCCTAGCTTCCGCACAGTATATTGTGCCCCCTAGCCTCCACATAGTATATTGCGCCCTCTAGCCTCCACACAGTATATTGCCACTCTTAGGGCACCTTTACATCTTTGCTGTGGCTACATCAGAGCGGCAGAGAACAAGCGGGCATCAGTGTGGTAAGTATGGAGAACTTACTGCTCATTGCTCGGCCCCTCCTGGAACCATTGAGCACTTCCAAAGTGCTCATTTGTAAAGTGCTTATTGGTTACAGGCAGGACCTGGTAACCATTGAGTCTCTGCTCTTCTAGTTATGGTGGCCAAATAGGAGAGAGGTAGCCGGTCAGGGTCAGCAAGGGGTTAAACCCCTGAATAGGGATATCTAGTGACATAAACCACTACAAGGAGGGGAGTTCATTCCTCTTATTTTATCCCAGGGCCCTTTTATTTCTGTTTATTTCTTTTTTCCTTATATTAGATTAGGTTCCACGTTCTATATTGGAAATCGCACTACATGCAGCTTCCAGAATCCACAGACTCACATTGGCGTGTGAACCAACATTTATTTTCATTATAATTTTTGCTAGGAGTAAATACGGATTGTAAATTTCTTCCTTCTCAGGGTTTAATTAGATGTTGGTCGCCGTACAATAAACCCCAGATACAGCTGCCGTCTGCGCGTCGTGTTACCGCGGGTCAGTGCGAACAATCAGGTTTACAGCGCTTGGCCGTGGCCTCATGTTTGATTGTATCAGCTTTTATTTCTTATTACTTATATAGCACCAACATATTCCACAGCTCTGTACTGTCCTTTAACTGCAAGGGAACTACTTTTTGGATAACGGAACCAAACACTTACATTAAAGGGGTTATTCAGGTTCTAATGCTGATGGTCAGTCCTTAGGATAAGTCATCAATATTAGATCTGTAAGTGTCCGACACCCAGGACCCGCACGGATCTGCTGCTCCGAGACAGAGCGACTCCTGGTATTGTGTCCATGTAACAGTGAGTTTTGGCACTGCAGCGCTTCTCCATTGCAGTCTATAGGACAAGCGGTGCAGCACCAAAACGGCGGCTACAAATCGTAATGGCGAGTGAACCACTACCGACATGTAAACCATACCAGGAGCTGCACTGTTTCAGGGCAATCTACACTAAAGATAGGTCATCAATATCAGATCAGTGGCGGTCCAAGGAGCAGGAAGCAGACAGCTCCGTTCTCTGTGTAGTGGTCAGGTCAGGTTACTGCAGATTGGCTCCCATTCACTTAGCTGCAATGACTCTGTTCTGCCACTACACGGAGAACAGCGCTGTCTGCTTCCTTCTCCATTCTCTGTGTATCATCTGCTGAGAACAGGTGACTGGTGGGGGTGCCAGACATCGAACTCTTTGGAGCAATGGTAACACATTCGTTGCTCCAAAATAGCTAACTTGCAAATTGACACAGTCTGCGATTTCTCAGCAACAGTGGCCGCGATTCACAAGGAGAAAACACCATTAGATTCAAGACTGGGTGCTGGTGATCGATCTCCTTTAACCCTCCACATACCCGCAATAGACTTGGATGCTACTGGTATATAGATAGATATATGACTTGTACTGCTCTGTCTCCAGGCGAAAGTTACCGGCAGCACGCTAAACGGCAAGAAGGAAAAGATCCAGGCCGAGGTAGACGACGAGGATAAATGGGACTTCCTGAGCTTTGCCAAGTCATGGACTCCTAATGAAGAACTGGATGACATTAAGGAGCAGCTCTTTACTCACGTAAGACACAAATTCTGTCTAATTCCACCCTGTATGTTCCAAGAAGGAGATGACACACAAAGCAGACTTTGTTTTCTGGACGCCATCTTGCCTCTTGTGACAGAAATCTTGCAGATGTGATTTAGATCCTTGATATTTTTTGTACATATTCTCTCTTCAATCTTGCTAAGCTGGTGGGCTTTTTGTGATATGATCCAATCTTGTGTGCCCCACATGTTGCTCCCCTCTCTGAATGGCAGCAACACCGCCCTTCGCCTTCCTCTTTACGTTCCATTCATCTCCTATTATTTCCAGAACAAATAGTTGTAGGACCCATCTATGGAGGTGAGGGGTTTGGGTTGATGGACCGGGAAGGTTTCCAGGCTAAAAATCTTCATGTCCCTTCTGACGCCCGACACTCCCACCGATCAGCAGCTGATTTGGAAAGAATGGAGCAGGGAGCAGACAGCGCTGTTCTCTGTGTGGTGGTCAGACCAGGTACTGCAGATCATCTCCCATTCATTTGAGTAGGACCTAAGCCACAGTGACTCAGAATCTGTCAAAATTTAGGCTTGGATGCTTATTTAAAGGGGTTATTCAGGGACTTAAATTTAATTTACTTCCTCTGGGCATTTGTTCAAGCTGGACCTGGGGGTTCCCTTATTCCTGGAGGACGTAAGTTAAAGTCCCTGGACAACCGCTTTAAAGGGATATCTGCCTCTCATACCTTGCCGCTGAGTGTGGCTCTTTCCCTTTCCTGACTCTTGTTTTTTGTACTATTTAAAGGGGTTGACCAAATATATGGCTGCTTTCTTCCAGAAATGGTCAATACTTGCCCTGGGTTGTATCTGGTATTGCAGCTCAGCTCCATTGAAGTGAATAGGCTTTAGTTGCAGTACCACACTTAACCTGTAGGCAGGTGTTGCCCTGTTTTTTTTTCCTTTATAGATGAATGCAGCCATGCTTCTATAATCATGGATAACCCATTTAATCCTGATTAACCCTGACCACGACCTTGTTCCTATATATTGCACTTGTCTCAGAGGGTTCATGTTCTGTCCATACCTGCTTATGGGGGTTGACAATGAAGAACGGGGCACCTAACTGAATACAACTCGCCAGTAAGGGGCCTTACAGGGAGCCTACAATTGGATGTAGGCTTGCTCCAATCCGTCTGTCTCCTCATGTGTGGGGGCCGGATCATCACTTCCAGGACTCCTCCTCCAAAGGGCAAAGGTCACACCAAATATCGTTGGGATTTACATTTCTCTTTTCTTCATTCGTTTCAATTTATACTATTAACCCTTCTATTTCTGAAAACATTCTTAGGCTGGATTCACACTTGTGTTGGAGACTATGCCACAGAATCAGCTTAAGATCGGCAGAGAGAAGGACTTTTCTCGTACCCGGTTTTATACTGTACAAAGCCGGCGGAAACGGGACGGACCCCATTATAGTTTATAGGACCCGTGGGTTTCTGTATGTAAACGCTTTTTAAGCGGACCGGGTCTCCGTCTTTTGAGTCCCCATTCGGACCCGAACCACGGAAACCCAAGCATAACTTGGCAGTACTTTTTCCATCGCCTAATTCTTTTGCACAGTACTCTACAAGCTGAGCTGTCATTTTTACTTTGTTTCAGCTACAATTTTTGTACAAAGCCGGTAGGTGAACTCTGGTGTATTGTGATTCTGCCATTGTGCGGTAACACGCACTTCCTGGCCTGTAGAAATAGACCATTGTCAGGACTGAATCCCTCGTAATCGTTTGCTCGGGGCTTTTGAAGCCAAACCTCACTCTGTCAACTAGAGAAACTGCCTTTTGTTTTTGAAGGTCATTTTTTCTTCGCCGGCACGCAGCGCTGATTCTTTCTCTCCTCTTGTAAGCGCAGGATGGAGACACTTCTGACGATCCGCTTTGGTAGGCAATGCACTTTTTTTTTTTTTTTTTTTTTTCGTATCGCATTTGATATGAATTTATTTCTATCTGACGGTTTTCCTCATAACCAGTCTCTAGCAGAGCCCATCAGTTCTGACACACGGGAAGATGAACCCCCAGTCAGGACCCTTCAAGATCCCCCCACCCCTCCGCTTGGTATTTACATAATCCTAATTTGACATCCCTTACATATTTGGATTTGACAATTTGATGCCAGATTTTCATATTACACCTGAAAAGATCACAGCCAGCACTTTACACAGACCGGAGCGTGCAGCGCCTGTTACCCATACCTGCAGAATCGCCGGACAAAGGACTTCAGGAAATCAGACGGTTTAAGCGAAACTTTAAATTTGCAATTTTGTCAAAAAAAGAATGTGATGTGCGATTCTCCAGCTGTGAAAATAGAAGCGAGATTTGTGCCGATTATACCGTACAGTAGGACAGGGCAGTGCGGCCTGCAAAATAACACTTCATAGAGAGATATATAAGGGGTTAAAATACACGTATAGGGGCAGCACCGAGGCGAAAAAATAACTTATCAAAATGTCTTTCTATCTATTTATCTGTGTCTTTTTTTCTTTCTATCTGTATCTTTCTGTCTATAGGTCTGTCAGTCTTTCTATCTGTCTACCTATATCTATCTATCCATCTATCTAGAAAAAACAGAAGTCTAAAGCGGCTCTGATCCTAAACCATGTAGCGGGCACAATTCCCTGGGTACAAGCTACTCTCCCCTCGTTCAGTAATCTAAAAAACGGGATGCAAGGTGATTTCTTTATTCTATGGCTGGCGACGTTTCAGTTCCAACAGGCTTGAGAAAGGTTCTTCTTGGAACCAAAATGTCACCACCCATGGAATAAAGTATTCACCTTGCATCTACATTGGAGTGCTGCTACATTGGATTATCTATCCGTCTCTCTTTCTATCTATGTATCTATCTACAGTATCTATCTCTGTCTCTTTCTGTCTATTTATGTGTCTCTCTTTTTCTTTATCTATCTATCTATCACCACTCACCACTTCTCCACAGGAAATCTATAATACTTTCTCATCCCTCACCTTCTGATTCATGAATAGTCCTGCCAAGACATGGAATCCACAAGATGTCTGACATGTCTTGTGGTATCTTGCAGACATTGGCACGACATCCTTTAAGAGCTGTACATTGCTCAGTGCGGCCTCCATGGATTGGGCTTGCTTTTCTAGGACACTTCGTAGATGCCCGATTGTATTGGGATCTGGGAATGGGAGACCTAGTCATCACCTTGATCTCTTTGTCATGTTCCTCAGACCATTCCTGGACAATTTTTGCTGTGTGTCATGTTATCTTGCAGAGACTGGTGACTGCCATTAGGGGGCTCTGCTCTTATAAAGGGGGATGGAGGTACTTGGTCTGTGCAATGTTCAGTAGGAGGTAACATCCATATGGTGCCCGGATCCAGCAGAACATTTCTTAGACCCTCAAATTACCTCCGCTAGGACCTTCTTCCCATACTGGTGCCATTTCTCTCTCAGATAAGTGATCCCAGGTCATCTTCTTCCATTGTTCCACAGCCCAGTGCTGATGCTCACTTTCCCAATTTTTTCATCATTAAATAGCGGTCTGCATGGGAGCGCTGAGCGGTTTGTGGCCTCCTTCCCCTACATTGGACCCTCACCAGTTATTAAAGTAATGGCATATCCTAGTAATATACCATGGCATTCTAATATAGGAATCCCCTTGAAATTCTGTGTGGTCCTTGTGGTGACTGTTACAGTATGGTTTCTACACTGTAGCAATTACTTGCTATATCTTCTAGAAGGCTCCTGGGTAAAGGAAAGTTGTCCCCGGGCCCCTTCATTCGACCCATGGCTATCCAATGTGTGTGGTCATCTTCAAACTAAAATATAAGATGTGCCCCGGCCTCTTCATTCATGGCATCATTGGGGTTCCAAGGCTCGGATCCCCACGATCATACATTGATGGCTTATATAATCGAAATGCCATCAGCTTACGTTGGGAACACGGCGGGGTAGTGGCGCGTTCTCCATTAATGAAGTCATTATTACACAGCCATGCTAATGTTCTGTGATCATACGGTGACACTGCACAGCTCCTGCTCTTAGAGGGCTGCGGGGTGGCCACCAACACTCTTCCTATTATCATCAATTATAATGTATTTACCCTCCCTTCCTGCGGAGATCCATATAGCAGTACCGTTATTTCCCTTACAGAGACTAATAATCCCTTCTCCATAATTCCATACATCATACAATTCTACATCGGACTCCACAGCTTACATTATTATACACTATTCCTATTGTCCTTATATATTAATTTTGGAGGTAATAATATATTGTGCTTTAAGACTTCTTTACCATAGTGGCTTCCTGTGCCGGTAATGCATTGTGTGGGCTGTATTATCATATGCTCCTCGATATGTACTGGAAGGATCAGCAGATTATGCATTAACCCAATAATCATTTGTCTCTTAGAGATAAGCGGTGCCAGAAGTGTCTAGCATGTACCTCATATCAATATAGAAAGACCAAGGATGTCTGTGGGGCTGGACGAGTGTTTGGCTTTGGCTAGTGCAAAGTGTGTCCAACCTTCAAAACGTTTTTGAGCAGCGTTCATAAGACTGGCATGTGCTACATCAATCTTAGGTTTTGTGGACTTCTAAATGGATGATCTGTCCTTAGGATAGGTTATCAATATGTGATTGGTGGGGTCAGACACCTGGACCTTGCACAGATCAGTGATGTCTTTTGTCTTGAACTATTGCCAAACGATACAACCATGAATGCAGGAACTTATTGTTATTGTATAATGTCCTTATTGTGGTCGGGTTATCTTCTCATACATGTAGTGTCCTCCTGATAACCAGCCATGGTGTCCTTATTGTGGTCGGGTTATCTTCTCATACATGTAGTGTCCTCCTGATAACCAGCCATGATGTCCTTATTGTGGTCAGGTTATCTTCTCATACATGTAGTGTCCTCCTGATAACCCGCCATGATGTCCTTATTGTGGTCAGGTTATCTTCTCATACATGTAGTGTCCCTCCTGATAACCAGCCATGATGTCCTTATTGTGCTTAGGTTATCTTCTCATACATGTAGTGTCCCTCCTGATAACCAGCCATGGTGTCCTTATTGTGGTCGGGTTATTTTCTCATACATGTAGTGTCCTCCTGATAACCAGCCATGATGTCCTTATTGTGGTCGGGTTATCTTCTCATACATGTAGTGTCCCTCCTGATAACCAGCCATGGTGTCCTTATTGTGGTCGGGTTATTTTCTCATACATGTAGTGTCCTCCTGATAACCAGCCATAATGTCCTTATTGTGGTCGGGTTATCTTCTCATACATGTAGTGTCCTCCTGATAACCCAGCCATAATGTCCTTATTGTGGTCGGGTTATCTTCTCATACATGTAATGTCCTCCTGATAACCAGCCATGATGTCCTTATTGTGGTCGGGTTATCTTCTCATACATGTAGTGTCCCTCCTGATAACCAGCCATGATGTCCTTATTGTGGTCAGGTTATCTTCTCATACATGTAGTGTCCCTTCCTGATAACCAGCCATGATGTCCTTATTGTGGTCGGGTTATCTTCTCATACATGTAGTGTCCTCCTGATAACCAGTCATGATGTCCTTATTGTGGTCGGGTTATCTTCTCATACATCTAATGTCCTCCTGATAACCAGCCATGATGTCCTTATTGTGGTCAGGTTATCTTCTCATACATGTAGTGTCCTCCTGATAACCAGCCATGATGTCCTTATTGTGGTCAGGTTATCTTCTCATACATGTAGAGTCCTCCTGATAACCAGCCATGATGTCCTTATTGTGGTCGGGTTATCTTCTCATACATGTAGTGTCCTCCTGATAACCAGCCATGATGTCCTTATTGTGGTCGGGTTATCTTCTCATACATGTAGTGTCCCCTCCTGATAACCAGCCATGATGTCCTTATTGTGGTCGGGTTATCTCCTCATACATGTAGTGTCCTCCTGATAACCAGCCATGATGTCCTTATTGTGGTCGGGTTATCTCCTCATACATGTAGTGTCCTCCTGATAACCAGCCATGATGTCCTTATTGTGGTCAGGTTATCTTCTCATACATGTAGAGTCCTCCTGATAACCAGCCATGATGTCCTTATTGTGGTCGGGTTATCTTCTCATACATGTAGTGTCCTCCTGATAACCAGCCATGATGTCCTTATTGTGGTCAGGTTATCTTCTCATACATGTAGAGTCCTCCTGATAACCAGCCATGATGTCCTTATTGTGGTCAGGTTATCTTCTCATACATGTAGTGTCCTCCTGATAACCAGCCATGATGTCCTTATTGTGGTCAGGTTATCTTCTCATACATGTAGTGTCCTCCTGATAACCAGCCATGATGTCCTTATTGTGGTCAGGTTATCTTCTCATACATGTAGTGTCCTCCTGATAACCAGCCATGATGTCCTTATTGTGGTCGGGTTATCTTCTCATACATGTAGTGTCCTCCTGATAACCAGCCATGATGTCCTTATTGTGGTCAGGTTATCTTCTCATACATGTAGTGTCCTCCTGATAACCAGCCATGATGTCCTTATTGTGGTCAGGTTATCTTCTCATACATGTAGTGTCCTCCTGATAACCAGCCATGATGTCCTTATTGTGGTCAGGTTATCTTCTCATACATGTAGTGTCCTCCTGATAACCAGCCATGATGTCCTTATTGTGGTCAGGTTATCTTCTCATACATGTAGTGTCCTCCTGATAACCAGCCATGATGTCCTTATTGTGGTCGGGTTATCTTCTCATACATGTAGTGTCCTCCTGATAACCAGCCATGATGTCCTTATTGTGGTCAGGTTATCTTCTCATACATGTAGTGTCCTCCTGATAACCAGCCATAATGTCCTTATTGTGGTCGGGTTATCTTCTCATACATGTTGTGTCCTCCTGATAACCAGCCATGATGTCCTTATTGTGGTCGGGTTATCTTCTCAACTCAGCAAAATTTTTAATTATTTACTTTGCAAAATTGTTTAATTTTTAATTGTCTACAAATTTTAATATGGGTCATGTTCATAGGAAAATCCTTTTAAGGTGCACCGAGAGGAGCCAAAATTGCTTCCAAATTTTGGTACAAGATTTTGGCTCCAAGTAATCCAGCCAAGAGGTGGTGTACGATAAGGCTTTATACACATTTTCTGTTCCCTTCTGATATTCCGGATAGGACCTGCACTATAGATATTGAAATAGAGCACCGGAGGAGACTCTGCCACTCTGATCTATTTTACGCTGTGCAGATTTTAGACAGAATTGGTAAATCCTCCTTGTTGTGCTGTGCCACAGCCAGTGTATGTAGTGTCAGAGCCGAGCAGATGACTGACCTGTAGTGTGCTGCGGCTTTATTACACCTGCCCACAAGCCAGTGCTCAGTGACAGCGAGGATGACAGTCAGGTAAAGAGGTCAGAACACCCAGCCCTGGGTCGTACTCGCTGCAGAACACATCAGTATTAATTGTTCTATTCCTTTGTGACCAATGTACTATTAAGAACTTATGTAAAACTGCAGAGAACCTGCCGTAGCAATCGCTTATGTTCTGCGGACTTTGCATATTTCTGAATACCCATAAGCTGCAAGTCAAGCTGGTGTAACACTGTTTTGATCCCTCGGTACAAATTTTTTTCTGGATTTTTTTTGCATCTACTAGTCAAACGGCTTTAACTTTTTTTTTCGGTCGATAAAGGTGTTTTTTGGGCAAGGAAGGGGTTAAAAGTGGGGGGGGGGGGACAAAACAGTCATGCTCCCCTCTTCTTCGCCCCACCATCCCTACAGTGGGGCCCTGATCCTCCATGCTGGTCTCCAGTTCATGCGGTGATATAGATGGCCCCCATATGGCCGCTGCAGTCAACAAGTACATCATCGCTGCAGAGGTTCTGGCTCTGCGGCTATGATATACCTGACTACAGCACGTAGCGAGTGCTGTGAACTCTTCTCTGTTTACATCGCATATCTATCCTGGCCATAGGTCATCAATAAAAAGGATCTGAATTAACTCTTTAATGCTGTGATGCCAAAATCAGAGACTGGTGGTGATAGACGTCTGACGTGTCCGACCCCCGATCACAGGTCCCATGTTGCCTATGGAATAGAGCCGCATTCACATGTGAGCACTGCCGTTCCATTCACAGTGTATGAAGATAGGCGAGTTCTGTGCTTCACCGTCCTCATTAGTCTCATAGACATTGAAGTGGAGGGACAGTTAATATTTATGACTACCAATCTGTTCAAGCAGGGGGACACCGGACCCCTGACTTAATGATTAGTAGATGTCCCTGCGGTGAGACCTCTATTAATCAAACACTTGTGGATAGGTGATAAGTTGTGATTGTTGGACCACCCCTTTAAGGAGTTATACGGGATTTTGCACCACTGGAAATAATGTTGCAGTACTGACATGTACCATAATGTAGGACCCCTGAAAACAGATATGAGGCCTAAGTCCTGTCTGCATGTGTTTGCTGCTCAATGTGAACTATTACTAAGTTAAGAGGCTTGGAAGAGACTGACTTGTAATGGTCTAAGTAGTCCAGTCAATTTCCTTGCCACTTCCCCTATTGCCATTGCTATATGTCCCCTGTCTCCAGTGCTGATAATGTCTAGGGACATTTCCAGATATAATCGGTGGAATTTATTGGCGTTTTCTCATTATAGACACTTATCCTGAGGATAGGGGGTAAATGTCAGATCACTGGGGGTCCGTCCCCCTGCATCCTCCATGTGAATGAACTCCAGTGCGCTTGTGTGACCCACATTCCCTTCTACGGGGTTTAGGCCCCATTCTCTTGATCACTGGGGGTCCCCCTACGTTCTGACCCCTATGCCCTATCCTGTAGATTGGGAATAAGTGTCTGTAATGACAAACCTGCCATCCATTCCCCACTGTCGTGCTCCACTCCGCTGAAATTGAAATGTACGCCAGTCAAGAGTTGGCTTCGATTTCAGGCATAACGCATGCCAACCTTCTGACATGAGTTAAAGTCAATTTGTCTCTGGTCACTTCAGTAAAAACATTGAGCAGGGCACATTTTTATTGCAAGCAAGGATTGTGTGCCGAAGATGCGCCATATTTACATTCAGATACGCCATAAAGCTGGCATAGATGGTTAGTAAATTCGCCACTGTGTGACTGATCTTAGCACGTCCTATGATAACGCTGCTGCGCTATTGTAAGCCACAGATTATAGTTCATAGATTTCTGAGATTTACTCTGGCTGGCTGTTTGGCTGCAGCAGGTTATCTCGTAGCCCTGCGTTCTCTGCTGCATAGACGAACCACAGATGCAAAATGCAATAATACACTGAGATCCAGGCAATTGTCTAAATATAGGATCCAGATGCGATTGAATGGTCTGTATTCTGCACCCCCTCCTTCCTCGAATATTTCTTAGACCCCATTAGAAATCTCTGGATACTACAATTGTGAGCCGAGCATCTGTTTATCAGGGGGATAGTGCACGTCGTCCCCGTACTAACCTACGAGCAGCTATTTGCTGTCCCTATCTCCCCGCTCAGTCCTTGCATTGGTGGCTGACCCCCCGGTGTTAGCAGGGCATTGTATGATAGCTGGCTCTCATTAGTAGCTCAGCTGATGTGCCCGGGGCTACGCCGGGTGTGAAAGGCTCTATACAAGGCCCAATTAAATCAGATGGCTATTTCTGTACAGGCGAGGAGCAATAGTTAAAGAGCATGACCCCAGCCCTGGAAAGACGCCGGACCATTGTGCGGTGTTGACATGATGTCTCCGGTAGAGGCGCTTTATAAGCCGGAGAGCCTCAGCCGTCCCCTCAGCCCTGCCAGTCTCTGCAGTCATCGAGTGCTCGCTGCACTACCAGGCTGACACTGTTGAGTGTGATTTGCTGTCCATGGTCCTGTAGCCAAGACCAGGAGCAGACGCAGCTTCACTCATAGTAAAGGAGGAAAACAGCTAAGCCAGCAAGTGCCCCCGGCGCACCCCTGCGGTGCTCTTTAATAGCCGGCTCACTGGTAATTATGAAAAAGCAAGCGACATATTTTATCCCGGGTGATGTTAACGGGAGAAAACAACAAACGCAGCAGCTGCTTGTGCCAAGTGTTACGGCAGTTCAGCCGCCGCTGCGGATACATGCCATGAGACGCTCGCATGTGTCTGTATGTAAATCTTCTTAAGGGCTCGGCTCTACTGCTGCGGGAATATAAAGATATAAAACTGCTTATCTAGCTACGAATAAACTAGGCGAAGATAAAGGTTAAAGTTCAGGTTAGGCTCTGTGCGAATTGTGCTTTAATTTCTGAAGATTTCCTGATGTATTCCTCCAATGGAAGGTCCGGCGTCTGCGCAAACCAGTGATTTACTGATACATATCCCAGGTGGAAGGTCCGACGCTGCCACCCAGTATACTGCTACACCCCGGCAGAGGTCCGCGTCTGCACACCGAGGCCTGATGCTACCTGTACACCCCGGTGGGGTCCGACGTCTGCACACCCAGTGATTTACTGATACATACCCCGAGCAGAAGGTCCGACGTCTGCACACCTGAGGTTACCTGATGCTACCTGATACATACCCCAGGTGGAAGGTCCGACGTCTGCACACACCAGTGATTTACTGATACATACCCCGAGCAGAAGGTCCGACGTCTGCACACCTGAGGTTACCTGATGCTACCTGATACATACCCCAGGTGGAAGGTCCGACGTCTGCACACACCAGTGATTTACTGATACATACCCCGAGCAGAAGGTCCGACGTCTGCACACCTGAGGTTACCTGATGCTACCTGATACATACCCCAGGTGGAAGGTCCGACGTCTGCACACACCAGTGATTTACTGATACATACCCCGAGCAGAAGGTCCGACGTCTGCACACCTGAGGTTACCTGATGCTACCTGATACATACCCCAGGTGGAAGGTCCGACGTCTGCACACACCAGTGATTTACTGATACATACCCCGAGCAGAAGGTCCGACGTCTGCACACCTGAGGTTACCTGATGCTACCTGATACATACCCCAGGTGGAAGGTCCGACGTCTGCACACACCAGTGATTTACTGATACATACCCCGAGCAGAAGGTCCGACGTCTGCACACCTGAGGTTACCTGATGCTACCTGATACATACCCCAGGTGGAAGGTCCAACGTCTGCACACACCTTTAATTACCTGATACATGCCCCAAGCGGAAGGTCCTACGTCTGCACACCTGCGATTATGTGATACATATAAGGGATTACCGTCTTATCATGGGGGTCCGACTCTTGGGACACCTGCCGATCACAAGAATACAGGTCCTGGTTTCCCGTATTAATGGAGTGGCAGGTCACATATGTACGCTGCCATTCTACTCAGACCTGTACGACTACTGGAGATAGTTGAAGTCTATGGTCAACTTCTCCTTAACCGTTCCATTGCTGCTCCATTCATGTAGGGGGTCCAAACAGTCAGAATGGGAAATATAGGTACTGAGCAGCCCCAGAACAGGAGCATCAGTGATCAGTAAGGTGAATGTGGCTTCCCTTGTTATTTTATAACCTGTCAAACTGGTAGCCAAGTTTTTTTTTTTTTTTTGCTACGTAACCTGCTGGGTCTCTTCAGCCACCACTAGGGGCAGCACAAGAACATATTGCAGACTACCATTGATTTCAGTGTGTACACTGTATGCAATAAACTTCCTTTGGTGGTGGATACAGATGGCCTTTGGTCTTTCCACCCCTAGTCAGACTTATCTGTGGTGTTCCCAGGGTATTCATGTTTTTTCATGGAAGTCGGGACAATACTCTACAGCTTAACTGTGTATGTGCTGGACGTTGAGCGCATGCGCAGCGGTGAAATAAAACAGGAGCAGGTCTATCGCGAAGTATTAAAGCTTTTTTTTTATTATTATTAAATACTCCTGACACACTTACTATGAGCATATT
This sequence comes from Leptodactylus fallax, assembly GCA_947044405.1. NCBI lineage: Eukaryota > Metazoa > Chordata > Amphibia > Anura > Leptodactylidae > Leptodactylus > Leptodactylus fallax. The sequence goes on along the minus strand of CAMRHE010000560.1, from coordinate 55,956 downwards.
TGGGACCATTAACCTCCGATCTATAGGCATATGCTGGTGGCTTAGTGTCCCATATTCACTTGTCAGGTTCCCTTTAAAATGATCGGGTCTTTTCTCCATAAAATACGACCATGCTATTTGTTGTCAATGTAAAGTGTCTTTGTCTCATGTTGTTTTGTGTTTTGCGGCACTAAATGTGACCGGAGACTTGAAAATCTCCTCCCAATCACAAGAAGATTTCAATATTTGTAGCACGAACAATTCTTCCCCTATGGAAAATGTAATAACATTTCCTTCCCATTCCCCTTCCGTATTAACTGTGCTCTCCTGCTCATAGAGGGATCAATCCCAGTAATATACAGTATATACTGCGGATATATTAGGTATACACAGGCTGTGGGCTTTGTTGGATGTGTTTTGTATGGAGATCATCTAATGTTAGATCAGGAATACTGAGGGTGTAGATATGATATAGAGTATATCTATCTGATAAATATGACCTAGAAGATATCACATACATAAACGATAGATATTAAGTAAATAGTGGATGGATAGATAGATTAGATAGATGTGAGATCAGAGCAGCTCCATAGAAATGTGTGGGTGCAAATCCTCACCGCAATGGATGGCAGCGCTCCAAAAAGAAGTCAAAAATGTGATTTGTTTACTGGCCCATCTGCAGCTAAAATAAATAAATCACATTTTTGACTAATCATTTGGAAAATTGACAGAAAGATAGAGGTAGTGGGATGGATGGATGGTGAGAGATGGTTAGATATGAGATATATAGATATAGTGTTACATATAGCGTGAGATAGACATAGTGTAAGTGTGAGGTTGCGATAGTGTTAGATATAGTATTAGTTGGCCTTAGATAGTGTTAGATACAGTGTTGGCTTGATATAGTGTTAGATGGCGTTGGGTAAATAAAGCGTTTGATAGTGTCAGATATAGTGTTAAATGGCGTTGGATAGATGAAGTTTGATATATATAGTGTTAGATATAGTGTTGGCTTGATATATACTTTAGATGGCGTTAGGTAGATATAGTGTTAGATGAGGTTGGATAGATATAGTGTTAGATATATGGCGTTAGTGTTTAGTTGGTGTTAGTGTTAGATAGTGTTGGTGATAGTGTTAGATGGTGTTGGTGTTAGACAGATGGTGTTGGTGTTAGATAGTGTTAAGTGGTGTGAGTTAGTTAGGGTGGGTTCACACCTGTGCTTGAGTCCGTCCGCTGCCAATCCGAGTAAAAATCTCGGGAAACCGGATAGGCATCGGATAACGACAGGTTAGCGACGCATTGGTTAAAAACCCATTCATTTGAATGGGTTTTTAAAGCAATGCGCGGGTGTGCACTTACACCCTCTGCGCTGCGATGCCGTTTTTTTTCGTCGGACACGAAGTCCTGCTTGTCCGACTTTGTTTCCGACGAAGGGGTTAAAGGGGTTCTCCAGGGTTAGAAATATTGTCTGCTTTCTTCAAAAATAGCACAGCACCTATCCACAGGTTGTGTCTGGTATTGCAGCTCAGTGGATTGCAGTGAGTCGGGCTGTAGACAGATGTGGCGCTGTTTCTGGAAGAGAGCGGCCATGTTTTTCTGATCAACAAGACAAGCGAGTACCATAATGACTTGGTTTGGTCGAACAGGCTTTTATTTACCAGGGATTTTAGAAGTATTCTTCGTGATGAGCAGTCTGTCATCAGCCGCAGAGGTTTAATTACTGTGTGAACTGCAGTCTAATGTGAGATACAATGGCCCTGAACTCTCGGCTGTGTGTGACTGCAGCAAATGCGGGCTCCAGAGGAAGCGTCCCTTCTCCCTTATTAATAACAGGCGGGTACCACGAAGAATGAGAGTGCGCATCCTAGCAACTTTATAAGCAACTCCTGGCACCTCGGGGGCCCGATCTGTAATAAATACTTTCTATTTCCAGTTTATTGTGTATATGTTAATTGCTGCGCCATTGTGCCCCATCCGGAGAAATTAACTCTGCAAAGGTCATCATAAACTCTTCTTAACTCCGCGTTGCTTAAGACTGCGGCTCTCTGCTGGGGACTGTCTGTGACCGCTGCCTGTTGTCTATATCACCATGGCGGTCTATGGTGAGGAATGTCTGTCTGTTTTTGGACTCGCAGCGTTCTGGACACAGTGACACAATGTGGCAGATTTATTAAGTTGGTCTAACAGCAAAACTGCCCTTGGTTGCCCATAGCAACCAATCACAGCACAGCTTTTATTTTATATTCTGCTCTTGAAACCTGAAAGCTGTGCTGTGATTGGTTGCTATGGGCGACTAAGGCAGTTTTGCTTTTAGACCAGTTTAATAAAGACTGCCTCACTGGGGCAGAATCTGTCTTTATTGCTGATAGCAACCAATCACAGCGCAGCTTTCATGTTTCAAGAACAGAATACAAAATGAAAGCTGCGCTGTGATTGGTTGCTATGGGCAACTAAGGAGATTTCATAAATCTTCCCCAATATAATGAGTGAAATTTATCAAAACTGGTACAAGGGAGAAGTGGAGCAGTTGCCCATAGCAACCAGTCACCTCACAGATTTTCAATGCAAAAACGAAATCTGTCTCCCTCATTGGTTGATATAGGCGAACGCTCAAGTTTTCTAGAGGCAATTTTCATGAAGTATCTAAATTCGATCAAAATTATTAAAGGGGTTGTCCAGGATCTTAAGATATTTTATCAATATCAGATTTATTGGGGTCCAACACCTGAATCCTGTACCTATCAGCTGATGTATACTTAGTATATGGCTTCTGGTGGCTGTATCAGCTGATCGCTGCAGGGTTGGGGTGTCGGACCCCGGCCGATCTAATACTGATGACCTGTCCTGTATAGAATAAGAATAATTGAAGAAAAATTTTGGTGCATCTCGGGGTCCATGAGCCTGAAGCTGAGATAGACACCGGCTATGGACTGGCATAGATTTCAGCCATCATTTGTGCCAGTTCTCTGGTATCGGCTTATATCAGTGGGGGGGGGGTTCAGGTGTCGGATATCTTCAGATCTTGGACAACTCCTTTAAGAATAATTTTGGTGCTTCTCAGGGGTCCATAGACTGGCATAGATTTCAGTCATTATTTACGCCAGTTCTCTGGCACAGATCACGTTAAATTTGTTGGGCTGTGAAAAGTGGCAAGCATGGCGAAAATGGGGAGAAAGGTAAATCTGTGGTGAATATATGGCAGTGTGCCCAAAATTGTGACTTGGTGTGTATTTTGTGGCAATAAGTTCCCTCCCCATGAGTTCACTAACTTTTTTTTTCCCTTTTATTTTAAAGTGTATTGTACAAAATGAGAACAACATGGTGCCCCTCCCCGTCCATGGGCTGTGTCTGGTATTGTAGCTTCTCTCTATTAAAAGGATAGGGCCAGGTATTGGAGCAACCCCTTTGAAGGCCAGAGGAGGTGTAAAATAAAAATATAAGGCCTACCCATCTGTCTATGTTGTCTACTGCTGGTGTGCGTATGATCTTGCACCCAGTACCTTTATGCTGTAAGTCCTCAGCCTCATGTGAACACTGAGCAAGGAACCGGTGATGTATGTGAGTGATGTCACTGATCCTTACTGTGAGGCCGCTGATTGGCCTCAGTGGTCGCGTGAGGCTGGGATGCCTGGCATCCAGACCCTGGCGGGGGACAATGGAGTGCCGAAGGGCAGATAAGTATGCTTTATTTATTTATTTATTTATTTTTAACGCCTCCCCAGCACCATGACCGGTTGCTCCAATTAATGGACAACCCCTTTAAAGTATAAGGAACCAAACTGCCATGCCTCACACAACCTGTGGAAAGGTGGCGCTATTTCTAGAAGGAAGCAGTCATGTTTCTAATACCGGTCTGGGAATTGGAGAACCACCTGCATTTAAGAGATATATAATAATCGGCCATTTTATTTTATTTGCAGTTTGAGAAAGACAAGCAGCACGACATCCGCTCCTTCTTCTCACCCAAACCTGATGCCGAGAAAAAACGTAAGAGAATTCTCGGAGAAGAAGAGCCTGTAGAATTAGCTGAGGAGATCGATAAAGCTATGGAGGAAGTCTTTGCCACCGATGCCAAAGTCTCGTCAGACAGCGGTGAAGTCATTGATGTTGACTCCCTTTATCCCAATGAAGACTTTGAACAGCAAGCCAAACGTTTTCGACCATCAGGCAGTCAAACACCAAAATCCACCCCCAAAAACACCAGCTGTGGAAAGAGAAAGTCCTGGAGCGGCAAACCCTCTACATTGTTTTCATCACCGAAAACACGTGGCCTTTCCGAAGGTGCCCTACATACTCCCCCCGAGACCCCCCCCTATCAGAGAAGCAGTGGAACTGCCCCGTCTGTACATACACCAATAATTCCCTGCTGCCATATTGTGAGATATGTGAAAGTCCTAGGAGCAGAAAAGGTGAGTGTGTGCGCAGACAAAGGAGGTCCCCATAGTCATGGTCCATGCATCATATTGCCCTGCTTATCCTGTCCTTACAGCAGTTGCAACTTATATTTGTTCTGTACAATTGTCTAAAAGTGCAATCTTTAAAGGGGACACCTCACTAGATCTGAAAATCCGAGTAACGTCCATCATCTGATCGGCGGCATTACCCTTAGCATATTTATTATCTGTGCCAAAAGTATAAGCTCTTGCTAATGCAAGTTTATGTAAATAGTTTGCTTGCCAACTGGGCGGTGACGCTGCAGTTTCTCTGGGGGCGTGGTCTGTATGTCATGCTGTGTTACCACCCACTTGGCTGACAGTGTATGAAACTCTGGCCGTGGCCAGTCTAGCCCTTATGACCGGTGGTGGAAAATGAACAGGAATCTGTGACAGATGTTTTCCTAAAATTCCTCTCTATTTTCTGTGGTATGAACATAGCTTTGTCCTGCGCTCCAGATTCACAGGTCTGATATCCATTAAGAAAGCTCCAATCATGAAATAGCAGGTGTCTCTATTAAAGTGGGCTTTCAGTGAATTTCCTATAATGATCCTGCTGCTTCTGGCTGAGAATGAGAGTCATAGAGCAGATTCTCCTTTACTTTCTGTGTGCAGTGTGTGGCAGCTTCAGTAGGCTCCACCCACCAGCTCAGGAAGAAAAGTCAGAGATAGAGGCTGCAGTGGAGAAAACTGCTATAAAAAAAATACAAAATAGGGGTCATATAATGGCCAGATAAAGTGTTAAATCTCATGTACACACAATACTATTGGTTCATGCTAAGTTTTTAGTAAGAACATTTAAACCCACGTCATAATTATAAGTTTTTTTGGATTTAAGGACCAGGCTGTCAACCCCCCAGGTCCTTTAAGGGAACTTGTCACCAGCATATCATCCCAGCCCTGCAGATAGATAGGTTAGTGTCACCCGAACCAGCATATTGCCCAAGTCCTGCAGATAGATAGGTTAGTGTCACCAGAACCAGCATATCACCCCAGCCCTGCAGATAGATAGGTTAGTGTCATCCAGATCCAGCATATCACCCCAGCCCTGCAGATAGATAGGTTAGTGTCACCAGAACCAGCATATCGCCCATGTCCTGCAGATAGATAGGTTAGTGTCACCAGAACCAGCATATCACCCCAGCCCTGCAGATAGATAGGTTAGTGTCACTAGAACCAGCATATCACCCCAGCCCTGCAGATAGATAGGTTAGTGTCACCAGAACCAGCATATCATCCCAGTCCTGCAGATAGATAGGTTAGTGTCATCCGAACCAGCATATCACCCAAGCCCTGCAGATAGATAGGTTAGTGTCACCAGAACCAGCATATCACCCCAGCCCTGCAGATAGATAGGTTAGTGTCACCAGAACCAGCATATCATCCCAGCCCTGCAGATAGATAGGTTAGTGTCACCAGAACCAGCATATCACCCCAGCCCTGCAGATAGATAGGTTAGTGTTACCCGAACCAGCATATCGCCCAAATCCTGCAGATAGATAGGTTAGTGTCACCAGAACCAGCATATCACCCCAGCCCTGCAGATAGATAGGTTAGTGTCACCAGATCCAGCATATCACCCCAGCCCTGCAGATAGATAGGTTAGTGTCACCAGAACCAGCATATCACCCCAGCCCTGCAGATAGATAGGTTAGTGTCACCAGAACCAGCATATCACCCCAGCCCTGCAGATAGATAGGTTAGTGTCCCCCCAGACCCAGCATACCACCCCAGCCCTGCAGATAGATAGGTTAGTGTCACCAGACCCAGCATATCACCCCAGCCCTGCAGATAGGTTAGTGTCACCAGAACCAGCATATCACAACAGGCCTGCAAATAGATTAGGGTCAGTCAAAACGTATTTTCCCCTTGTGAATCGCTGCCTCCAGTTCCTAGATATCACTGTTTTTGTCAATATGCAAATGCATTCTTTGGAGCAATGAAAAACACCTTTGTTTCTTCAAATAACTATATCTTGGCCTCGGAGGCAACAATCCACTAGGTGAAAGCACCCTTTGATTCAGGCAACCCTAACCTATCTATCTGCAGGGTATATGGTACAGTATATGCTAGGTGGTGGTGACACATTCCCTTAATGCTGCTAATATAGGAAGGAATGAACTGCCCTTTTGCTTTATGGGAGCTAAGCTGTAAGGGAGACGTCACCGTATATTCACGAGACACTGGGGCTAATATTTTAGAGGGCCACTTTGACCCATCAAAATGTTTTTGGAATGTGGAAAGATAACAAAGAGCCTAAATGAAACCTTCGCAAACCTGAAAAGCGCGTAGAACGCCATTCAGTTGTGGTTTTTGGTCAGATTCAGACCCTGGACCTCAGTGTTATAAGACAGAAGAGCTTAGGGGTGGGAGGGTTCGTCCATCTACTGTCGACAAATATACTTTGAAGGATTTTTCCATATGGCGGGTTTTATTCGTGTTCCTTGAGCGTTATTAATTTGTACAATAATATAGGCGTCAGGCGTGGTAAGCGAGTGTCCAGCACAACGTGATCAATAACGTATATAATATTATAAATGCTATAATACACCTAATGGCAGATTCATCTTTAAGAAGCAGAGTCTCGTGGAGGCAATTGAGGTTATGCATATTTCAGATGTCTGCACAGGGGACAAAAATCCTACCTGAGCATCAATCTGTGAATGTGTCTCCTTGGAAAGTGAAAGGTGCCAATTTCTGTCAAGAACGTATGTTGAGAACTGCTATGGCATGGCATTAAGCTGGCACAAATGGACATTTCTGATTAATGTCAGCGGGATGTGAATTCAATGGGCAGGAGCGGAGGTCCCGTTTCCATGGCAGCAAATAAGCCTAACATTCATCGCCCTGCTGTTTTCTTTCCCCGTCTGGAGATTTATGATCAAAAGGGCAATGAAATTATAGATTTTTAGTTCTTTCACAGACTAATGATGCTGCGTTTGCATTACGTTCTAACTATCCGCAGTGTGCCAGACACCATGAGATAAAGTTTTCTGCATTCCACAAAAAGTTTGTATTGTTCTCGAAGTCCAGAGACACCTTCCTTAATTCTCAAGGAGGATCAGTTCTTGGATTCATGGGTTATTTTACTGCGGCCACCTGGGTTGGACTATCACAAATGCTTAAAGAGAGGGCCAAAGTAAAGCATTAAAATTGGCATCCAGAGCAGTTATCAGTGCCCCTTCCCCAATACATTAACAAGGAGTCTTGGACCTTCCCAGGCCTGGGTAGGAGGAGAACTCAAGAAAAGAATTGTCGTCTTGTAAAAAAGTCGTGAAAAAATCATTGACAGATATTATTTTTGCGCTACTAAATTTAGACACCATAAAAGTAGACACGCCAGGCAAAAATTTAGCACCATGGGACATTTTGCTTAGTAAATTTGCCCCGTTGGATCCTTGAAAATGTTACTAAAAGCTAAACGAGTTTTTTCACCCCAAATTGATTTTTTTATACTGGTGACCGGTCCATAGGTTAGGTCATCAGTATGTGATCTGTTGGGGTCTGTCAACCACACATGCCCCTCATCCACTACAACAGCCTCTGGAACAGCTGATCTGTGCAGGGTCTGGGTGTCCTGTGGATAGGTTATCAGTTTGAAGAAACGATTTGGGGCTGGAAACCAACTTTAAAGAGGACATTTCATGTCTTAATGAACATGCGGATTTATATACCGCTAAAAAGCCGACGGTGCGCTGAATTCAGCGCACTGTCAGCTTTCCCGTTATGTACCGTCAAGTTGGAGATATCGGTGCCGTTAGTTTCTGCACTGATCTCTGGCCACTTTCAGAAGGACCTTCCTGACTGTCTAGCTGGGCTGTGAGGAACGCCTTCCCTGACAGTACTCATCCATAGACTTGTACTGGACCAGTCAGATCACCCTTTTTGGTATGATCAGATGTGGTGGCATCAATCCAGATTTAATTACTTGGCAATCAGATACACATGACTGCCCTGACCCAGGAAGGTAGAGTGAGATGGATCCCCCTCTCTAGTTTTTGCCTTTCCCACTGACTTTACTGCCATATTTCACGTGCAGCGCTACTCTTATCTGTCAACGTTTTTTAGAATATTACTAGAATGTTTTATTTTAGCTGCACCTGAGGCTGTTACTCTTCCATTGTATGTGTTTTTTGGTGCAAGATGGCCAGAAATGTAAATTGGCCCCAATAGAAAGTACAGATGTAGCAGAGTTAACCTGAACTTCTGCAAGTGGTTAGAAGAGTTGCAGGGTGATAGCTTATCAAAAAGACAACATAAACCAATGAAAAGTCAATGAAAGCTGTTAATTCAATGGCTTTTCATTGATTTTTGTCATTGTCTATGATAAGATAGCTTGCTGCAGCAGTTTAACCAATTTCAGAAGTTTGGGTCTGTCTATAATACTGAGCGTCAATGCTTTGCTATGTAGAGACTCCAGGGCCCAGTAGCGATTGCTACCTTTGACCCCCTTATAGCCAGACCCCTGAAGATCCCACCATTTTGATCTGTGACTATGTGAGATTTTAAAGGAGCTGTCCTGTTTCGGGTATTGTAGTTCGACTTAAAGGGGTTATCCTAAGACTGTGGGTCTAGAACTGTCTTAATAGAACCCGAGCAGCATGATGCATGGTTGACCTCTGCTTTTGGGATCCCTGTTTGTGAGATCAGTGGGTGTCCCAGTGGTTGGAAGTTTATCACCTCTAGTGTCAACCTCTCAAGTCTCAGCCTTGAGGTAACCACACCATGCCCGCAGCATGGCCTGCTACAGACTCCCTATCCGCAGGTGTCTCTGTTCTCGTCATAGGAAGCAGGGCCTGAATCTATCGGACATTGATGGTGTATCCTGTGGATATTCCTTAAAGGGCTTTTCCCATCAGAGCAAGTTCTTCCATATCCACAGAATATGGCATAACTTACCGATTGGTGCAATGGAAATGCTGCAGATAGCCAAGTGCTGTAGTTTGCGATCTCTGGCGCTCTCATTGAAATGAATAGAGTAATGTGCGCACTGCCTGATCACTACTCCATAAGACGATAAGACGTCTTTAAATGTCTTTGATGTAAATACCTCTTTAAATAAGAATAGGTTGCAGTACCAAACCCAACCCAAGGGCGGTGCTCTTTTGGGGGAATTGAATTCTACTCCTAGACAACTCTATTAAGAAATCTCTGGACAACAAGGTTCCTTCTCTTGATGATTCTCCTGTGACGTGTATATGAGTTCTTTACGTGTGATGTTATACACACACATCACAAGTATCCGCTCTCATACTAAGAAATAATGGTGATATCACGCTACCTGCAGCACAGAGCGGTATAATTGCCAGTTACTAGCAATAATCACACTTGTTACCCGCCATGACTGCCTGTGTCACCACAGCAGCACAGAGTGATGATTACATGGAGGTAATTACACACTAGGTTATGATCGAATGTGACATCATCAATCCAGGATTAGTTACACAACTCACAGCCTAAGCAAGGGATCCCCCTCAGCTGCAAGTAATAGGTTTGTCATTCAGGATAGAGGATAGTCCTCCGATAATCTCCTCTACTTTATATTGGCATAAATTCTATCCATTAAAATTGTAGTATTTTACCTGCATCCAGATGAACGGTCCTAATCCTGAACAGCAGCCCCCCAACGGTACCTTAGAATTTTTTAATAGGCTATATGAACACAAGATCTGCAGTAGAGTACAGTACACGTATGTAGTAAGCGCTCCCCTAGGCCTACTGTTCTGTTATGAGTTCTTGTAGGGTCAGGTAATTACTGCAGCCTCTGCACCTACTGAATGGAAATGAGCTCATTGGAACCGTTTCTCCTGGCCTCATGATAATGTACAGATAATAGAAGAGGGGATGGAGTAACACATGGCTAAAAGGAACAGCCCCCACAAAAATATTGCTGTAGTCTGTAACCATGGTGACATATAAGTGTACATAAGAGCTGTAGACACAAAACGGTTGGATATTTTTAAACAAGACCATTACGTTATTTTTTATTTTCATGACGTTTAATTATGTAAAGAATATGGTACAAAATTGTTCTGTTCTTTTACCCGCTGGACTAATAGTAATAATACCAGAGTTCTGTCAGTCTGTCTATAATGGCACAAATAACTCGATATCACACCATAGAGTTTAATCATTCCTGCAGTAGATCGGGATAAAAATCCAGAATTCATCACTAATAGCTACAATTGTTAGTTCTCACGTGAGCTTTGTAGCAGCGCTCCCCATGTGGTGATTTGCATTTAGTAGCGACAAGCTGGTATTTGGATGATTGATACATCAGCTACTGAGGACAGATAGATGGAAATTTATGTGAGAAACCTAGCCGAAATTATCAGGAGCTAAAAGTTACTTACAAAGCAAACACATTTTTCTTACAGCTTTCTCCTGCACTCATTGACGCCCCTTGCTGAGCTATGTACTTATGTATGAGCTGTACAGAGGAAAGGGATGTCTAATTCCTCAGAGTATTGATCCCTATATACTATATAAGATTATAGTTTTTTATAATAGTGCCTCTTATGTACAGCAATGTAAGTACTATAATTCTACTACACCAATGTGCTATGTAAAAGAATATAACTACTATAATACTGCCTGCTATGTACAAGAATATAACTACTATAATACTGCCCCCTATGTACAAGAATATAACTACTATAATACTGCTCCTATGTACAAGAATATAACTACTATAATACTACTCCTATGTACAAGAATATAACTACTATAATACTGCTCCTATGTACAAGAATATAACTACTATAATACTGCTCCTATGTACAAGAATATAACCACTATAGTACTGCTCCTATGTACAAGAATATAACTACTATAATACTGCTCCTATGTACAAGAATATAACTACTATAATACTGCTCCTATGTGCAAGAATATAACTACTATAATACTACCTCCTATGTACAAGAATATAACTACTATAATACTACCTCCTATGTACAAGAATATAACTACTATAATACTGCTCCTATGTACAAGAATATATCTACTATAATACTACCTCCTATGTACAAGAATATAACTACTATAATACTACCTCCTATGTACAAGAATATAACTACTATAATACTACTCCTATGTACAAGAATATAACTACTATAATACTACCTCCTATGTACAAGAATATAACTACTATAATACTACCTCCTCTGTACAAGAATATAACTACTATAATACTACTCCTGTGTACAAGAATATAACTACTATAATACTGGTCCTATGTACAAGAATATAACTACTATAATACTGCTCCTATGTACAAGAATATAACTACTATAATACTACTCGTATGTACAAGAATATAACTACTATAATACTACCTCCTATGTACAAGAATATAACTACTATAATACTACCTCCTATGTACAAGAATATAACTACTATAATACTACCTCCTATGTACAAGAATATAACTACTATAATACTACTCCTGTGTACAAGAATATAACTACTATAATACTGGTCCTATGTACAAGAATATAACTACTATAATACTGCTCCTATCTACAAGAATATAACTACTATAATACTACTCCTATGTACAAGAATATAACTACTATAATACTACCTCCTATGTACAAGAATATAACTACTATAATACTGCTCCTATGTACAAGAATATATCTACTATAATACTACCTCCTATGTACAAGAATATAACTACTATAATACTACCTCCTATGTACAAGAATATAACTACTATAATACTACTCCTATGTACAAGAATATAACTACTATAATACTACCTCCTATGTACAAGAATATAACTACTATAATACTACCTCCTCTGTACAAGAATATAACTACTATAATACTACCTCCTATGTACAAGAATATAACTACTATAATACTACTCCTATGTACAAGAATATAACTACTATAATACTGGTCCTATGTACAAGAATATAACTACTATAATACTGCTCCTATGTACAAGAATATAACTACTATAATACTACTCCTGTGTACAAGAATATAACTACTATAATACTGCCCCTATGTACAAGAATATAACTACTATAATACTGCTCCTATGTACAAGAATATAACTACTATAATACTGCCTGCTATGTACAAGAATATAACTACTATAATACTACCTCCGATGTACAAGAATATAACTACTATAATACTGCTCCTATGTACAAGAATATAACTACTATAATACTGCTCCTATGTACAAGAATATAACTACTATAATACTGCTCCTATGTACAAGAATATAACTACTATAATACTACCCCCTATGTACAAGAATATAACTACTATAATACTGCTCCTATGTACAAGAATATAACTACTATAATACTGCTCCTATGTACAAGAATATAACTACTATAATACTACTCCTATGTACAAGAATATAACTACTATAATACTGCCTCCTATGTACAAGAATATAACTACTATAATACTGCCTCCTATGTACAAGAATATAACTACTATAATACTGCTCCTATGTACAAGAATATAACTACTATAATACTGCTCCTATGTACAAGAATATAACTACTATAATACTGCTCCTATGTACAAGAATATAACTACTATAATACTACCCCCTATGTACAAGAATATAACTACTATAATACTGCTCCTATGTACAAGAATATAACTACTATAATACTGCTCCTATGTACAAGAATATAACTACTATAATACTGCCTCCTATGTACAAGAATATAACTACTATAATACTGCCCCTATGTACAAGAATATAACTACTATAATACTACTCCTATGTACAAGAATATAACTACTATAATACTGCTCCTATGTACAAGAATATAACTACTATAATACTGCTCCTATGTACAAGAATATAACTACTATAATACTACTCCTATGTACAAGAATATAACTACTATAATACTGCCCCTATGTACAAGAATATAACTACTATAATACTGCTCCTATGTACAAGAATATAACTACTATAATACTGCTCCTATGTACAAGAATATAACTACTATAATACTGCCTCCTATGTACAAGAATATAACTACTATAATACTACCTCCTATGTACAAGAATATAACTACTATAATACTGCTCCTATGTACAAGAATATAACTACTATAATACTGCCTCCTATGTACAAGAATATAACTACTATAATACTGCCCCCTATGTACAAGAATATAACTACTATAATACTGCCCCCTATGTACAAGAATATAACTACTATAATACTGCTCCTATGTACAAGAATATAACTACTATAATACTGCTCCTATGTACAAGAATATAACTACTATAATACTGCCTCCTATGTACAAGAATATAACTACTATAATACTGCCCCTATGTACAAGAATATAACTACTATAATACTACTCCTATGTACAAGAATATAACTACTATAATACTGCTCCTATGTACAAGAATATAACTACTATAATACTGCCTCCTATGTACAAGAATATAACTACTATAATACTGCTCCTATGTACAAGAATATAACTACTATAATACTGCCCCTATGTACAAGAATATAACTACTATAATACTGCTCCTATGTACAAGAATATAACTACTATAATACTGCTCCTATGTACAAGAATATAACTACTATAATACTGCCTCCTATGTACAAGAATATAACTACTATAATACTACCTCCTATGTACAAGAATATAACTACTATAATACTGCTCCTATGTACAAGAATATAACTACTATAATACTACCTCCTATGTACAAGAATATAACTACTATAATACTACCCCCTATGTACAAGAATATAACTACTATAATACTGCCTCCTATGTACAAGAATATAACTACTATAATACTGCCCCTATGTACAAGAATATAACTACTATAATACTGCTCCTATGTACAAGAATATAACTACTATAATACTGCTCCTATGTACAAGAATATAACTACTATAATACTGCCCCCTATGTACAAGAATATAACTACTATAATACTGCCCCCTATGTACAAGAATATAACTACTATAATACTGCTCCTATGTACAAGAATATAACTACTATAATACTGCCCCCTATGTACAAGAATATAACTACTATAATACTGCTCCTATGTACAAGAATATAACTACTATAATACTGCTCCTATGTACAAGAATATAACTACTATAATACTGCTCCTATGTACAAGAATATAACTACTATAATACTACCCCCTATGTACAAGAATATAACTACTATAATACTGCTCCTATGTACAAGAATATAATACTATAATACTGCTCCTATGTACAAGAATATAACTACTATAATACTGCCTCCTATGTACAAGAATATAACTACTATAATACTGCTCCTATGTACAAGAATATAACTACTATAATACTGCTCCTATGTACAAGAATATAACTACTATAATACTGCTCCTATGTACAAGAATATAACTACTATAATACTGCTCCTATGTACAAGAATATAACTACTATAATACTGCTCCTATGTACAAGAATATAACTACTATAATACTGCTCCTATGTACAAGAATATAACTACTATAATACTGCTCCTATGTACAAGAATATAACTACTATAATACTGCTCCTATGTACAAGAATATAACTACTATAATACTGCCTCCTATGTACAAGAATATAACTACTATAATACTGCCCCTATGTACAAGAATATAACTACTATAATACTGCTCCTATGTACAAGAATATAACTACTATAATACTGCCTCCTATGTACAAGAATATAACTACTATAATACTGCCTCCTATGTACAAGAATATAACTACTATAATACTGCCCCTATGTACAAGAATATAACTACTATAATACTGCTCCTATGTACAAGAATATAACTACTATAATACTGCTCCTATGTACAAGAATATAACTACTATAATACTGCCTCCTATGTACAAGAATATAACTACTATAATACTGCCTCCTATGTACAAGAATATAACTACTATAATACTGCCCCTATGTACAAGAATATAGCTACTATAATACTGCCTCCTATGTACAAGAATATAACTACTATAATACTGCCCCTATGTACAAGAATATAACTACTATAATACTGCCCCTATGTACAAGAATATAACTACTATAATACTGCTCCTATGTACAAGAATATAACTACTATAATACTGCCCCCTATGTACAAGAATATAACTACTATAATACTGCCCCCTATGTACAAGAATATAACTACTATAATACTGCTCCTATGTACAAGAATATAACTACTATAATACTGCTCCTATGTACAAGAATATAACTACTATAATACTACCCCCTATGTACAAGAATATAACTACTATAATACTGCTCCTATGTACAAGAATATAACTACTATAATACTGCCTCCTATGTACAAGAATATAACTACTATAATACTGCTCCTATGTACAAGAATATAACTACTATAATACTGCTCCTATGTACAAGAATATAACTACTATAATACTGCCTCCTATGTACAAGAATATAACTACTATAATACTGCTCCTATGTACAAGAATATAACTACTATAATACTGCTCCTATGTACAAGAATATAACTACTATAATACTGCTCCTATGTACAAGAATATAACTACTATAATACTGCCCCTATGTACAAGAATATAACTACTATAATACTACTCCTATGTACAAGAATATAACTACTATAATACTGCTCCTATGTACAAGAATATAACTACTATAATACTGCTCCTATGTACAAGAATATAACTACTATAATACTGCTCCTATGTACAAGAATATAACTACTATAATACTGCCTCCTATGTACAAGAATATAACTACTATAATACTGCCCCTATGTACAAGAATATAACTACTATAATACTGCTCCTATGTACAAGAATATAACTACTATAATACTGCTCCTATGTACAAGAATATAACTACTATAATACTGCCCCCTATGTACAAGAATATAACTACTATAATACTGCTCCTATGTACAAGAATATAACTACTATAATACTGCCTCCTATGTACAAGAATATAACTACTATAATACTACCTCCTATGTACAAGAATATAACTACTATAATACTGCTCCTATGTACAAGAATATAACTACTATAATACTGCCCCTATGTACAAGAATATAACTACTATAATACTGATCCTATGTACAAGAATATAACTACTATAATACTGCTCCTATGTACAAGAATATAACTACTATAATACTGCCCCTATGTACAAGAATATAACTACTATAATACTACTCCTATGTACAAGAATATAACTACTATAATACTGCCCCCTATGTACAAGAATATAACTACTATAATACTGCTCCTATGTACAAGAATATAACTACTATAATACTGCCCCCTATGTACAAGAATATAACTACTATAATACTGCCCCCTATGTACAAGAATATAACTACTATAATACTGCCCCCTATGTACAAGAATATAACTACTATAATACTGCTCCTATGTACAAGAATATAACTACTATAATACTGCTCCTATGTACAAGAATATAACTACTATAATACTGCCTCCTATGTACAAGAATATAACTACTATAATACTGCCCCTATGTACAAGAATATAACTACTATAATACTGCTCCTATGTACAAGAATATAACTACTATAATACTGCTCCTATGTACAAGAATATAACTACTATAATACTGCTCCTATGTACAAGAATATAACTACTATAATACTACTCCTATGTACAAGAATATAACTACTATAATACTGCCCCTATGTACAAGAATATAACTACTATAATACTGCTCCTATGTACAAGAATATAACTACTATAATACTGCTCCTATGTACAAGAATATAACTACTATAATACTGCCTGCTATGTACAAGAATATAACTACTATAATACTGCCTCCTATGTACAAGAATATAACTACTATAATACTGCCCCTATGTACAAGAATATAACTACTATAATACTGCCCCCTATGTACAAGAATATAACTACTATAATACTGCCCCTATGTACAAGAATATAACTACTATAATACTGCTCCTATGTACAAGAATATAACTACTATAATACTGCCCCTATGTACAAGAATATAACTACTATAATACTGCTCCTATGTACAAGAATATAACTACTATAATACTGCTCCTATGTACAAGAATATAACTACTATAATACTGCCCCCTATGTACAAGAATATAACTACTATAATACTGCCCCCTATGTACAAGAATATAACTACTATAATACTGCTCCTATGTACAAGAATATAACTACTATAATACTGCCCCCTATGTACAAGAATATAACTACTATAATACTGCCCCTATGTACAAGAATATAACTACTATAATACTGCTCCTATGTACAAGAATATAACTACTATAATACTGCTCCTATGTACAAGAATATAACTACTATAATACTGCTCCTATGTACAAGAATATAACTACTATAATACTGCTCCTATGTACAAGAATATAACTACTATAATACTACCTCCTATGTACAAGAATATAACTACTATAATACTGCCCCTATGTACAAGAATATAACTACTATAATACTGCTCCTATGTACAAGAATATAACTACTATAATACTGCCTCCTATGTACAAGAATATAACTACTATAATACTGCCTCCTATGTACAAGAATATAACTACTATAATACTGCTCCTATGTACAAGAATATAACTACTATAATACTGCCTCCTATGTACAAGAATATAACTACTATAATACTGCCTCCTATGTACAAGAATATAACTACTATAATACTGCTCCTATGTACAAGAATATAACTACTATAATACTGCTCCTATGTACAAGAATATAACTACTATAATACTGCCCCCTATGTACAAGAATATAACTACTATAATACTGCCCCTATGTACAAGAATATAACTACTATAATACTGCTCCTATGTACAAGAATATAACTACTATAATACTGCCCCTATGTACAAGAATATAACTACTATAATACTGCTCCTATGTACAAGAATATAACTACTATAATACTGCTCCTATGTACAAGAATATAACTACTATAATACTGCCTCCTATGTACAAGAATATAACTACTATAATACTGCTCCTATGTACAAGAATATAACTACTATAATACTGCTCCTATGTACAAGAATATAACTACTATAATACTGCCTCCTATGTACAAGAATATAACTACTATAATACTGCTCCTATGTACAAGAATATAACTACTATAATACTGCCCCTATGTACAAGAATATAACTACTATAATACTGCTCCTATGTACAAGAATATAACTACTATAATACTGCCCCTATGTACAAGAATATAACTACTATAATACTGCTCCTATGTACAAGAATATAACTACTATAATACTGCTCCTATGTACAAGAATATAACTACTATAATACTGCTCCTATGTACAAGAATATAACTACTATAATACTGCTCCTATGTACAAGAATATAACTACTATAATACTGCCTCCTATGTACAAGAATATAACTACTATAATACTGCCCCTATGTACAAGAATATAACTACTATAATACTGCTCCTATGTACAAGAATATAACTACTATAATACTGCCTCCTATGTACAAGAATATAACTACTATAATACTGCCCCTATGTACAAGAATATAACTACTATAATACTGCTCCTATGTACAAGAATATAACTACTATAATACTGCCCCTATGTACAAGAATATAACTACTATAATACTGCTCCTATGTACAAGAATATAACTACTATAATACTGCCTCCTATGTACAAGAATATAACTACTATAATACTGCCTCCTATGTACAAGAATATAACTACTATAATACTGCTCCTATGTACAAGAATATAACTACTATAATACTGCCTCCTATGTACAAGAATATAACTACTATAATACTGCTCCTATGTACAAGAATATAACTACTATAATACTGCTCCTATGTACAAGAATATAACTACTATAATACTGCCCCTATGTACAAGAATATAACTACTATAATACTGCCTCCTATGTACAAGAATATAACTACTATAATACTGCTCCTATGTACAAGAATATAACTACTATAATACTGCTCCTATGTACAAGAATATAACTACTATAATACTACCCCCTATGTACAAGAATATAACTACTATAATACTGCCCCTATGTACAAGAATATAACTACTATAATACTGCTCCTATGTACAAGAATATAACTACTATAATACTGCCTCCTATGTACAAGAATATAACTACTATAATACTGCTCCTATGTACAAGAATATAACTACTATAATACTGCTCCTATGTACAAGAATATAACTACTATAATACTGCTCCTATGTACAAGAATATAACTACTATAATACTGCTCCTATGTACAAGAATATAACTACTATAATACTGCTCCTATGTACAAGAATATAACTACTATAATACTGCTCCTATGTACAAGAATATAACTACTATAATACTGCCTCCTATGTACAAGAATATAACTACTATAATACTGCTCCTATGTACAAGAATATAACTACTATAATACTGCCTCCTATGTACAAGAATATAACTACTATAATACTACTCCTATGTACAAGAATATAACTACTATAATACTGCTCCTATGTACAAGAATATAACTACTATAATACTGCTCCTATGTACAAGAATATAACTACTATAATACTGCCTCCTATGTACAAGAATATAACTACTATAATACTGCTCCTATGTACAAGAATATAACTACTATAATACTGCTCCTATGTACAAGAATATAACTACTATAATACTGCTCCTATGTACAAGAATATAACTACTATAATACTGCCCCCTATGTACAAGAATATAACTACTATAATACTGCTCCTATGTACAAGAATATAACTACTATAATACTGCTCCTATGTACAAGAATATAACTACTATAATACTGCTCCTATGTACAAGAATATAACTACTATAATACTGCTCCTATGTACAAGAATATAACTACTATAATACTGCCCCCTATGTACAAGAATATAACTACTATAATACTGCTCCTATGTACAAGAATATAACTACTATAATACTGCCTCCTATGTACAAGAATATAACTACTATAATACTGCTCCTATGTACAAGAATATAACTACTATAATACTGCCTCCTATGTACAAGAATATAACTACTATAATACTGCCTCCTATGTACAAGAATATAACTACTATAATACTGCTCCTATGTACAAGAATATAACTACTATAATACTGCTCCTATGTACAAGAATATAACTACTATAATACTACCTCCTATGTACAAGAATATAACTACTATAATACTGCTCCTATGTACAAGAATATAACTACTATAATACTACCTCCTATGTACAAGAATATAACTACTATAATACTGCTCCTATGTACAAGAATATAACTACTATAATACTGCTCCTATGTACAAGAATATAACTACTATAATACTGCCTCCTATGTACAAGAATATAACTACTATAATACTGCTCCTATGTACAAGAATATAACTACTATAATACTGCTCCTATGTACAAGAATATAACTACTATAATACTGCTCCTATGTACAAGAATATAACTACTATAATACTGCTCCTATGTACAAGAATATAACTACTATAATACTACTCCTATGTACAAGAATATAACTACTATAATACTGCTCCTATGTACAAGAATATAACTACTATAATACTGCTCCTATGTACAAGAATATAACTACTATAATACTGCTCCTATGTACAAGAATATAACTACTATAATACTACTCCTATGTACAAGAATATAACTACTATAATACTGCCCCCTATGTACAAGAATATAACTACTATAATACTGCTCCTATGTACAAGAATATAACTACTATAATACTACTCCTATGTACAAGAATATAACTACTATAATACTGCTCCTATGTACAAGAATATAACTACTATAATACTGCTCCTATGTACAAGAATATAACTACTATAATACTGCCTCCTATGTACAAGAATATAACTACTATAATACTGCTCCTATGTACAAGAATATAACTACTATAATACTGCCCCTATGTACAAGAATATAACTACTATAATACTGCCTCCTATGTACAAGAATATAACTACTATAATACTGCTCCTATGTACAAGAATATAACTACTATAATACTGCCCCCTATGTACAAGAATATAACTACTATAATACTGCTCCTATGTACAAGAATATAACTACTATAATACTGCTCCTATGTACAAGAATATAACTACTATAATACTGCCTCCTATGTACAAGAATATAACTACTATAATACTGCCTCCTATGTACAAGAATATAACTACTATAATACTGCTCCTATGTACAAGAATATAACTACTATAATACTGCCTCCTATGTACAAGAATATAACTGCCTGCTATGTACAAGAATATAACTACTATAATACTGCTCCTATGTACAAGAATATAACTACTATAATACTGCTCCTATGTACAAGAATATAACTACTATAATACTGCTCCTATGTACAAGAATATAACTACTATAATACTGCCCCTATGTACAAGAATATAACTACTATAATACTGCTCCTATGTACAAGAATATAACTACTATAATACTGCTCCTATGTACAAGAATATAACTACTATAATACTGCTCCTATGTACAAGAATATAACTACTATAATACTGCTCCTATGTACAAGAATATAACTACTATAATACTGCCTCCTATGTACAAGAATATAACTACTATAATACTGCCCCTATGTACAAGAATATAACTACTATAATACTGCTCCTATGTACAAGAATATAACTACTATAATACTACTCCTATGTACAAGAATATAACTACTATAATACTGCCCCCTATGTACAAGAATATAACTACTATAATACTGCTCCTATGTACAAGAATATAACTACTATAATACTGCCTCCTATGTACAAGAATATAACTACTATAATACTACCTCCTATGTACAAGAATATAACTACTATAATACTGCTCCTATGTACAAGAATATAACTACTATAATACTGCCCCTATGTACAAGAATATAACTACTATAATACTGCTCCTATGTACAAGAATATAACTACTATAATACTGCTCCTATGTACAAGAATATAACTACTATAATACTGCCCCTATGTACAAGAATATAACTACTATAATACTGCTCCTATGTACAAGAATATAACTACTATAATACTGCCCCCTATGTACAAGAATATAACTACTATAATACTGCTCCTATGTACAAGAATATAACTACTATAATACTGCCCCCTATGTACAAGAATATAACTACTATAATACTACCCCCTATGTACAAGAATATAACTACTATAATACTGCCCCCTATGTACAAGAATATAACTACTATAATACTGCTCCTATGTACAAGAATATAACTACTATAATACTGCTCCTATGTACAAGAATATAACTACTATAATACTGCCTCCTATGTACAAGAATATAACTACTATAATACTGCCCCTATGTACAAGAATATAACTACTATAATACTACTCCTATGTACAAGAATATAACTACTATAATACTGCTCCTATGTACAAGAATATAACTACTATAATACTGCTCCTATGTACAAGAATATAACTACTATAATACTGCTCCTATGTACAAGAATATAACTACTATAATACTGCCCCTATGTACAAGAATATAACTACTATAATACTGCTCCTATGTACAAGAATATAACTACTATAATACTGCTCCTATGTACAAGAATATAACTACTATAATACTGCCTCCTATGTACAAGAATATAACTACTATAATACTACCTCCTATGTACAAGAATATAACTACTATAATACTGCTCCTATGTACAAGAATATAACTACTATAATACTACCTCCTATGTACAAGAATATAACTACTATAATACTGCCCCCTATGTACAAGAATATAACTACTATAATACTGCCTCCTATGTACAAGAATATAACTACTATAATACTGCCCCTATGTACAAGAATATAACTACTATAATACTACTCCTATGTACAAGAATATAACTACTATAATACTGCCCCTATGTACAAGAATATAACTACTATAATACTGCCCCTATGTACAAGAATATAACTACTATAATACTGCCCCCTATGTACAAGAATATAACTACTATAATACTGCCCCCTATGTACAAGAATATAACTACTATAATACTGCCCCCTATGTACAAGAATATAACTACTATAATACTGCTCCTATGTACAAGAATATAACTACTATAATACTGCCCCCTATGTACAAGAATATAACTACTATAATACTGCTCCTATGTACAAGAATATAACTACTATAATACTGCTCCTATGTACAAGAATATAACTACTATAATACTGCTCCTATGTACAAGAATATAACTACTATAATACTGCCCCCTATGTACAAGAATATAACTACTATAATACTGCTCCTATGTACAAGAATATAACTACTATAATACTGCTCATATGTACAAGAATATAACTACTATAATACTGCCTCCTATGTACAAGAATATAACTACTATAATACTGCTCCTATGTACAAGAATATAACTACTATAATACTGCTCCTATGTACAAGAATATAACTACTATAATACTGCTCCTATGTACAAGAATATAACTACTATAATACTGCCCCTATGTACAAGAATATAACTACTATAATACTGCTCCTATGTACAAGAATATAACTACTATAATACTGCTCCTATGTACAAGAATATAACTACTATAATACTGCTCCTATGTACAAGAATATAACTACTATAATACTGCTCCTATGTACAAGAATATAACTACTATAATACTGCCTCCTATGTACAAGAATATAACTACTATAATACTGCCCCTATGTACAAGAATATAACTACTATAATACTGCTCCTATGTACAAGAATATAACTACTATAATACTGCCTCCTATGTACAAGAATATAACTACTATAATACTACCTCCTATGTACAAGAATATAACTACTATAATACTGCTCCTATGTACAAGAATATAACTACTACAATACTACCTCCTATGTACAAGAATATAACTACTATAATACTGCCCCTATGTACAAGAATATAACTACTATAATACTGCCCCCTATGTACAAGAATATAACTACTATAATACTGCTCCTATGTACAAGAATATAACTACTATAATACTGCCCCTATGTACAAGAATATAACTACTATACTACTGCCCCCTATGTACAAGAATATAACTACTATAATACTGCTCCTATGTACAAGAATATAACTACTATAATACTGCTCCTATGTACAAGAATATAACTACTATAATACTACCCCCTATGTACAAGAATATAACTACTATAATACTGCTCCTATGTACAAGAATATAACTACTATAATACTGCCTCCTATGTACAAGAATATAACTACTATAATACTGCTCCTATGTACAAGAATATAACTACTATAATACTGCTCCTATGTACAAGAATATAACTACTATAATACTGCCTCCTATGTACAAGAATATAACTACTATAATACTGCTCCTATGTACAAGAATATAACTACTATAATACTGCTCCTATGTACAAGAATATAACTACTATAATACTGCTCCTATGTACAAGAATATAACTACTATAATACTGCCCCTATGTACAAGAATATAACTACTATAATACTGCTCCTATGTACAAGAATATAACTACTATAATACTGCTCCTATGTACAAGAATATAACTACTATAATACTGCTCCTATGTACAAGAATATAACTACTATAATACTGCTCCTATGTACAAGAATATAACTACTATAATACTGCCTCCTATGTACAAGAATATAACTACTATAATACTGCCCCTATGTACAAGAATATAACTACTATAATACTGCTCCTATGTACAAGAATATAACTACTATAATACTGCCTCCTATGTACAAGAATATAACTACTATAATACTGCCCCTATGTACAAGAATATAACTACTATAATACTGCTCCTATGTACAAGAATATAACTACTATAATACTGCTCCTATGTACAAGAATATAACTACTATAATACTGCTCCTATGTACAAGAATATAACTACTATAATACTGCCTCCTATGTACAAGAATATAACTACTATAATACTACCTCCTATGTACAAGAATATAACTACTATAATACTGCTCCTATGTACAAGAATATAACTACTATAATACTGCCCCTATGTACAAGAATATAACTACTATAATACTGCTCCTATGTACAAGAATATAACTACTATAATACTGCTCCTATGTACAAGAATATAACTACTATAATACTGCCCCTATGTACAAGAATATAACTACTATAATACTACTCCTATGTACAAGAATATAACTACTATAATACTGCCCCCTATGTACAAGAATATAACTACTATAATACTGCTCCTATGTACAAGAATATAACTACTATAATACTGCCCCCTATGTACAAGAATATAACTACTATAATACTGCCCCTATGTACAAGAATATAACTACTATAATACTGCTCCTATGTACAAGAATATAACTACTATAATACTGCTCCTATGTACAAGAATATAACTACTATAATACTACTCCCTATGTACAAGAATATAACTACTATAATACTGCTCCTATGTACAAGAATATAACTACTATAATACTGCCTCCTATGTACAAGAATATAACTACTATAATACTGCCCCTATGTACAAGAATATAACTACTATAATACTACTCCTATGTACAAGAATATAACTACTATAATACTGCTCCTATGTACAAGAATATAACTACTATAATACTGCCCCTATGTACAAGAATATAACTACTATAATACTACCCCTATGTACAAGAATATAACTACTATAATACTGCTCCTATGTACAAGAATATAACTACTATAATACTGCCCCCTATGTACAAGAATATAACTACTATAATACTACCCCTATGTACAAGAATATAACTACTATAATACTACTCCTATGTACAAGAATATAACTACTATAATACTGCTCCTATGTACAAGAATATAACTACTATAATACTGCCCCTATGTACAAGAATATAACTACTATAATACTACCCCTATGTACAAGAATATAACTACTATAATACTGCCCCTATGTACAAGAATATAACTACTATAATACTACTCCTATGTACAAGAATATAACTACTATAATACTGCCTCCTATGTACAAGAATATAACTACTATAATACTACCTCCTATGTACAAGAATATAACTACTATAATACTACCTCCTATGTACAAGAATATAACTACTATAATACTGCTCCTATGTACAAGAATATAACTACTATAATACTGCCCCTATGTACAAGAATATAACTACTATAATACTGCTCCTATGTACAAGAATATAACTACTATAATACTGCTCCTATGTACAAGAATATAACTACTATAATACTGCTCCTATGTACAAGAATATAACTACTATAATACTGCTCCTATGTACAAGAATATAACTACTATAATACTGCTCCTATGTACAAGAATATAACTACTATAATACTGCCTCCTATGTACAAGAATATAACTACTATAATACTGCCTCCTATGTACAAGAATATAACTACTATAATACTGCCCCTATGTACAAGAATATAACTACTATAATACTGCTCCTATGTACAAGAATATAACTACTATAATACTGCTCCTATGTACAAGAATATAACTACTATAATACTGCCTCCTATGTACAAGAATATAACTACTATAATACTACCTCCTATGTACAAGAATATAACTACTATAATACTGCTCCTATGTACAAGAATATAACTACTACAATACTACCTCCTATGTACAAGAATATAACTACTATAATACTGCCCCTATGTACAAGAATATAACTACTATAATACTGCCCCTATGTACAAGAATATAACTACTATAATACTGCTCCTATGTACAAGAATATAACTACTATAATACTGCCCCTATGTACAAGAATATAACTACTATACTACTGCCCCCTATGTACAAGAATATAACTACTATAATACTGCTCCTATGTACAAGAATATAACTACTATAATACTGCTCCTATGTACAAGAATATAACTACTATAATACTGCCTCCTATGTACAAGAATATAACTACTATAATACTACCTCCTATGTACAAGAATATAACTACTATAATACTGCCCCTATGTACAAGAATATAACTACTATAATACTGCTCCTATGTACAAGAATATAACTACTATAATACTGCTCCTATGTACAAGAATATAACTACTATAATACTGCCTCCTATGTACAAGAATATAACTACTATAATACTACCTCCTATGTACAAGAATATAACTACTATAATACTGCTCCTATGTACAAGAATATAACTACTATAATACTACCTCCTATGTACAAGAATATAACTACTATAATACTGCCCCCTATGTACAAGAATATAACTACTATAATACTGCCCCCTATGTACAAGAATATAACTACTATAATACTGCTCCTATGTACAAGAATATAACTACTATAATACTGCCCCCTATGTACAAGAATATAACTACTATAATACTGCCCCCTATGTACAAGAATATAACTACTATAATACTGCTCCTATGTACAAGAATATAACTACTATAATACTACCTCCTATGTACAAGAATATAACTACTATAATACTGCTCCTATGTACAAGAATATAACTACTATAATACTACCTCCTATGTACAAGAATATAACTACTATAATACTGCCCCTATGTACAAGAATATAACTACTATAATACTGCTCCTATGTACAAGAATATAACTACTATAATACTGCTCCCTATGTACAAGAATATAACTACTATAATACTGCCCCTATGTACAAGAATATAACTACTATAATACTGCCCCTATGTACAAGAATATAACTACTATAATACTGCTCCTATGTACAAGAATATAACTACTATAATACTGCTCCTATGTACAAGAATATAACTACTATAATACTGCCCCTATGTACAAGAATATAACTACTATAATACTACTCCTATGTACAAGAATATAACTACTATAATACTGCTCCTATGTACAAGAATATAACTACTATAATACTGCCCCTATGTACAAGAATATAACTACTATAATACTGCCCCTATGTACAAGAATATAACTACTATAATACTGCCCCTATGTACAAGAATATAACTACTATAATACTACTCCTATGTACAAGAATATAACTACTATAATACTGCCTCCTATGTACAAGAATATAACTACTATAATACTGCCTCCTATGTACAAGAATATAACTACTATAATACTACCTCCTATGTACAAGAATATAACTACTATAATACTGCTCCTATGTACAAGAATATAACTACTATAATACTGCCCCTATGTACAAGAATATAACTACTATAATACTGCTCCTATGTACAAGAATATAACTACTATAATACTGCTCCTATGTACAAGAATATAACTACTATAATACTGCTCCTATGTACAAGAATATAACTACTATAATACTGCTCCTATGTACAAGAATATAACTACTATAATACTGCCCCTATGTACAAGAATATAACTACTATAATACTGCTCCTATGTACAAGAATATAACTACTATAATACTGCCCCTATGTACAAGAATATAACTACTATAATACTGCTCCTATGTACAAGAATATAACTACTATAATACTGCTCCTATGTACAAGAATATAACTACTATAATACTGCCCCTATGTACAAGAATATAACTACTATAATACTGCCCCTATGTACAAGAATATAACTACTATAATACTGCCCCTATGTACAAGAATATAACTACTATAATACTGCTCCTATGTACAAGAATATAACTACTATAATACTGCTCCTATGTACAAGAATATAACTACTATAATACTGCCTCCTATGTACAAGAATATAACTACTATAATACTACCTCCTATGTACAAGAATATAACTACTATAATACTGCCCCTATGTACAAGAATATAACTACTATAATACTGCTCCTATGTACAAGAATATAACTACTATAATACTGCTCCTATGTACAAGAATATAACTACTATAATACTGCCTCCTATGTACAAGAATATAACTACTATAATACTACCTCCTATGTACAAGAATATAACTACTATAATACTGCCCCTATGTACAAGAATATAACTACTATAATACTGCCCCCTATGTACAAGAATATAACTACTATAATACTGCTCCTATGTACAAGAATATAACTACTATAATACTACCCCTATGTACAAGAATATAACTACTATAATACTGCTCCTATGTACAAGAATATAACTACTATAATACTACCTCCTATGTACAAGAATATAACTACTATAATACTGCTCCTATGTACAAGAATATAACTACTATAATACTGCTCCTATGTACAAGAATATAACTACTATAATACTGCCTCCTATGTACAAGAATATAACTACTATAATACTGCTCCTATGTACAAGAATATAACTACTATAATACTGCTCCTATGTACAAGAATATAACTACTATAATACTGCTCCTATGTACAAGAATATAACTACTATAATACTGCCCCTATGTACAAGAATATAACTACTATAATACTGCTCCTATGTACAAGAATATAACTACTATAATACTGCTCCTATGTACAAGAATATAACTACTATAATACTGCTCCTATGTACAAGAATATAACTACTATAATACTGCCTCCTATGTACAAGAATATAACTACTATAATACTGCCCCTATGTACAAGAATATAACTACTATAATACTGCTCCTATGTACAAGAATATAACTACTATAATACTACCTCCTATGTACAAGAATATAACTACTATAATACTGCCCCTATGTACAAGAATATAACTACTATAATACTACTCCTATGTACAAGAATATAACTACTATAATACTGCTCCCTATGTACAAGAATATAACTACTATAATACTGCCCCTATGTACAAGAATATAACTACTATAATACTACCCCTATGTACAAGAATATAACTACTATAATACTGCCCCTATGTACAAGAATATAACTACTATAATACTACTCCTATGTACAAGAATATAACTACTATAATACTGCCCCCTATGTACAAGAATATAACTACTATAATACTGCCCCTATGTACAAGAATATAACTACTATAATACTGCTCCTATGTACAAGAATATAACTACTATAATACTGCTCCTATGTACAAGAATATAACTACTATAATACTGCCTCCTATGTACAAGAATATAACTACTATAATACTGCCTCCTATGTACAAGAATATAACTACTATAATACTGCTCCTATGTACAAGAATATAACTACTATAATACTGCCCCTATGTACAAGAATATAACTACTATAATACTGCTCCTATGTACAAGAATATAACTACTATAATACTGCCTCCTATGTACAAGAATATAACTACTATAATACTGCCCTATGTACAAGAATATAACTACTATAATACTACCTCCTATGTACAAGAATATAACTACTATAATACTGCTCCTATGTACAAGAATATAACTACTATAATACTGCTCCTATGTACAAGAATATAACTACTATAATACTGCCTCCTATGTACAAGAATATAACTACTATAATACTGCTCCTATGTACAAGAATATAACTACTATAATACTACCTCCTATGTACAAGAATATAACTACTACAATACTACCTCCTATGTACAAGAATATAACTACTATAATACTGCCCCCTATGTACAAGAATATAACTACTATAATACTGCCCCCTATGTACAAGAATATAACTACTATAATACTGCTCCTATGTACAAGAATATAACTACTATAATACTGCCCCCTATGTACAAGAATATAACTAC
The DNA here is from genome assembly GCA_947044405.1 of Leptodactylus fallax. Classification (NCBI taxonomy): domain Eukaryota; kingdom Metazoa; phylum Chordata; class Amphibia; order Anura; family Leptodactylidae; genus Leptodactylus; species Leptodactylus fallax. The sequence continues at coordinate 24,696 of CAMRHE010000560.1, read as the reverse complement.
TATACTACTGCCCCCTATGTACAAGAATATAACTACTATAATACTGCCCCTATGTACAAGAATATAACTACTATAATACTGCTCCTATGTACAAGAATATAACTACTATAATACTGCCTCCTATGTACAAGAATATAACTACTATAATACTGCTCCTATGTACAAGAATATAACTACTATAATACTGCCCCTATGTACAAGAATATAACTACTATAATACTGCTCCTATGTACAAGAATATAACTACTATAATACTGCTCCTATGTACAAGAATATAACTACTATAATACTGCCTCCTATGTACAAGAATATAACTACTATAATACTGCCCTATGTACAAGAATATAACTACTATAATACTACCTCCTATGTACAAGAATCTAACTACTATAATACTGCTCCTATGTACAAGAATATAACTACTATAATACTGCTCCTATGTACAAGAATATAACTACTATAATACAGCCTCCTATGTACAAGAATATAACTACTATAATACTGCTCCTATGTACAAGAATATAACTACTATAATACTGCCTCCTATGTACAAGAATATAACTACTATAATACTGCTCCTATGTACAAGAATATAACTACTATAATACTGCCTCCTATGTACAAGAATATAACTACTATAATACTGCTCCTATGTACAAGAATATAACTACTATAATACTGCTCCTATGTACAAGAATATAACTACTATAATACTTCTCCTATGTACAAGAATATAACTACTATAATACTGCTCCTATGTACAAGAATATAACTACTATAATACTTCTCCTATGTACAAGAATATAACTACTATAATACTGCTCCTATGTACAAGAATATAACTACTATAATACTACCACCTATGTACAAGAATATAACTACTATAATACTACCTCCTATGTACAAGAATATAACTACTATAATACTGCCCCTATGTACAAGAATATAACTACTATAATACTACCCCTATGTACAAGAATATAACTACTATAATACTGCCCCTATGTACAAGAATATAACTACTATAATACTACCCCTATGTACAAGAATATAACTACTATAATACTGCCCCTATGTACAAGAATATAACTACTATAATACTGCTCCTATGTACAAGAATATAACTACTATAATACTGCCCCTATGTACAAGAATATAACTACTATAATACTACTCCTATGTACAAGAATATAACTACTATAATACTGCCCCCTATGTACAAGAATATAACTACTATAATACTGCCCCTATGTACAAGAATATAACTACTATAATACTGCTCCTATGTACAAGAATATAACTACTATAATACTGCCCCTATGTACAAGAATATAACTACTATAATACTGCTCCTATGTACAAGAATATAACTACTATAATACTACCTCCTATGTACAAGAATATAACTACTATAATACTGCTCCCTATGTACAAGAATATAACTACTATAATACTGCTCCCTATGTACAAGAATATAACTACTATAATACTGCCCCCTATGTACAAGAATATAACTACTATAATACTACTCCTATGTACAAGAATATAACTACTATAATACTACCTCCTATGTACAAGAATATAACTACTATAATACTACCTCCTATGTACAAGAATATAACTACTATAATACTGCTCCCTATGTACAAGAATATAACTACTATAATACTACTCCTATGTACAAGAATATAACTACTATAATACTGCTCCTATGTACAAGAATATAACTACTATAATACTGCCTCCTATGTACAAGAATATAACTACTATAATACTGCTGAACAATTATGAAGCTTTTCTATTAATATGTTCCTTGAGAGTTTCTTCTGATTTAATATTATCCATTCTAAGAAGTTGTCACTTTCCATAATTTGGGCTCTTTGTGTTACTTTGCTCACGAGGCTGACAGCTTGCTTTTCTCCCTGTTTTCTGAGGACAGGTTCTGAGAAGCAGACCCAAGCAGCGAGTGTACCCTGCATTGAAGAGGAAAAAGAAAATCAAAGTCAGAATGATGAGGATAATGAACTTGTCGACTGCACTCCGCAGGAAGCGCCCCCTGCTCCACAAAGTGACTTACAGGGGGATCATTTACTAAGCATCCAAAACAACAACTTAGAAGCCCACCCAGGGGAGGAATCAGCAGCCACTGAACCAGGTAATGTGCAATGAACACTAAATCCATGGCCACTGCCACTAACTGTTTAATCGACAGAGCTGTCTACTATTGGATGGTGTTGGGCTCCTTTTTTTAGGGCTGGGGAATTGCATCGCAATGTTCTTCTGTCTGTTTAATTAACCTTTTTATAATGTGTTTTTGTCACTGCATGGAGCCGGGCTTTGCTTCCCATCAGGTAACTGATAGCAATACATTGACACTTGGCGCTGGTGCTGTACTAGCGCTTGTTCTGCCCTTGTATCTATAGATCTAACCACTCTTTCACAACCTCTGCGCTGTCCTAACAGGCGCCTCCTCTTGTCACAGTACATTTCTTCTTTGACCCTATTAGTCCTCATTTAGTAGTCATCATGAAGTCTTCACTATTTTTCCCCTATGCAATTTCAGCTCTCCGTTTTGTTTCTGTGAGCTGTGGGCTCCTTTTACTCTCTAGTACAGGATCCATTTTTACTATCTTTAACTAAAAACATATATTATACATATATAACTTATATGTTACATCCTGTATTATAATCCAGAGCAGCACTCACTATTCTGCTGGTGCAATCACTGTGTACATACATTACATTACTTATCCTGTACTGATCCTGAGTTACATCCTGTATTATACTCCAGAGCTGCGCTCACTATTCTGCTGGTGCAGTCACTGTGTACATACATTACATTACTTATCCTGTACTGATCCTGAGTTACATCCTGTATTATACTCCAGAGCTGCGCTCACTATTCTGCTGGTGCAGTCACTGTGTACATACATTACATTACTTATCCTGTACTGATCCTGAGTTACATCCTGTATTATACTCCAGAGCTGCACTCACTATTCTGCTGGTGCAGTCACTGTGTACATACATTACTTATCCTGTACTGATCCTGAGTTATATCCTGTATTATACTCCAGAGCTGCGCTCACTATTCTGCTGGTACAGTCACTGTGTACATACGTTACATTACTTATCCTGTACTGATCCTGAGTTACATTCTGTATTATACTCCAGAGCTGCACTCACTATTCTGCTGGTGCAGTCACTGTGTACATACATTACATTACTTATCCTGTACTGATCCTGAGTTATATCCTGTATTATACTCCAGAGCTGCACTCACTATTCTGCTGGTACAGTGACTGTGTACATACATTACATTACTTATCCTGTACTGATCCTGAGTTACATCCTGTATTATACTCCAGAGCCGCACTCACTATTCTGCTGGTGCAGTCACTGTGTACATACATTACTTATCCTGTACTGATCCTGAATTACATCCTGTATTATACTCCAGAGCTGCGCTCACTATTCTGCTGGTACAGTCACTGTCTACATACATTACATTACTTATCCTGTACTGATCCTGAGTTATATCCTGTATTATACTCCAGAGCTGCGCTCACTATTCTGCTGGTACAGTCACTGTGTACATACATTACATTACTTATCCTGTACTGATCCTGAGTTACATCCTGTATTATACTCCAGAGCTGCGCTCACTATTCTGCTGGTACAGTCACTGTGTACATACATTACATTACTTATCCTGTACTGATCCTGAGTTACATCCTGTATTATACTCCAGAGCTGCGCTCACTATTCTGCTGGTGTAGTCACTGTGTACATACATTACATTACTTATCCTGTACTGATCCTGAGTTACATCCTGTATTATACTCCAGAGCTGCGCTCACTATTCTGCTGGTGCAGTCACTGTGTACATACATTACATTACTTGTCCTGTACTGATCCTGAGTTACATCCTGTATTATACTCCAGAGCTGCAATCACTATTTTGCTGGTGCAGTCACTGTGTACATACATTACTTATCTGTACTGATCCTGGTTAATCCTGTTTATACGGGGCGGGCCCCACTCTCTTTTTTGCGGGTGCACTCACTGTGTACATACATTACTTATCCTGTACTGATCCTGAGTTACATCCTGTATTATACTCCAGAGCTGCGCTCACTATTCTGCTGGTGCAGTCACTGTGTACATACATTACATTACTTATCCTGTATTTTGGTTTTTGTTTATACTCCAGAGCTGCGCTCACTATTCTGCTGGTACAGTCACTGTGTACATACATTACATTACTTATCCTGTACTGATCCTGAGTTACATCCTGTATTATACTCCAGAGCTGCGCTCACTATTCTGCTGGTGCAGTCACTGTGTACATACATTACATTACTTATCCTGTACTGATCCTGAGTTACATCCTGTATTATACTCCAGAGCTGCGCTCACTATTCTGCTGGTACAGTCACTGTGTACATACATTACATTACTTATCCTGTACTGATCCTGAGTTACATCCTGTATTATACTCCAGAGCTGCGCTCACTATTCTGCTGGTACAGTCACTGTGTACATACATTACATTACTTATCCTGTACTGATCCTGAGTTACATCCTGTATTATACTCCAGAGCTGCGCTCACGGGGCCTGTACATTCCATACTTCCTGTCTGTCTGGTTGCTGGTGCAGTCACTGTGTACATACATTACATTACTTATCCTGTACTGATCCTGAGTTACATCCTGTATTATACTCCAGAGCTGCGCTCACTATTCTGCTGGTGCAGTCACTGTGTACATACATTACATTACTTATCCTGTACTGATCCTGAGTTACATCCTGTATTATACTCCAGAGCTGCGCTCACTATTCTGCTGGTACAGTCACTGTGTACATACATTACATTACTTATCCTGTACTGATCCTGAGTTACATCCTGTATTATACTCCAGAGCTGCGCTCACTATTCTGCTGGTGCAGTCACTGTGTACATACATTGCATTACTTATCCTGTACTGATCCTGAGTTACATCCTGTATTATACTCCAGAGCTGCACTCACTATTCTGCTGGTGCAGTCACTGTGTACATACATTACATTACTTATCCTGTAGTGATCCTGAGTTACATCCTGTATTATACTCCAGAGCTGCGCTCACTATTCTGCTGGTGCAGTCACTGTGTACATACATTACATTACTTATCCTGTACTGATCCTGAGTTACATCCTGTATTATACTCCAGAGCTGCACTCACTATTCTGCTGGTGCAGTCACTGTGTACATACATTACATTACTTATCCTGTACTGATCCTGAGTTACATACTGTATTATCCTCCAGAGCAGCGCTCACTATTCTGCTGGTACAGTCACTGTGTACATACATTACATTACTTATCCTGTACTGATCCTGTTTTGTACTTCATATACTGCTCAGCTAAGCTGTTAGTGATGTGTATTATTAACAAGCTTACTGACTGTTTCTATTTCCAGATTGCAGAATAGTTTATGCTCCCCCAGGCTACCTATGATGTAATATAATCCTGATATAAGGAGCACACGTTATATCTGTGTATCTGGAGTTGACTTTGGTGTTACTTGTGAGATGATTTATAACCTTTTAGATGTGGCTTTTCTTTTGTCCCTTATATGTATTGATAAGAAGCTTCCCATATTCATATTGTATATGTTCATGTTTTGCCTCATTCCTTGTGTCTTGCTGTTCCTCTGCTCTCCGTTTCCTTCTCTGTCTTTGCGCTCTCTTTCCTGTGTGATCTCTCTTCTCCTCTTCTGTCTTACTTACTTTATTATCTTCTATTTATTTCTTTCGTTCCTCGTCTCGTTTTTCTCACTTTCTTGTTAAGTGATGTCTTTTCATGCTGAGGTTGTTGTGTGATATTTTTCTCATTGCTCCATCTGTCAATCATCTCGCTCTCTGTTGTCGTGTTTCGCTGCAGTTTTTCCGTGTTACTTTGAATTCTTTCTTTTTGTTCTTTTTATTCCTATAGCTGTGCTGGCCGCCATATAAGATTACTTTATATCCATCATGGCTGGTGTGTGATCAGTCTCTATACTGTGTCTTGCTCTCTTTTTGGGTACTTTCTTTCACCTGCTCCATTTTCTGAGCTCTTTATTTTTTCTGCTCCCTTATTGGCCTCTATTTTACATGTGCGGATGTCGGGCGCTCTCTCTCACCTTCTCCTGCTCTCTTATGTGGGCTCCCTTTTTCATCTGCTTAGAAAAATTACCTGCTGTGCTCCCTTATTGGCTTGCACTCTTATACGGGCTCTTTCCCTCTCCCACCTTTTTATCTAAGTTTTCCTTTTAACCCACTATGTACTCTAAGCTCTTTCATTCGCTTTGGTCTCTCCCGTACACCTGCTCTCTTATCTGGTTTCTCGCGTTCACCTGCTCTCTATTTCATCTCTCTCATTCACCTGCTCTCTATTTCATCTCTCTCATTCACCTGCTCTCTATTTGGTGTCTCCTATACACCTGCTCTCTATTTGGTGTCTCCCATACACCTGCTCTCTATTTGGTCTCTCTCACCTCTCTTATTTGGTCTCTCTCATTCACCTGCTCTCTTATTTGGTCTCTCTTTCACCTCTCATCTGGTCTCCCGTACACTTACTCTCTATTTGGTCTCTCTCGTTCACCTGCTCTCTATCTGCTTTCTCTTCTTTACCTGTTCTCATATTTGGTCTGAGTCTGTCACATGCTTTCATTTCTGGTCTCTCTTTCATATTCCCTGTTATTGGGCTTTCTTCTTCACCTGCCCTCTTATCTGGACTCTCTTTCACATCCTCTCTTCTTCTACTGTTCTCTTCTGTGGTCTCCCTCCCTTACCCACTTTCATATTTGATCTCTGCTCTCCCGACACCTGCTCTCTCTTCATTCTCTCCACTTTCTGTCTAATCTGGCTCTCTTTCACCTACACGCTCTTCTGTGGTCTCACCATCATCTTCTCTATGTGACTCTTATTTGTCTCAGGTCCTCTTAACCATCTCTTTTATGGTGCTCTCTCCTTAACCAGCTCTTGCTTCTTAGCTTTCTTTTTCTTGTGCTCTCTTATGAGGCTCTCTCCTTCACCTGCTCGCTTATCTTAGCTTCCTCTCGCACCTGCTGTCCTCTGGAGATTTCTCATTCACCTGATGTCTTATTTTAGGTTTCTCTTGCACATGCTCTCTTATGGGGCTCTCACCTTCATTTGCTCTCTTACCTAGGCTTTCTCTTGTACCTGCTTTCTTTTGGGATTTTCTCATTGACGTGAAGTCTTATTTTAGGTTTTTCTTGCACATGCTCTCTTATGAGGCTCTCACCTTCATCTGCTCTCTTATGGGGCTCTCACCTTCATCTGCTCTCTTATGGGGCTCTCACCTTCATCTGCTCTCCTATCTTGTCTTTCTCCTGCACCTGCTCTCTTACCTAGTCTGTCCTCTTTGCTTGTATAGTGCTTTATCATGTGCTTTTTATCTCGCACTCTTGTCCTGCATTCTCCTTTAACCATTTTTTCCTTTGCATCCTTTTCGATACCACTTTACATGGCATTGTATTCTTTCATCTAGTTTCGCCTTTGTATCGCTCACTTTATCTGTTTTCTCTCTGTCCTTGCTCTCCTGCTCCCTGATTTTCTTCTTTACCCCCGCTCTTCTTTATATAGTTCCTCATCGCTGTTCTTGCGCTCTCACTTTTCACCCCCCCTCCCCACACACTTACTTTTTAATTTCTTCTCCCTCTCTCCAAGCTCTCATATTTTCTGCGCTCTCTTCACCTCCCTCACCTCTTGCCACTCTCTCTTCTCCCAGTAAAGTGTTTTCCCTAGTGGCAGCACGCTCTGTATACGGCGTCCTGCATCCATACTCACTGCCCTACATATTGTGCTTCATTGCAGAACATTGTCACAACTCCACTTGTTTTCCCGTCTATGATGGATTAATGTTCTGTGCCAGCAGGCATACGGATCGCATCTATTTATATAGCAAGGTATGTACACAGCCCCGGTGTGAGAGGCTAGCAGATTATAAGGAAATAAAATAAGATGTGGAGAGGAGAGCTGCTTATTGTCTGCCTGATATTTATACTCCTCCGGTGCCAGCTGGGATTGCAGTTTATTGAATTAAAAAGCCGTATTGTCTCCTCTGCCAGAGAAGAGATTAATGGTGATCTGTGGGAATCTTTCCGTCCTCTCTTCACAACGCCGCAAGTTCACCGTTCTGCCCAAATCCTGCTAGGCCATCCGAAGGAATCCATAGCCCGTACTAATGAGAGTCTCTGCTCACAAAAGCAACTAAGAAACGCCAAAGGAGCCACAGATTGGATTATAAATAATTACAAGATATCTAATCTTATATTAGCTTGTCAATAAGTATCACAGAGGCATTGCGGCCGCATTTCTACGTCCAATTCAGGTCCATAATCTGGCAGTATGGCTTAGAATCACATCCAAAGGCAATATAATGGTCCGGAAAAAAGATGACAACCTTGTTTCCAGAAATGTGGTTAGAGATGTTGTCACTTCCCCTCCCATAGTCTTTGTTTCTTGCAGGGGTTGGTGATGATAAATATCTGACAAGGGTAAAAGTCATGTATAAAGCTGACCCAACACATGGCATAGAGTTTGATCATACAAATATTGTTTTGGCTGTCAACAGCCTAAATTTAATCTTGTGCATGGGCAACTTAAAGGGGTTTTCTGGGATAATTTAAAAACTCACTGGGGGCCAGGGGTGGGGTAAAAAAAAAAAAAAAAATATATATATATATATATATATATATATATATATATATATATAAAACACACATGGACAAAATTGTTGGTACCCCTCGTTTAATGAAAGAAAAACCCACAATGGTCACAGAAATAACTTGAATCTGACAAAAATAATAATATATCAAAATTCTATGAAAATGAACAAATGAAAGTCAGACATTGCTTTCCAACCAGGCTTCAACAGAATTTAAAAAAAAAAAAAAAAAAAGACTCATGAAACAGGCCTGGACAGAAATGATGGTTCTCTTAACTTAATATTTAGTTGCACAACCTTTTGAGGCAATCCCTGCAATCAGACGATTCCTGTAACTGTCAATGAGACTTCTGCACCTCTCAGCAGGGATTTTGGCCACTCCTCATGAGCAAACTGCTCCAGTTGTCTCGGGTGTGAAGGGTGCCTTTTCCAGACGGCATGTTTCAGCTCCTTCCAAAGATGCTCAATAGGATTTAGGTCAGGGCTCATAGAAGGCCACTTCAGAATAGTCCAATGTTTTCCTCTTAGCCATTCTTTGGTGTTTTTAGCTGTGTTTTGGGTCATTATCCTGTTGCAAGACCCATGACCTGCGACTGAGACCAAGCTTTCTGACACCGGGCAGCACATTTCTCTCTAGAATCCCTTGATAGTCTTGAGATTTCATTGTACCCTTCACAGATTCAAGACACCCTGTGCCAGATGCAGCAAAGCAGCCCCAGAACATAACAGAGCCTCCTCCATGTGTCACAGTAGGGACAGTGTTCTTTTCAAGATATGCTTCATTTTTCCGTCTGTGGACATAGAGCTGATGTGCTTTGCCAAAAATTTTGATTTTTGTCTCATCTGTCCATAGGACATTCTCCCAGAAGCTTTGTGGCTTGTCAACATGTAGTTTGGCCAATTACTTTTGTCAGATTCAAGTTATTTCTGTGACCATTGTGGGTTTTTCTTTCATTAAACGAGGGGTACCAACAATTTTGTCTGTATATATATATACACACATACCCAGCCTCTGGTCCATGGACTTGCCTGGACCAGAAGTGCAGAGGATCAGGTTTTTGGGGGGAGATACACACCACCTGAACCAAGGACTCTGGATAGGTGAAAATTATTTCTTTTTTATTTTACCCAACCCTGTGCCCTATGAATTTTTAATTTATCCCCCTAAAAACTCCTATAGGCTGAGGCCCCATGTTGCAGAAAAGCTGCTTTTTTTGTTGCAGATTTTGCTGCAGTTTTTTGAGCCAAAGCCAGGAGTGGATTGAGCAGAAGGGAGAAGTATAAGAACTTCACATATATATATATATATATATATATATATATATAAAAGCTATAGCCATTCTTGGCTTTGGCTTGAAAAACCGCAGCAAAATCTGCAGCCAAAAATGCTGTGTTTCTGCAACGTGGGGCTTCAGCCTTAAGATTTGTTTCATAGAGGGCTTATTGAGCAGATCACTTTAGACGTCTCCAGAAAACAATCTTAATTATTGACAATATTCATCTATAAAAACTATTTATTGTATCCAGTAGTAATGAGAATCCCAGTAATACTCCTGGTATGGCGTTTCCAAATCTTTTGGCAGAAATTTTCTGAAGTATCACAGACATGAGGTGACAAGGCATTACGGCTCTGGAGCTTTAAAGGGATTGTTCCATGATGGAGATTGATCACCTAGGCACAGTAGAGTTGATAAATGTCTGATCGCTGTGGTCTCCACTGATCCCTAAAATGACCCTGCTATCCCTTCTCTCTGCACGAATACCGTAAGGAGGAGACGGACTGAAGTGGTCACACATGCTCTTTAATGCTCCATTCAGTGGCAATAGGACTGATTGAGACAGCCATGTAGACAACACTCAGCTGTCTCTGCTGTTAAGGTTGCGCAGTGAGGAGGAACTGGGGGCTTGAGACCCAGGTTCTAGTGATCAAATATTTATCAACTATCCTGTGGTCCTTCAATTGGTCCTTTCCGCCAGGTCCTGTCCGTCACAACTCTTCCTACAGGTCCTTGTATCCAGGTCCTCTTTTATGCAGACTGTTTTCCACTATGAATTAATGACAGACCTCGTAATTATTTGCACATCTCCAGACGACTTTATTAAAGCCCTAAACCCGTGTTTATTTCATTAGGATGGAGAGCCACTGAACTGTAATTTTATTCCTTTGGATATTAAATTGGAAAACTGGAATGATTTACCTGAAGCGATGCAGCAGAAGCCGAACCGATCCTTGGTAAGATAAGTCGTTTGTGAAGTGGGTTAATTAGTCGCACTTGGGAATTTTATCTGCTCTGTCACAAGGAATCTGAATTTGTCGACAAGACAGACAAGTCATTGGCTTTGAAATTGCTCAGAAGTTTGCTGCAGACATTGTGGATTTTAATAAGTTTTATTAAAGTTTTTACTGCGGCGGCTGATCTCCGGGCTGTATAAATATCACAACCGAGTACACACATCCTGCCGGTGCCGAACAATGAGATGTCGTCAAGTACTATTGCTTAGAGAAGACCCTCATCCTGTCTGCCCCCACTGACACCTCTTGAATCCTTACATTATAAGTTTCTATTCCTAATGATTTTCATGGGTATTCAAAATCCTAGATTTATGAGCATGTATAGACTGGGGAGCCCATAAATTGGTTGTCTCATCAGGATGTGCCCCATTAGGTCCACCCTCTAAGAGGCAGAATGTGTTTGAGCAGTCCAGGTAATACCACATACCCACAAAAGTGGCTGCCAGGAGCTACAGTGCCTTGCAAAAGTATTCATAGTATTCTTCTTTGCAAAATAACTCAAGCTTAGTCACATTGGAAGGAGAGCGTCTGTGAGCAGCAATTTTCATGTCTTGCCACAGATGCTCAATGGGATTTAGGTCTGGACTGTGACTGGGCCATTCTAACACATGAATATTATTTGATCTAAAACATTCCACTGTAGCTCTGGCTGTAAGTTTAGGGCAGAGGGGGCGGCTGCCCCAGGCCCACTGACTCAGTGGGGCCCACCCCAGGGCCGCAATTAATACGTTTTTTACTTTTAACTAGATCGGCGTCTGCAGACACCGATCTAGTTAAAACGCTTCCTGCAACTTGACTGTCTTGTAAACCGCAAGCCACATGAGACCTGCAGCTTACAAGACACCGAGACCACAGACCAACGTCTGCTTCTCGGCATAGGCTGGTGTGATGACGTCACAACATCGCACCTCTTGCGCTGAGCTGCAGACGTCCTGCACGTGGACAGGGAGGAGGCGGCGGCTCCATTCATCAGGATCGCAGGTAGGTGAGCATAACTTTTTTTTTTTTTTTTTCCTTTTAGCGCAGTTGTGGGTATTTTAAGAGTAAGAAAAATTAATGTATTTATCAATGACAGCTCCTGAAATACTTGTATTGTATCACAATGAAGGAGAAAACTGGAGGAAAAATTACTGAAATGCTGTAGACAACAAATTCAACTTCGGATTTTCACCATACACATGAGCTCTTTTATATATAGGGTTATATGATAGAGGAGAGAAGCTGAGCTGTGTGATATATAGGGTTATATGATAGAGGAGAGAAGCTGAGCTCTGTGATATATAGGTTATATGATAGAGGAGAGAAGCTGAGCTCTGTGATATATAGGGTTATATGATGGAAGAGAGAAGCTGAGCTCTGTGATATATAGGGTTATATGATAGAGGAGAGAAGCTGAGCTCTGTGATATATAGGGTTATATGATAGAGGAGAGAAGCTGAGCTCTGTGATATATAGGGTTATATGATAGAGAAGAGAAGCTGAGCTCTGTGATATATAGGCTATATGATAGAGGAGAGAAGCTGAGCTCTGTGATCTGTGATATATAGGCTATATGATAGAGGAGAGAAGCTGAGCTCTGTGATATATAGGGTTATAGGATAGAGGAGAGAAGCTGAGTTCTGTGATATATAGGGATATATGATAGAGGAGAGAAGCTGAGCTCTGTGATATATAGGGTTATATGATGGAAGAGAGAAGCTGAGCTCTGTGATATATAGGGTTATATGATAGAGGAGAGAAGCTGAGCTCTGTGATATATAGGTTATATGATAGAGGAGAGAAGCTGAGCTGTGTGATATATAGGGTTATATGATAGAGGAGAGAAGCTGAGCTCTGTGATATATAGGGTTATATGATAGAGGAGAGAAGCTGAGCTCTGTGATATATAGGTTATATGATAGAGGAGAGAAGCTGAGCTCTGCGATATATAGGCTATATGATAGAGGAGAGAAGGTGAGCTCTGTGATATATAGGGTTATATGATAGAGGAGAGAAGCTGAGCTCTGTGATATATAGGTGTATATGATAGAGAAGAGAAGCTGAGCTCTGTGATATATAGGTTATATGATAGAGGAGAGAAGCTGAGCTCTGTGATATATAGGCTATATGATAGAGGAGAGAAGCTGAGCTCTGTGATATATAGGGTTATATGATAGAGGAGAGAAGCTGAGCTCTGTGATATATAGGTGTATATGATAGAGAAGAGAAGTTGAGCTCTGTGATATATAGGTTATATGATAGAAGAGAGAAGCTGAGCTCTGTGATATATAGGGTTATATGATAGAGGAGAGAAGCTGAGCTCTGTGATATATAGGGTTATATGATAGAGGAGAGAAGCTGAGCTCTGTGATATATAGGGTTATATGATACAGGGAGAGAAGCTGAGCTCTGTGATATATAGGGTTATAGGATAGAGGAGAGAAGCTGAGCTCTGTGATATATAGGGTTATAGGATAGAGGAGAGAAGCCGAGCTCTGTGATATATAGGGTTATATAATAGAGGAGAGAAGCTGAGCTCTGTGATATATAGGGTTATATGATAGAGGAGAGAAGCTGAGCTCTGTGATATATAGGGTTATATGATAGAGGAGAGAAGCTGAGCTCTGTGATATATAGGTGTATATGATAGAGGAGAGAAGCTGAGCTCTGTGATATATAGAGTTATATGATAGAGGAGAGAAGCTGAGCTCTGTGATATATATAGGGTTATATGATAGAGGAGAGAAGCTGAGCTCTGTGATATATAGGTGTATATGATAGAGAAGAGAAGCTGAGCTCTGTGATATATAGGGTTATATGATAGAGGAGAGAAGCTGAGCTCTGTGATATATAGGTGTATATGATAGAGGAGAGAAGCTGAGCTCTGTGATATATAGGTTATATGATAGAGGAGAGAAGCCGAGCTCTGTGATATATAGGATTATATGATAGAGAAGAGAAGCTGAGCTCTGTGATATATAGGGTTATATGATAGAGGAGAGAAGCCGAGCTCTGTGATATATAGGTTATATGATAGAGGAGAGAAGCTGAGCTCTGTGATATATAGAGTTATATGATAGAGGAGAGAAGCTGAGCTCTGTGATATATAGGGTTATATGATAGAGGAGAGAAGCCGAGCTCTGTGATATATAGGATTATATGATAGAGAAGAGAAGCTGAGCTCTGTGATATATAGGGTTATATGATAGAGGAGAGAAGCTGAGCTCTGTGATATATAGGGTTATATGATAGAGGAGAGAAGCTGAGCTCTGTGATATATAGGGTTATATGATAGAGGAGAGAAGCTGAGCTTTGTGATATATAGGGTTATATGATAGAGGAGAGAAGCCGAGCTCTGTGATATATAGTGTTATATGATAGAGGAGAGAAGCTGAGCTCTGTGATATATAGGGTTATATGATAGAGGAGAGAAGCCGAGCTCTGTGATATATAGGATTATATGATAGAGAAGAGAAGCTGAGCTCTGATCAATTATTTACCGCCATAAGCAGAATTGGAGGGGGAGGGGACTAGTCACCATTCTCTGTAATTTAGGGGGCATCATGATTGGGGGCACTTGACACCAACTTCTGTATCTTATTCAGCTAGTCATTGACTTCATTATTACTGTAGTTTCTTCAGCCTTGTGATGATGATCAGGTGAGATCTCAGAGACAGGAAACAGAAGTCATGAAAATGGCGGAGACACAACGTGGATATCTGCAGAGCTTATTACACAATTTACATTATTTGCCATCTACACTTTTGCGCAGTTCAGTTATTTCTCTCCCACCCACTTCCCTTTTTTTTTTTCTAGATCAGGAGTGTTAGAAGATTCTAGAATTAGATGTGGATTAAAGACAATGAGGGAAATCTACGGACTAGACAGGTCCACTAATCTTCCTATGCAGTCCTGTATTCAGTTTCCATGGTAACCATATATTATGGCTGTCTATGGAGAAATATATTCTATAAATCTATACATATAAAAGACAAAAGGAGTCATTCATGATCCGCCATAATCTGTTCTCGCCCCCCTTCCCGCAGCAGAGTCTTTCGTATCACCCTGCATGTACAGTATGGACACTTATCCTGAATTACATTACAGCGCCACATTATGGCGCGTTCTTCGACTCCAACTACATGTATGTCTGCCAAAATGACATGTGTATGACACAAACATGGAAAGGACTTGTCTAAGAACTACCAAACTCCTTCCAGGGGTCAATTTATTAAAATAATCCAAAGGCCTAACTGCCTTAGTTACCCATAGCAACCAATCACAGCGCAGCTTTCATTTTGTATTCTGATCCTGGAAAATGAAAGCTGCGCTGTGATTGGTTGGTATGGGTAACTAAGACGGTTTTGCCTTTAGACCATTTTAATAAATCTGCCCCAATGGGAAAATATCTCACAAAAAGCCACAAACCTCAATAATTTTATAGATTTTACGCCTGTTTTTCATGATACCAAAAGTGGTGTGGGAACTGCGCACCATTGAAGACAATTTACGCCATTTTAATAGCTGAAATGATCACTGAAATTTTTCACCAGCTATAAGCTGACAGCAGCACAGCCCAGCGGAGGGGCCGCCGCATTTATAAAGAGGAGTGCGCCTTGTCATCATCTTCCAGTGGCCTTACAAAGACTGGCATTCAATATTCCAGTCTTTGTAAATCTGCTGCATTGACTCTAATTGCTAAGTAGTGGATCCCCCTAGCAACCAAGCTGTCATATGACATAGATCCATTGATCAAGTATTTTTGAAAACAGGTTGACTCGTGATCAGTAGACTGCAATATTACTTTAGGATTGGTTGGTGTCTGACCATTAGGACCTCCACCAACCCTGAGAATGGCCCCTTTACTGCGCATTGCCACTCCTGGCCACCTGGCAGTGTAGGGAACTGCAACCGCCCTATGCACTTACAGCAGTTCTGTGCAGATATTGGTCAGTAGTCTTGACAAAGTCGTAGAGAAGTTGCTGCTCCGACTACAGTCATATTTGTGTCGTTGTCCATTTGTGGTTGTAGATAAAAAAAAAAAAAAAAAAAAGTCCAAGTTTCTCATCTGACAGTGTGAAGGACTGCACATTATAGACACTGCGGCCCCTCGGGAGCCCTTGTTGTTGTCCATCATTAGAGGGATCTTTTTATTGTTTTAGTCTTTTCTGGTTCTTTCACAGACCAGATGATCGGATTAAACAGCGCTGATGTGAACACACCCTTATAGTGATGTAAGGGTTAAAGATAAAAATAAGTGGAACATGTGCATATGCTAAGTCCATGGTAGAACCACACATGGATGACATCCGTGTACCACCCGTGACCCCACAGACCCATTAACTTACCTCAGAGTGACTGGGCCACAAAATAGACACGAATAGAGGAATTTGGCCGGTGTCCAGTCATTCCCCCCCTTCCCAGGCTCATGGACCTGTGATAATACACTGACGTGTGAATAACATATTATGGGTCAGGACTAGCACGCTGATCATGAAGACCAAGCCAGGCACTCACATTGATTTCCGCCACATTTTGCTTGGTCAGTCTCCCCCATTGTCCCGTGTTGGTTTTGGTGATAATTTACAAGTAAACGCAGCTTTTTAGTTTTTATCTTTGTAACTGAATTTCGGTTATTTTTTTATTCCTCATTTTTTATCAGTGTCCTAGACATCCCAGTGCGTCTCCCTTATCTATCGGAGACTGTGTGTGATGTCACAAATACTATGTGAGATTATCGCCTAGAGCGCGGTGGCTGCAGCTGTTTTCTGCAGGAACCTCCCGGATTGACAGGGATTTTCAGTCTTCGGGATATAGCTGTTTTGTGTCATCTGATCCATCAGATATTTTACATCCATGTATTGTAGTATATACAGTAATGTTCAGAACATACAAGCCAAAGGGAGTGCGCACAGCCGTAGTCATAGGGGCTCTTGTGTCAGTCATGTGACATGGACAAGCATCGTCGCTATGCAAAAATGGCCAATCATTTAGAAAATGTCTACAGAACGTTCCTTAAAATGTCTCACGGCTTATAATAAATGTCTCTTATAGTGCAGTTAATATGGTAGAGGAATTTGACACGGAGTAAACCCCTCATGCTGATCCACCAAAACTGCAGCTGCGTCCCCCTCCTCTCCCAGCTAGTGACCGTGTCCAATATTGACTGGGGGTCATCTTTATTAAGTGCTTCTGGCGCCTCCCTGGTCCTTGTGGATTATTGTCTGTGACCATGACGAGGAGTTAGTCTGGTAGCAGACAAAGTTTTGGTGGTCACAGAAATAGGTAGTGAGGTCATGTGGTTGACAATTACAGAAGCGGGAGGAAATTTGCTACAATCAAGTGACATGACATATTGAGGAGGGGGAGTTTATTAAAATTGGCGTTTCCTATACCAATGCTACGCAGTATTAAGAGGCTCCAGCCTCTTAAAGGGGTTGTCCAGGGAGTTTGGATTAATTTACCTGATCCGGTGGACTATTAATGATGCACCTGGCAGTTCAGGGCTGGTTCTGACCCCCAGGGCACGTCAGGGGATTCAGAGTTCTGACCGCTAGGTCGGTTTGCCCCTTACCTGTGCTACCTGTGTAATAGAGTTTGTTTTGTTTAAAGGGCATGTGTCACCAGACCACAGGATATCAAACCAACTCGCAGATAGATAGGTTATCTATAGGATATTGCCATTTTTTGTCAATATGCAAATGGACTCATTGGAGCAACTGCAATACCCTAGTTGCTTCACAGAGCTCATTTGTATATTGACTCAAAATGCAATATCTTAGTAATGGAGGCAGCAATTCACAAGGGGAAAACACTGTTTGATGGGTGGGGTGATATGCTGGTTCTGGTGACACTAACCTATCTATCTGCAGGGCTGGGGTGATATGCTGGTTCTGGTGACAGTAACCTATCTATCTGCAGGGCTGGGGGAGATATGCTGGTTCTGGTGACAGTAACCTATCTATCTGCAGGGATGGGGTGATATGCTGGTTCTGGTGACACTAACCTAGCTATCTGCAGGGCTGGGGTGATATGCTGGTTCTGGTGACATTAACCTATCTATCTGTAGGCCTGCGGGGTGATATGCTGGTTCTGGTGACACTAACCTATCTATCTGCAGGGCTGGGGTGATATGCTGGTTCTGGTGACACTAACCTATCTATCTGCAGGGCTGGGGTGATGTGCTGGTTCTGGTGACACTAACCTATCTATCTGCAGGGCTGCGGTGATATGCTAGTTCTGGTGACACTAACCTATCTATCTGCAGGGCTGGGGTGATATGCTGGTTCTGGTGACACTAACCTATCTATCTGCAGGGCTGGGGTGATATGCTGGTTCTGGTGACAGTAACCTATCTATCTGCATGACTGGGGTGATATGCTGGTTCTGGTGACACTAACCTATCTATCTGCAGGGCTGGGGTGATATGCTGGTTCTGGTGACAGTAACCTATCTATCTGCAGGGCTGGGGGAGATATGCTGGTTCTGGTGACAGTAACCTATCTATCTGCAGGGATGGGGTGATATGCTGGTTCTGGTGACACTAACCTAGCTATCTGCAGGGCTGGGGTGATATGCTGGTTCTGGTGACATTAACCTATCTATCTGTAGGCCTGCGGGGTGATATGCTGGTTCTGGTGACACTAACCTATCTATCTGCAGGGCTGGGGTGATATGCTGGTTCTGGTGACACTAACCTATCTATCTGCAGGGCTGGGGTGATGTGCTGGTTCTGGTGACACTAACCTATCTATCTGCAGGGCTGCGGTGATATGCTAGTTCTGGTGACACTAACCTATCTATCTGCAGGGCTGGGGTGATATGCTGGTTCTGGTGACACTAACCTATCTATCTGCAGGGCTGGGGTGATATGCTGGTTCTGGTGACAGTAACCTATCTATCTGCATGACTGGGGTGATATGCTGGTTCTGGTGACACTAACCTATCTATCTGCAGGGCTGGGGTGATATGCTGGTTCTGGTGACACTAACCTATCTATCTGCAGGGCTGGGGTGATATGCTGGGTCTGGTGACACTAACCTATCTATCTGCAGGGCTGGGGTGATATGCTGTGGTCTGCTGACACTAACCTATCTATCTGCAGAGCTGGGGTGATATGCTGGTTCTGGTGACACTAACCTATCTATCTGCAGGGCTGGGGTGATATGCTGGTTGTGGTGACACTAACCTATCTATCTGCAGGGCTGGGGTGATATGCTGTGGTCTGGTGACACTAACCTATCTATCTGCAGAGCTGGGGTGATATGCTGGTTCTGGTGACACTAACCTATCTATCTGCAGGGCGGGGGGTGATATGCTGGTTCTGGTGACACTAACCTATCTATCTGCAGGGCTGGGGTGATATGCTGGTTCTGGTGACACTAACCTATCTATCTGCAGGGCTGGGGTGATATGCTGGTTCTGGTGACATTAACCTATCTATCTGTAGGCCTGCGGGGTGATATGCTGGTTCTGGTGACACTAACCTATCTATCTGCAGGGCTGGGGTGATATGCTGGTTCTGGTGACACTAACCTATCTATCTGCAGGGCTGCGGTGATATGCTGGTTCTGGTGACACTAACCTATCTATCTGCAGGGCTGGGGTGATATGCTGGGTCTGGTGACACTAACCTATCTATCTGCAGGGCTGGGGTGATATGCTGGGTCTGGTGACACTAACCTATCTGCAGGGCTGGGGTGATATGCTGGTTCTGGTGACACTAACCTATCTATCTGCAGGGATGGGGTGATATGCTGGTTCTGGTGACACTAACCTATCTATCTGCAGGGCTGGGGTGATATTCTGGTTCTGGTGACACTAACCTATCTATCTGCAGGGCTGGGGTGATATGCTGGTTCTGGTGACACTAACCTATCTATCTGCAGGGCTGTGGTGATATGCTAGTTCTGGTGACACTAACCTATCTATCTGCAGGGCTGGGGTGATATGCTGGTTCTGGTGACACTAACCTATCTATCTGCAGGGCTGCGGTGATATGCTAGTTCTGGTGACACTAACCTATCTATCTGCAGGGCTGGGGTGATATGCTGTGGTCTGGTGACACTAACCTATCTATCTGCAGGGCTGGGGTGATATGCTGGTTCTGGTGACACTAACCTATCTATCTGCAGGGCTGGGGTGATATGCTGGTTCTGGTGACACTAACCTATCTATCTGCAGGGCTGGGGTGATATGCTGGGTCTGGTGACACTAACCTATCTATCTGCAGGGCTGGGGTGATATGCTGGTTCTGGTGACACTAACCTATCTATCTGCAGGGCTGGGGTGATATGCTGGGTCTGGTGACACTAACCTATCTGCAGGGCTGGGGTGATATGCTGGTTCTGGTGACACTAACCTATCTATCTGCAGGGATGGGGTGATATGCTGGTTCTGGTGACACTAACCTATCTATCTGCAGGGCTGGGGTGATATTCTGGTTCTGGTGACACTAACCTATCTATCTGCAGGGCTGGGGTGATATTCTGGTTCTGGTGACACTAACCTATCTATCTGCAGGGCTGGGGTGATATTCTGGTTCTGGTGACACTAACCTATCTATCTGCAGGGCTGGGGTGATATGCTGGTTCTGGTGACACTAACCTATCTATCTGCAGGGCTGCGGTGATATGCTAGTTCTGGTGACACTAACCTATCTATCTGCAGGGCTGGGGTGATATGCTGGTTCTGGTGACACTAACCTATCTATCTGCAGGGCTGCGGTGATATGCTAGTTCTGGTGACACTAACCTATCTATCTGCAGGGCTGGGGTGATATGCTGTGGTCTGGTGACACTAACCTATCTATCTGCAGGGCTGGGGTGATATGCTGGTTCTGGTGACACTAACCTATCTATCTGCAGGGCTGGGGTGATATGCTGGTTCTGGTGACACTAACCTATCTATCTGCAGGGCTGGGGTGATATGCTGGGTCTGGTGACACTAACCTATCTATCTGCAGGGCTGGGGTGATATGCTGGTTCTGGTGACACTAACCTATCTATCTGCAGGGCTGGGGTGATATGCTGGGTCTGGTGACACTAACCTATCTGCAGGGCTGGGGTGATATGCTGGTTCTGGTGACACTAACCTATCTATCTGCAGGGATGGGGTGATATGCTGGTTCTGGTGACACTAACCTATCTATCTGCAGGGCTGGGGTGATATTCTGGTTCTGGTGACACTAACCTATCTATCTGCAGGGCTGGGGTGATACACTGAGATCTGGCATATTTCCTTTAAATTTTTATGTGCTCGCCATTGTGTTTTCTTTGTATTTTATTGAATTGTGTCTTGTTTAAAGGGGTTTTCTTATCACTGACTTTAATACAAACACTCTGAAGCCCTGTAGTGAAATCATCTGATCGCCAGGGGTCTTGTTACCCTCCAATTGCATTTGCCATATAGTGGCCACTAGAGGCAAAATGTGGTATTACATGTGGACCATCAGATTTGAGCAGCTCTACCCCTCTGTGACGCCCTTGTCCCTTTATAGGACATCTGTGATGTGTTGCCCTCGCCCTGATGAATTATTGATGCCTTGAGATGCCGTTCTGCTCTCTTCGCTCTGACAATTTCTAACATTTTGCCTTTCCTGACACCGGAGTCTCAGACAATCCTGTTATAAATGTCGCCTGTCCCAGCGGCCTGTATGTGAACAATGGCTGCCAGAGACGCGGCGTCTGTGCCGGGGACAATTAATTGCCGCTTTTATTGACTATTGAGCGCAACACAATAAACAGCAATAAATACTGAGCCCCCCCTCCCCCGCCTTATATCTCCGCAGCTTCACACGGGCCCCTTTAAGGCTCCTATATATAGAGAAGGTTTTTTTTCTATGCAGCAGATTCAGACAAGCGCTGGTAACGTCTGCTGAGGCTGAAAATAAACCCGGGTTCTGCTCCTTTTGCAAAATCTAACACCTACATGTTTCTGAGGATGCAAACGCCAAGGAAGCCGAGAGGTTTTTTTCTTCTCATTTGCAGAATTACCAACTGTGATAATTCATCAATATTCATGGCCTCGTTTTTAACACCTTCCCTCCCAGTGATAAATACACAGTTTAGAAAGTTTTGTCAAACACTACACCTTTTCCTTCAGGTGTAGCAGAGCTGAGGAAGTCTCGTATAGGAGTTTGTTACGTAGTATCCTTGTGGTAGGATTCATCTCTACCTACGGTAGTTGTCACCATGTACTAATGTAATTGCAGATGTGGCAGAGTAGCGGAGCTGAGTTTGCTAAAAAACCATGTTCCTCCATTATAGCGTTAAGATGTTGCAAGGTTTAGTTTGCAGTATGTAGCAGAGGTGAGTTTGCCTGCAAGGTTATAGAATATTAGTCCATTGCAGTAGTGCCTGTGCAGTGCAGCAGAGCTGAGTTTGCCAATGACTGATGTTACATAGCTGACTTTGATGCAGATTTAGTGTGTAATATGTAGCAGTGTTGAGTTTGTCTGATGTATTATAGATGCAATGCAGTGTAGCAGAGCTGGGATTGCCTGTGTGCTACAGACAAGTTTCTGTGATGTTTCATAGCTGGATTTGTATAGTGTAACATGGTTTATCCAATGCAGCAGAGCCACTTATGTTCTGTGTAGCAGAGTTTGCCAGTGTGGTATAGAAACATTTCTTTCATGTTGCATAACTGAATGTGTTCACTGTAGTGTGGCGTAGCGTGTGATATGTAGTAGAGCTGAGTGTGCCTGCTGTAGTATAGAACATTTTCCAATGCAATGGGGCCGGCGCTGGAGCTAAGTTTGCCTGAGACCGTATAGCGAAGTCTTTCTGATGTTGCAGAGCTGAATATGTTCAGTTTGTGAATAAAGGGAAGAGATGAGTTTGTCTGTAGTAATATAAATCACTTCTCCATTGTAACAGAGCTGAGTGTGTGTAGTATAGTATGTGTAATGTAGTATAGTATAATGTGTAGTGTAGTGTAGTATAGTGTTGTGGAGTGTGTGTAGTATAGTGTGTGTGTAGTATAGTATAATGTGTGTGTATTATAGTATAGGTTGTGAGGTGTAGTAAAGTGTGTATGTAGCGTAGTAGAATGTGTGTGTGTAGTGTTGTGTATTATAAGTTGTGAGATGTAGTATAATGTGTGTAGTATAATGTGTGTGTGTGTAGTATAGTATGTGTAGTATAATGTGTGTGTGTATAGTATAATATGTGTGTGTAGTATAGGTTGTGAGATGTAGTATAATGTGTGTAGTATAGTGTGTGTGTGTAGTGTTGTGTAGTATAGTGTGTGTAGTGTTGTGTAGTATAGTGTGTGTGTGTATAGTATAATATGTGTGTGTAGTATAGTATGTGTAGTATAATGTGTGTGTGTGTGTGTATAGTATAATATGTGTGTGTAGTATAGGTTGAGATGTAGTATAATGTGTGTGTGTGTGTATTGTAGTATAATGTGTGTGTGTGTGTAGTATAGTGTGTGTGTGTAGTGTTGTGTAGTATAGTGTGTGTGTGTAGTGTTGTGTAGTATAGTGTGTGTGTGTGTAGTGTTGTGTAGTATAGTGTGTGTGTAGTGTTGTGTAGTATAGTGTGTGTGTGTAGTGTTGTGTAGTATAGTGTTTGTGTGTAGTGTTGTGTAGTATAGTGTGTGTGTGTAGTGTTGTGTAGTATAGTGTGTGTGTGTAGTGTTGTGTAGTATAGTGTGTGTGTGTGGTGTTGTGTAGTATAGTGTGTGTGTGTAGTGTTGTGTAGTATAGTGTTTGTGTGTAGTGTTGTGTAGTATAGTGTGTGTGTGTAGTGTTGTGTAGTATAGTGTGTGTGTGTAGTGTTGTGTAGTATAGTGTGTGTGTGTAGTGTTGTGTAGTATAGTGTGTGTGTGTAGTGTTGTGTAGTATAGTGTGTGTGTGTAGTGTTGTGTAGTATAGTGTGTGTGTGTAGTGTTGTGTAGTATAGTGTGTGTGTGTAGTGTTGTGTAGTATAGTGTGTGTGTGTAGTGTTGTGTAGTATAGTGTGTGTGTGTGAGTGTTGTGTAGTATAGTGTGTGTGTGTAGTGTTGTGTAGTATAGTGTGTGTGTGTAGTGTTGTGTAGTATAGTGTGTGTGTGTGTGTGTTGTGTAGTATAGTGTGTGTGTGTGTGTAGTGTTGTGTAGTATAGTGTGTGTGTGTGTGTATAGTATAATATGTGTGTGTAGTATAGTATGTATAGTATAATGTGTGTGTGTAGTATAGTATGTGTAGTATAATGTGTGTGTGTAGTATAGTATGTGTAGTATAATGTGTGTGTGTGTGGTATAGTATGTGTGGAGTATAATGTGTGTGTGTAGTATAGTATGTGTAGTATAATGTGTGTGTGTAGTATAGTGTTGTGTAGTATAGTGTGTGTGTGTAGTGTGTGTGTAGTATAGTGTGTGTGTGTGTAGTATAGTATGTGTGTGTGTGTATAGTATGTTAATGTGTGTGTGTAGTATAATGTGTGTGTGTGTAGTATAGTATGTGTAGTATAATGTGTGTGTGTGTGTAGTATAGTATGTATAGTTTGTTGTGTGTGTAGTATAATGTGTGTGTGTGTAGTATAATGTGTGTGTGTAGTATAGTATGTGTAGTATAATGTGTGTGGGTGTATAGTGTGTGTGTGTGTGTAGTATAGTGTGTGTGTGTGTAGTATAGTATGTGTAGTATAATGTGTGTGTGTAGTATAGTATGTATAGTATAATGTGTGTGTGTAGTATAGTATGTGTAGTATAATGTGTGTGT